>CM045451.1:28894641-29476158 GCA_024666655.1 Dascyllus trimaculatus
TCAGGACATCTTCTTTCTGCTTTTCAAGAAGGATCTTCTCCTGGTGCAGATCATTGCTCTTCTGCTCAAGCTCTTTCCGGTTTGTCTGGATTTCTTTTTCCTGCTTCTCCAGGAAGATCTTCAACTGGTGCAGCTCTTTGTCCTTCTGTTCAAGTTCTTTTTTGTCTTTGTTCACCTCTTTTCTTTCCTTGTCCAGGGCCTGTTTCTGTTCTTGCAGCTCTTTGTTGTCCTCCAGAGATTTGTGGTCATCTTGCTGGAGGTTCTGGGCAGCCTTGAGAGCTCTGGAGAGACTCTGGTTCTCCTTTTGGAGTCTCAGGACCTCTCTTTGTTTAATTGCAAGCTGCTCATTCAGCTCATCAATATCATCCATTATATCTCCCCAGGTCATGGGCGATGTGTTCATGTGCTCGACAGAGTCCTGTTTGTCTTCGGACTCAGTGATTGTCTCCGTCGGTTGTTGGGCCTTGCTCTCCTCAGATTCTCTGAGTTGCATCTCCAGGATGGAGATTGTGGCCTCATTCTGCTGCCGTTGATCCTTTAGCTCTGTTTCTTTGGCCTGCAGAAGCTCCTCCAGTCGGTCAATCCTGACTTTGGCGCATTGCACCTTGTAGGACTTGTGCTGGTTTTCGGTGATAAGCTCCTTGATGCGAAGGCTCATGTTCTTGTTCTGCTCTCGCAGGTAGTTGCATTCTTGCTGGGAGGCAGAGTAGTCATGGAGCCGGTTTGGCCCGCAGTAAGTGCGTCTCTGGTTGTAGCTGTTAGCCATGGTCGTGGAAAATGTTTTACAGAGGTGTTAAAAGACAAAGTAAAAGTGCACTGGAAGATGCGAGGGGTTTGGCGAGTTCCGTTGGTTGTTCGGTCGCTGGTTCGGTAGGTTGTTCGGATGGTCGTTCGGTCGCTGGTTCGGTAGGTTGTTCGGATGGTCGTTCGGTCGCTGGTTCGGTAGGTTGTTCGGTAGATCGTTCGGATGGTCGTTCGGTCGCTGGTTCGGTAGGTTGTTCGGTTGGTTGTTCGGTCGCTGGTTCGGTTGGTCGTTCAGTTGGTCGTTCGGTCGCTGGTTCGGTTTCCTGTTCGCTCACTGGTTTGCTCACTGGTTTGCTCGCTGGTCAGTTTACTGTTCAGCCTGGTATTAAGGACTCTGATGATGTCAGACATTAAAGTCAGAGTTCTAGAATCCTTCATCAAAGGACTGCGGAATTCTGAAGTTGGAAACTCCGCCCACAAACAGCAGCCTCTGAAACAAGCTCCGCCCACAAACAAATGTCTGACGCATCACATTTTTTTTCAATTCAATTTATTTATGTTAATGAAAATAAAGTAAATTAAATGTCAATGAATTTTGGAAAAAAAACTATAACTTAAAGACAATTATTAACTAAAGCTGCAAGCAGCGTTGGACAGGCCCTCGCTCCCCCCCGCACCACCGCAAGAAGGGCTGCAGTCAGTCGACATGTAGCAGAGACCTCCTCTATCACTTTCTTAAAATTTTAAGTGAAGTTCTGCAGCTCAATTTCATCTAAGTATGGGATTTGAAAATGTAGATGTGTTCACATTTGGACTCTTGTCCAGCATATGAAATTTGGGCCAGATTTCACATTAATATGGTGGAACTGACAGATGGACAATTTGTTTTCTAGCTTATCTGAAGATTCCTTTCATAAATTTCATATGTACATCTCATGGTACATCACCTGTGAGCTCTGCACCATACAGTTTTACTCTGTGAATAAACAGGCCAAAGCCATGAATGATGTTCACATCAAAGATCAGTTCTGCTATAGTTAAGTTGGTCTTTTGCAACGCTAAACCATAAAAACACACTATTTATTTAAACATATTTAAATCAGCAAAAACATTGCTATTTTACAAATATTTGTCATCGTTTGAAAGATAAAACTTTATTAATCCAGAAGGAAATTCATGGTTTATATGTACATCTCATTGTACATTGCTCCCCTGTACTCAATGTACCATAAAGTTTTACTGTGTGAAAAAACAGGTACCAGTGTTATTCATGGCTTCAGCCTAACAGATACTTGTTGACACTTGAAGGATAAAACTACACTAATACAGAAGGAAATTCTTGTGCAAGATATTGCTAAAAAAAAAACAAAATGACATAATATAAGAAATGCATAAAAGTAGAAAACTAATTAAAGCTGCAAGCAGCGTCAGACGGGCCCTCGCTCCTCACCGCACTCCTCTCCGCATGACCTTGTCTAGGGGGCGCCGTAGAGCCGATTGGAATTTCGACTGTGCAAATCTGTTGGTCTTGGGATACTATATGTATGTACCAAATTTCATGTTTGTAGGGTAAAGCAGTGATTTTATATGAGTATTTGAATATTTGTAGGGGGCGCTGTGGAGCCGTTTGACCACGCCCATTCCTGAATTGTATATTAAATATTAGGTCTTGAGATTAATGAGGTTTTGTGTGGATTTGGTGATTTTACATGTATCACTTCACCTCCAAAACCAATTTCGTTCCACATGGCGATTTTGTTCAAAATGGCCGCCATGCCACGCCCACACCGTGTGACGTAGCTACTAGATTTTAATAACTTTTCATCCTGGAGGGGTTTAGATGCCACACAGTGAATTTGGTGAAGATCGGATAAAAATCCTGGGAGGAGTTTGTTAAATTCCAATGCCTGCACACTACGTGTTGTAGTTGGCGCTGTTTAGCTTTTTTGTTCAAAATGGCCGCCATGCCACGCCCACACCGTGTGAAGCAGCCACAAGATTTTAATAACTTTTCATCCTGGAGGGGTCTAGATGCCACACAGCGAATTTGGTGAAGATCGGATAAAAATCCTGGGAGGAGTTCGTTAAATTCCAATGCCTGCGCACCACATGCTGTAGGGGGCGCTGTTGAGCTTTTTTTGAAATTTCAACAGCAGGAATTTTTTTGTCTTGGGCTACTGTACCTGTGTACCAAATTTCATGAGTTTACGTGAAACTAGCCGTATTAACTCCACTAAAGCACAATTTTCTAGGTGGCGCTATTGAGTCATTTTGCCATTCATATGTGTAATTCCCCCAAAATATCAAATTTTTCACCAGTCCTGATGTGTGTGCCAAATTTGGTGAGTTTTTGAGCATGTTTAGGGGGTCAAATTGAGGTTCAAAGTGGCGTAAGAAAAATTAAAGCTGCAAGCAGCGTCGGACGGGCCCTCGCTCCTCACCGCACTCCTCTCCACACGACCTTGTCTAGGGGGCGCCGTAGAGCCAATTAGAATTTCGACTGTGCAAATCTGTTGGTCTTGGGATACTATATGTATGTACCAAATTTTTTGTTTGTAGGATAAAGCAGTGATTTTATATGACTATTTGAATATTTCTAGGGGGCGCTGTGGAGCCGTTTGACCACGTCCATTCCTGAATTGTATATTAAATATTAGGTCTTGAGATTAATGAGGATTTGTGTGGATTTGGTGATTTTACATGGATCCCTTCACCTCCAAAACCCATTTCGTTCCACATGGCGATTTTGTTCAAAATGGCCGCCATGCCACGCCCACACCATGTGACGTATCCACGAGAATTTAATAACTTTTAATCCTGGAGGGGTCTAGATGCCACACAGTGAATTTGGTGAAGATCGGAAAAAAATCCTGGGAGGAGTTCGTTAAATTCCAATGCCTGCGCACAACGTGTTCCATTGTACAATGTTAAGCTTTTTTGTTCAAAATGGCCGCCATGCCACGCCCACACCGTGTGATGCAGCCACAAGATTTTAATAACTTTTCATCCTGGAGGGGTTTAGATGCCACACAGCGAATTTGGTGAAGATCGAACAAAAATCCTGGGAGGAGTTCGTTAAATTCCAATGCCTGCGCACCACGTGTTGAAGTGGGCGAGGTTACGCTTTTTTGTTCAAAATGGCCGCCATGCCACGCCCACACCGTGTGACGTATCCACGAGATTTTAATAACTTTTCATCCTGGAGGGGTGTAGATGCCACACAGCGAATTTGGTGAAAATTGGATAAAAATCCTGGGAGGAGTTTGTTAAATTCCAATGCCTGTGCACCACGTGTTCTAGTTGGCGCTGTTTAGCTTTTTTGTTCAAAATGGCCGCCATGCCACGCCCACATCGTGTGTCGCAGCCACAAGATTTTAATAACTTTTCATCCTGGATGGGTCTAGATGCCACACAGCGAATTTGGTGAAAATCGGACAAAAATCCTAGGAGGAGTTCGTTAAATTCCATTGCCTGCACACTACGTGCTCTAGGGGGCGCTGTTGAGCCTTTTTGAAATTTTAAAAGCAGGAATGTTTTTGTCTCGGGCTACTGTACCTGTGTACCAAATTTCATGAGTTTACGTGAAACTAGCCGTATTAACTCCACTAAAGGCCAATTTTCTAGGTGGCGCTATTGAGTCATTTTGCCATTCATATGTGTAATTCCCCCAAAATATCAAATTTTTCACCAGTCCTGATGTGTGTGCCAAATTTGGTGAGTTTTTGAGCATGTTTAGGGGGTCAAATTGAGGTTCAAAGTGGCGTAAGAAAAAGAAACCGCCAAACCGCCAAACCGCCAAACAAACCGCCAAACAAACCGCCAAACCGCCAAACACTAGAGGAACAATAGGGTCCTACGCACTGTAGTGCTTCGGGCCCTAATAAAGAAACCGCCAAACAAACCGCCAAACAAACCGCCAAACCGCCAAAGAAACACTAGAAGAACAATAGGGTCCTACGCACTGTAGTGCTTCGGGCCCTAATAATAATCTCTAGCATTACAATAGGGTCTTCGCACCATTCGGTGCTCGGACCCTAATAATAATCTCTAGCATTACAATAGGGTCTTCGCACCATTCGGTGCTCGGACCCTAATAAGGCCACAGACAGTCAACATATGTAAAAATCATTTGTTACACTCAGTCTGAAGGTTATTCTACATAGTTTTGTTCTTTGGTCAGTCAAAAAATAACAAATTTTTTAATGAAGAGAAAAAGAAAAAAAGGCCAAACAGTACATAATATCCACACTGTAAACCCGTTTAGGTTGACTCTACTTAAAAAATCTGAGGAAACCGGTTGCCTTAAAAAAAAAAAAGTATAATGGACTTAAAGGTTGAGTGCATTTAACTTAAAAGCTTGAGTTCAATACATTGAATGCCAAATTGATTTAACCTAAAATCATTTGTAATATCAATTGTTTTGTACAGTGATTACACTTAGTTTTTTTAGTTCAATATACTAAATTCCAAGTTGATTAAACTTTAATGTATTATTTCAATTGCTTTGTCCAGTTACTCTACTTAAAACCTTAAAGTACATTTTTTAATGTTTGTTTAATTAACCCAGAAAACTACTTCAAGAAAACATCAAAACACTAAATGCAAAAGTGCATTCTTTTTATTTCCATTCTTTAAACAGTGAAAAAAAAATGTCATTTGCAACAGGAGAATGTTTTTCACAAACCTCAACACTGAAACCCTGTTTTAACAAGTGCACTTCAGCATGTGAGCAGTAATAGTCAGTACTAAATAAAACTTCCCAGCACTGGGTTTTACTTCACATAAAAAAACTTAAAAAGGTAAAACAAGTTACATCACATCATTTTTTAAAATGCGTTAATCACTACCAACCTGTCTGGGGCTGTAATTTTTCAGTGGATTTGTGACATAGTATTGTGTGTAACGGCTTCCATTCAAGCAGAAACTAGATACACTATATTACCAAAAGTATTTGCTCACCTGCCTTGACTCACATATGAACTTAAGTGCCATCCCATTCCTAACCCATAGGGTTCAATATGATGTCAGTCCACCTTTTGCAGCTATTACAGCTTCAACTCTTCTGGGAAGGCTGTCCACAAGGTTGAGGAGTGTGTTCATGGGAATATTTGACCATTCTTCCAGAAGCGCATTGGTGAGGTCACACACTGATGTTGGCCAAGAAGGCCTGGCTCTCAGTCTCCGCTCTAATTCATCCCAAAGGTGTTCTATCGGGTTCAGGTCAGGACTCTGTGCAGGCCAGTCAAGTTCATCCACACCAGACTCTGTCATCCATGTCTGTATGGACCTTGCTTTGTGCACTGGTGAACAGTCATGTTGGAAGAGGAAGGGGCCGCTCCAAACTGTTCCCACAAGGTCGGGAGCATAGATGTCCAAAATGTTTTGGTGTCCTGAAGCATTGAAAGTTCCTTTCACTGGAACTAAGGGGCCAAGCCGGACTCCTGAAAAACAACCCCACACCATAATTCCTCCTCCACCAAATTTCACACTTGGCACAATGCAGTCCCAAATGTACCCTTCTCCTGGCAACCTCCAAACCCAGACTGGTCCATCAGATTGCCAGATGGAAAAGCGTGATTCATCACTCCAGAGAATGCGTCTCCACTGCTCTATAGTCCAGTGGCGGCGTGCTTTACACCACTGCATCCAGTGCTTTACATTGCACTTGGTGATGTACGGCTTGGATGCAGCTGCTCTGCCATGGAAACCCATTCCATGAAGCTCTCTGCGTACTGTACTTGGGCTGATCTGAAGGCCACATGAAGTTTGGAGCTCTGCAGCAATTGACTGTGCAGGAAGTGGGTGACCTCTTTGCACTATGCGCCTCAGCATCCGCTGACCCCTCTCCATCAGTTTACGTGGCCTACCACTTGGTGGCCGAGTTGCTGTTGTTCCCAAACTCTTCCATTTTCTTATAATAAAGCTGACAGTTGACTGTGGAATATTTAGGAGCGAGGAAATTTAACGACTGGATTCGTTGCACAGGTGGCATCCTATGACAGTTCCACGCTGGAATTCACTGAGCTCCTGAGAGCGACCCATTCTTTTACAAATGTTTGTCAAAACAGTCTGCATGCCTAGGTGCTTGATTTTATACACCTGTGGCAGGGCCAGGTGATTAGGACACATGATTCTGATCATTTGGATGGGTGAGCAAATACTTTTGGTAATATAGTGGATTTTGAATGTAACAAAATGCCCACCTGGAACTTAAAAGGTAAGCAGATTTTTCAGTGTTTGAATTTTCGGTGACAGCTCACTTCTACCCAGGTTGAGCAGCATTTGCTGGACAAAGTGGAAAGTGTACCTCATGGACTTTGGGTAGTCCAGGTGAAAGGCATAAATCAGTCCAAAAAGGATACAGAGGGCCTGAGGCAGGTTGGACAGTTCATTCATGACAACATTTCCTTCCAAGATTATGCCCACTCTGGATGGGTTCAGCTGATGATTTTCCTCATCTATGCACAGGATTCCCACTGCAGTTTGACTGAATGATTCCTTGTCAGCGACGGCATAGCAAAGAGAGAGATGGACAAGGAGTGGATATAATCATGAAGCATCATACTACATAAACTGCACTTTAAGTAATTATCCTCCCTCCCAATCTTTTCAAAATAACTGGGACTGTCCCTAGCTACCAAACCAGCAAACCATATTGTATACAATTTAAAATTTAAAATGAAGTTACTTACTGTGTTGGTCTTGAAGAAGTCTGAGGGATCTTCCCCTAAGATAACAGGCAGGCCCCGAACACAGATACATCTGGTCTCAGTGGGCTCAGTAGTCTAAAACGTAGTCGAAAGAACACAAGTTAGCTGAAAATATTCACATTTGTTTGTCAGAACTTTCATCACAATTTTGAAGACATCATTTGAAATTTCCTGGCTAGGCAGAAGACAAGAGGACACAACATGAAAGGAAATGAGGGAGGGAGAGGATAGACAGATGAGAGGGACAGAAGCAAAAAAAGGAAAAGCAAAGTACAGGTTAAGATACAGAGGATTCAAGAAAAAGGAGGACACTTAAGAATGCACAGAAAAAAGTACAGGAAATGAGAAGAAGAAAGATGAGAAGAAAGGAGCCAGGGAAAAGATAAAGAAAAGCTACCCCCACCCAGTAACATTTATGTTTTTCAAACTGTGCTTGGAAAAACAAATTGCCCTCTATGTCCACAAGCTTCTCAATGCATTAAAACACAAGTGATAAACTGAGATAAAGTGAATAATTGTAAATGCAATCTTAATCCATTTAACAGAGGTTTGCCATTTAGGGTTGTCAAGTTACAACTGACAGGTACAGTGAGATTAGATTGATTATTTTTATGTGATTAGCTAAGCAGTACCATAAAATCCAAATACTAAAGCAGGCTTCATCTTTTACGGTCAAACAGAAAATAACAAATACAGTGGCACATTACATTAAGTAGTCTAAACATAACTGTTTGTGTGCATTTGAAAAGTCCTTTATGATTCTGTACTTGTTCTTATGGTCCTGCAGTGTAAAGTAAAACAAGAACTTTAACCAGACCTTTTCACATCTGGATGCTTGCAGGCCACAGAATTTGAGCGAACAAAAATGAAAAGGAAAGACAGCAAGGAGGTATATTGTGTGCAGCAGAGAAAATTTGTTAGAGCAGGAGAAGGCCACAGGAGGAACTGATGAAAAAGTGAAGAAGAGGGAAAAGAAGTGAATGGGAGAGAAGGATGTGAGGAGAATAAGACCCTGTGTGTGTAATGTCTCATTGACATTACCTGTGTAAATAAAAGTTAATTAAAAAAATGGATGAAATAAAATGAGGAAATAATGATGGCAGGGGGACAGAAGATCATCCTGTAATTCCAGCTAAACCACTGTATGTTATGTAATTCTTCTATGTAAATACCAGTGCAGTAATATAACATGTTTTCAGTTAATATCCATTTTCTGTTGTTTATGTTATAGGGTTTAATATGTAAAGAATTGCGTATGCAACTTATATTAAGAGGAATTTGAAAGATAACCAACCTTTGCTTGATGTAAAAGCTCAGCCAAAAGCTTGCTGGTGAGGCCTCTCTTTTTCTTGAAGAGGCTAATCAGGCTTGGGGAAACACGGTCAAGAGCTTAAAAGAAGTCCTCTCTAAGATTGTATGCAAGTGACATACAGTAACTTATTTGGGCATGTAATAAACTTAATATGTAGCTAAAAATTAACTCACCACATTCAGAGGACCGCAGTACAGCAATTGTCCCCTCCGCCAAAAGAACCAACAGCAACAAAAATGTCCGTCGAACCGGTTAAAACAGGTCTCCACAGATTAAAAGCAGACCCTCGAGTGAAACAGTGGCGAACTAACACATGGAAAAATGTCGTCAGCCAACTGCCAACTGACCGCAGAATGAGGTCAAAAATGTCACATAAACGTCATGATGCGGAATGAGGTCAAAAATGTCAGAAAAAATGTTATACCGCGTTTTGAGATCAAAAAAGTCACAAAAACGTCATACCGCGGAATGACATAAAAAATGTATGAGGTCAAAAATGTCACAAAAACGTCATACCACGGAAAGAGTTCAAAAATGTCACAAAAAATGTTATACCACGGTATGAGGTCGAAAACATCACAAAAACGTCATACCGCGGAATGAGCACAAAAAAGTCACAAAAATGTCATGAAGTCAACAATGTCAGAAAAAATGTTATACTGAGGTCAAAAATGTCACAAATAGGTCATACCGCGGAATGAGGTCAAAAATGCCAGAAAAAATGTTATACTGAGGTCAAAAATGTCACAAAAAGGTCATGAGGTCAAAAATATCAGAAAAAATGTTATACCACGGTATGAGGTCAAAAAACTGACAAAAACGTCATACCACAGAATGAGGTTGTTACGACCCAGCCTCTAGGGGTAGCTGGGTGCAACAAAAATAAAACCAGATGTTAATGGTGAGGTAAGGCAATTTATTGCTTAGTGACAAAATTAACAGAACAGATGATACACAAAGTAACAGAACCTGGTGGGTGTTGCTAAAATCAAAGAACTGAATAAAACCAAACAAAGGCTAACAGAGTTTATGAAATCTTACTGAAACAAAACACAACTAACCTCCCTAGCCGAACAAACACAATAGCAACACCACACCAAACTGAAATTACAAACAAGTGCCCAGTGCCCAAAACTAAACCAAAACTGGTGCCTCTAAACACATATCACAGAACATGGCACGGGACGCGAATCACCACACAATGTGGCTACGGAACACATAAACAACATTAGCGTCAGTACCACACAGCAAACGCTAATGCTGTCCAGAAACAAGTGCAGGGGTTAATGGAGGCCAACGGAAAGTCTTCACTGAGACGCACAAATGCCTCTTCACGAGTTAAAAATGGCCGCCATGCCACGCCCACACCGTGTGAAGCAGCCACAAGATTTTAATAACTTTTCATCCTGGAGGGGTCTAGATGCCACACAGCGAATTTGGTGAAGATCGGATAAAAATCCTGGGAGGAGTTCGTTAAATTCCAATGCCTGCGCACCACATGCTGTAGGGGGCGCTGTTGAGCTTTTTTTGAAATTTCAACAGCAGGAATTTTTTTGTCTTGGGCTACTGTACCTGTGTACCAAATTTCATGAGTTTACGTGAAACTAGCCGTATTAACTCCACTAAAGCACAATTTTCTAGGTGGCGCTATTGAGTCATTTTGCCATTCATATGTGTAATTCCCCAAAAATATCAAATTTTTCACCAGTCCTGATGTGTCTGCCAAATTTGGTGAGTTTTTGAGCATGTTTAGGGGGTCAAATTGAGGTTCAAAGTGGCGTAAGAAAAATAAAGAAACCGCCAAACAAACCGCCAAACAAACCGCCAAACCGCCAAAGAAACACTAGAAGAACAATAGGGTCCTACGCACTGTAGTGCTTCGGGCCCTAATTAAAGCTGCAAGCAGCGTCGGACGGGCCCTCGCTACTCACCGCACTGCTCTCCACACGACCTTGTCTAGGGGGCGCCGTAGAGCCAATTGAAATTTTGACCGTGCAAATCTATTGGTCTTGGGATACTATATGTATGCACCAAATTTCATGTTTGTAGGATAAAGCAGTGATTTTATATGAGTATTTGAATATTTGTAGGGGGCGTTGTGGAGCCGTCTGAACACGTCCACTCCTGAATTGTATATTGAACCTTAGGTTTTGAGATTAATGAGCATTTTTGTGGATTTGGTGATTTTACATGGATCCCTTCACCTCCAAAATCCATTTTGTTCCACATGGCGAATTTGTTTAAAATGACCGTCATGCCACGCCCACACCGTGTGACGCAGCCATGAGGTTTTAATAACTTTTTATCCTGGAGGGGTCTAGATGACACACAGTCAATTTGGTGAAGATGGGACAAAAATCCTGGGAGGAGTTCGTTAAATTCCAATGTCTCCACACAACATTGTGTAGGGGGCGCTGTGGAACCGATTGGAATTTCAAGTGTACAGATCTGTTTGACTCGATAGACTATACATGTGTACCAAATTTCATGTTTGTAGGTTGAAGCAGTGATTTCATATGGTGATTTGAATATTTGTAGGGGGCGCTGTGGAGTCGTTTGAACACGCCACTTGCTGAATTGTATATCAAACATTAGTTTGAATTTGGTGAAGATCAGATACAAATCCTGGGAGGAGTTCGTTAAATTCCAATGTGTCCAATAGACTTTGTCTAGGGGGCGCCGTAGAGCTCATTGGAATTTTGACTGTGCAAATCTGTTAGTCTCGGGTTTGTATATGTATATTCCAGATTTCATGTTTGTAGAATAAAACAGTGATTTTTTATGAGTATTTGAATATTTGTAGGGGGCGCTGTGGAGCCGTTTGAACACGTCCACTCCTGAATTGTATATTACACATTAGGTCTTGAGGTTAATGAGGATTTGTGTGGATTTGGTGATTTTACGTGGATCCCTTCACCTCCAAAACTCATTTCGTTACACATGGCGAATTTGCTGAAAATGGCCGCCATGCCACGCTCACACCGTGTGACGCAGCCATGAGATTTTAATAACTTTTCATCCTGAAGGGGTCCAGATGCCACACAGTGAATTTGGTGGGGATGGGATGAAAATCCTGGGAGGAGTTCGTTAAATTCCATTGTCTCAGCACCACATTGTCTAGGGGGCGCTGTGGAGCTGATTGGAATTTCAAGTGTACAGATCTGTTTGTCTGGATAGACTATACATGTGTACCAAATTTCATGTTTGTAGGTCAAAGCAGTGGTTTTTTATGAGTATTTGAATATTTGTAGGGGGCGCTGTGGAGCCGTTTGAACACGCCACTTCCTGAATTGTACATCAAACATTAGTTTCTGAGATTTGTGAGGATTTGTGTGGATTTGGTGATATTAGGTGGATCCTTTCACCTCCAAAACTCATTTCATTCCATGTGGCAAAATTGGTGAAAATGGCTGCCATGCCACGCCCACACCGTGTGACATAGCCACGAGATTTTAATAACTTTTCATCCTGGATGGGTCCAGATGCCACACAGCGAATTTGGTGAAGACCGGATAAAAATCCTAGGAGGAGTTCGTTAAATTCCAATCCCTGTGCACCACATTTTCTAGGGGGCGCCGTGGAGCTTTTTGAAATTTCAAAAGCAGGAATGTTTTTGTCTCGGGCTACTGTACCTGTGTACCAAATTTTATAGCTGTACGTGAAACTAGCCGTATTAACTCCACTAAAGCCCATTTTTGAAGGTGGCGCTATTGAGTCATTTTGCCATTCATATGTGTAATTCCCCCAAAATATCAAATTTTTCGCCAGTCCTGATGTGTGTGCAAAATTTGAGGAGTTTTTGAGCATGTTTAGGGGGTCAAATTGGGGTTTAATTTGGCGTAAGAAAAATAAAGAAAGAAAGAAAGAAAGAAAGAAAGAAAGAAACTGAGCAGGAACAATAGGGCCTTTGCCCTGCAAGGCAAAGGCAGCGTTCAGTGTTTCACACTGATCGCTGCCCTTTGCCTTTTTCGGGCTCGGGCCCTAATTAAAGCTCCAAGCAGTGTCGGACGGGCCCTCGCTCCTCACCACACTCCTCTCCACACAACCTTGTCTAGGGGGCGCCGTAGAGCCAATTGGAATTTCGACTGTGCAAATCTGTTGGTCTTGGGATACTATATGTATGTACCAAATTTCATGTTTGTAGGATAAAGCAGTGATTTTATATGAGTATTTGAATATTTGTAGGGGGCGTTGTGGAGCCGTTTGACCACGTCCATTCCTGAATTGTTTATTAAATATTAGGTCTTGAGATTAATGAGGATTTGAGTGGATTTGGTGATTTTACATGGATCCCTTCACCTCCAAAACCCATTTCGTTCCACATGGCGATTTTGTTCAAAATGGCCGCCATGCCACGCCCACACCGTGTGAAGCAGCCACGAGATTTTAATAACTTTTCATCCTGGATGGGTTTAGATGCCACACAGCGAATTTGGTGAAGATGGGCCAAAAATCCTAGGAGGAGTTCATTAAATTCCAATGCCTGCACACCACGTGCTCTAGGGGGCCCCGTTGAGCCTTTTTTGAAATTTTAAAAGCAGGAATGTTTTTGTCTCGGGCTACTGTACCTGTGTACCAAATTTCATGAGTTTACGTGAAACTAGCCGTATTAACTCCACTAAAGCTCAATTTTCAAGGTGGCGCTATTGAGTCATTTTGCCATTCATATGTGTAATTCCCCCAAAATATTAAATTTTTCACCAGTCCTGATGTGTGTGCCAAATTTGGGGAGTTTTTGAACATGTTTAGGGGGTCAAATTGA
Organism: Dascyllus trimaculatus; assembly: GCA_024666655.1. NCBI lineage: Eukaryota > Metazoa > Chordata > Actinopteri > Pomacentridae > Dascyllus > Dascyllus trimaculatus. The sequence goes on from CM045451.1 coordinate 28,908,170, forward strand.
GGTTCAAAGTGGCGTAAGAAAAAGAAACCGCCAAACCGCCAAAGAAACACAGCAGGAACAATAGGGTCCTATGCACTGTAGTGCTCGGGCCCTAATTATCACCTCAATCTGCAGCTTCTGTCAGCTTTACAAGACTTCAAAATCAAGTGGCAGCTTTCTGTTTAGCAGCGCAGCGATCACATTTTCAGCTGTTTTCCGTGTACTGTGAAAACTCTCGTGCTGGGCGAAAAGCTCCAAAAACCCATTTATTACAGCAAATATTTCTCCAGTAGCAGAGATAGAAAGAGAGTGAATGCTGGATTTAAAATCTCCAGGCATCAAGAAACATGGCTCCAAATGAACAGTAATGTTACTCTGCTGCTGCTGCATGTGTAAATAAGAAACAAGTTTGGCATACTAACTCAGTGGGTTGCACCTTGTTTCAGTTGTCTCCAGTTGACCCAACAAGTTCAATTCAGTTCAGTCATTACAAGTTTAGGAATGAAGGTCTAACAGTAACATCCACACTGTTCAGTCATTACTTTCCCTACTCAAGTCACAACAATGAGCCCCAAGGTGGAGCCATACTTAAACAATTCTGTGTTAAAGTGCCTGTTCAGTGTGTGTTGGCTCATTAGTGGGTCATGTGGCTTGTTTCGAACATTGTAGCTAAATAAGCAAGCAGAAACTTTCAATGCATGGCTTCATTTCAGGAAATAAAGCCGACTTCAGGATATTCAAGCTTTTTTTTAAACCATTTTTCACTGCTGCAAGACAATAATAAGGAATTCGTGATCACTGGAGCTGAAATAATTGGTGGATTCATTGATTAGTCGACTGCAAGCTAAATGAAGCAGCGAGAACTGGAAGAACCAATATATCATTTTGGTAATTCTCAAGCAAAAATGGCAAACATGACCAGAATGCAGCTCTGGGTCCGTGAAGATCTGCAGGTTTTGCATTAGTGCTGAGCAGACACATGAAGCAAACCGAAGATGCCACCAAGGCTTCTGGGAAACTAAGGCTGGCGTTTCTCACTTTATTTTCACTAACGCGGTCCACAGAGCGACTGATGAATCAATTTAACATACACACCGATAGATACATGACAGCCGCTGGTGGGATCCTGGAGGTAAATATTAAGGCAGCTCAGTTACAGTAATGTGTTTTCGGCGCAGCGTGGTATGACAAGCTCATCTCAGGGGTATTCCAGGAGTCAGCAGTTCACACATGGAATATTCATCAACCACTCAACTTCTGGGGAATCTGAGACATCTTGAGGGAGACTAGTAAGTTCGGCCTCCGTAATGATTTTAAGCTTGAGATCTGAATGTGTTCCAGAACTGCAACCTTTTAAAGATCTCCATAAGGAACATATGATGTTTTTCTCTGTTGGATCCTACAGTATTTCATCAGTGGGAGTCTCACAGAACTTCAACAGAATAACAGAGGAGTCCTACCATCCATTGGCACTAACAATGGATACTAGATTACTGAACATTTTGAGAAAAAGTTCTCAGTCAGTTTTTTCTGTTATCTCCACTTTTGAGGTGTTATAACCAGAAATTACACATTGGTGAATTAATGTGGCTCCTAATTAGACTTTGCACTGTTCATATGTCTTATTTACTGATATAAGAGCAGCACAAACTTGAAACTGAACTCTTTTATCGTATTGTTTTTTTTTTTTCATTTCCTCATTGGACAAATGAAAGTCAAACTCAAAAAACTCAATTACAGCCTGACTGCTGAACGAGATTGCTTTGTGGCATATTGCAATTTCACCACCTCAAGCGTATAATCTCGTTACCTGGGCCATACAATGCCACAAACAAACTGGATCCGACTAAGACAATGACATTTTCCTCTGGCATGCAATAAATATATATAGGAAAGGATCTTTTCGTTCTCGAAAACAGGAGAACAAAACATATCCAGATGATCTCTCTCTCTCTCTCTCTTTTTGTCCTCAGCCTTTCTTGAGAGGTGGTATGGACGCTGACGTGAACGGCACAGCCCAGCCCCTGCTTTAATATGAGGCAAAAAGCCCAGACGCAGAGAGAAGAGGCTCCAGACTGGATGAGCGCGGTCGGTGCGCAGACGCAACAGGTGCGCACCGGGAGAGAGCGAGAGACTCCAGTACGCACAGCGGCACGAAGCGCCAGAGCTGCGCAGAAAACTCCGCAGCTTTGGATTTTATGTGCATTTCTGTTAGACATAGGTGTGATGTGCAAAACTAAAGAGGAGGATTTACCGAAATCTTAAGTCAAATGTGCAGAAAAAGCAGAAGCACCATGAGCTGGAGCGCCAAAGGAGACGCGTAACTGTTGTGAAAACTTGGTGTCATGAGGCGACAGTGGAGCGCAGACCTCCTGTAGGGCAGGTCGGCAACGTTTTAAGTTTCATCTGAAGGGGCCAAAGAAGAAATCATGAACTTGTCGGAGTCCGTGTGGCTCTTGGAGGAGGCGTGGAACCTGAGCAGAGCGGAGGAAGAGGACGAGAAACTTCTGTTCGGCATCGGGATGGATAATTTCATCACGCTGCTGGTTTTCGGGCTCATCTTTACGCTCGGCGTGCTGGGCAACTCCATGGTGATCACCGTGCTGGCCCGGAGCAAACCCGGCAAACCACGGAGCACCACCAACATCTTCATCCTCAACCTGAGCATAGCGGACCTCTCCTACCTGCTCTTCTGCATCCCCTTCCAGTCCACCATCTACATGATGCCGACGTGGGTCCTGGGCGCGTTCATTTGCAAATTCATCCACTATTTCTTCACCGTGTCCATGCTCGTGAGCATTTTCACCCTGTCTGCCATGTCCGTGGACCGGTACATTGCCATCGTGCACTCCAGAAAGTCGTCCTCCATCCGGGTGGCGAGGCACGCTCTGATCGGAGTGCTGGTGATTTGGATACTGTCTCTGGCCATGGCCGCGCCTGTCATGCACTACCAGAACATCTTCCACAGAGGGGAGAATCACACCTTCTGCTGGGAAGTGTGGCCAGATCAAAACCAGAAGAAAGTCTATGTGGTTTGCACGTTTGTTTTTGGCTACGTGTTGCCCCTGCTGCTGATTTCCTTTTGTTATGCAAAGGTAAGAAAAGCTACTAACTGGGGTCATTAAATCACTTCAATCGCTGACCAAACAAAAGTGTGTTTCACCTCTGTTTCCTTGTTACAGGTATTAAATCACTTGCACAAAAAGCTAAGAAATATGTCCAAAAAGTCAGAGGCATCAAAGAAAAAGGTATGTATTCAGGTGATTTTTTGGGTGGCTGGGTGTTGGGGTATGTCAAGGGTTATTGTGCACAGTTGTCTGGCTGCACTTTGTTATACACCAATGGAGCGATGTGTTAGTGCATCTGTTAATATATAACTTAAACAATAAAAATATGATGGCAAAATGGCACAAGCTGACGTTCAAGGTCTGTTAAAGAAATCCTGCTACACTTAAAGCATTAAATGTGTAACACAGTTCCACTATTATCTGCCTTGATGGCTGATAATGTCACCCTTGACACAAATTGTAAGAATCCACATGTTGAACCATCACTGAGAACCTGTTTATCCGGATCAGGGTCATATTATGATTTATGAAGCTCTTATTTTGTGGGCATATGGTTTGATTCAAAGAAAGCAGGGGCCAGGGTCAACGGCCTTTTAAGAAGATATATATCCGAGTCACAGTCCAGCACACATTATTCAGTGAGGGATGCGCCACTCGGTGCCATATGCTGCACCGTCACCTCCAGTGCAGCAGGCAGCTGGAGGAACCCGCCTCTGATTTTCCTTCGAGCCCAAAGAATGAATATTAATGCTGTACTGCTCACTGTTAACAGACACACTCAAGCAAAGTGGCCAATCAAACTGCCACCTCGCCTTCACTGTTCTTGACAAGAGGCGGTTACATGCTGTCGCCTGCTTCACTGCATATCTGCCTGTTTGTCCAACGCTCTTCACAGCTGGTCAGTTTAGCAGCTTATAAAGAGTCCGGGTCAGTGCGGAGGGCAGGGATTGATGAGAATGTACATATTCTTTGATGTGAAAGCCACCTCTCTATAAATATGCTTTATTGCACGAGGCTGAAAACAGCTGAGGAAGGTGAAACAGGAATTTCAGATGATTTACTGGGCTGATAGAGAAGGCACAGAGGGAATGTTACACCGACAGCTTCGTGATTAACGGTTGGCAAACAACGCATTAAACCGGGACTCTAATACATAAATTACCTCGAGTAGCTACTGTTAACCTATAACTAATGTCGGAGGAGACAGTTTGCACACATTAAAGCTGCGTCAGGCATCCACTGCTTCTGCAATGAGAAACCCAGAAGCCGGTGAGGGGTTGCCAAAATGAATCATTTTACTTTAAAAGCCGGGAAATTCATATTTATGTTTTTATGAGTACAGATTTATTGTGCTCGTTCCACATTATGTCTCATTTGCAGTGTGTCTGTTTTGTTCAGCGCCTGTCAGGAGAAGTGCTTATAAAGGAGATTAATGTACAGCATAGCATGGTGGAGTCCTCGTAGAATCAATGGAAAATGAATAATGGATGTAAATTAGTAAGCACATACATCACCTACTGTCTATTTTCATGTCCATTGTTAAATCTTTATAGTGTGTGTATGCCTTTTTTACAGCAAAATCCAGTTTAAAGTTAGTTTAATAGCAGTAATAAACAGAGAGCAGCCACAGAATCTTTACAGACTACTTCCCAACCTTTTAGAATTATGTTTATACATTATTAAAAAAGCTGCACTATAAAAGATCCCCAAAGAGAAATTTCTGTCTCCTCTCTCTTTGATGGTGTGAAGTTAAAGCAAAGGTGTTGCTGGGCAGAACCCATTTTCAAGGGAAACAATTGGTATGACACCTGCTCTGTCGCAGGGGCCTCAAGATGACTCAACTCCCTGTCTGCTTTCTCCTCACTGTAACTGAGCAGCTAATCTGGTTGTTGTGTTGCACTTTTCGTTTCCTGTGGTGAACCCGACACACGATAATGTTCCTTGCAGGCCAGTGTAGCTTAAAGATGCTAATGTCAACCTGACTGTCACCAACAATTTAGCCACAGTGACCCAACGGGACATTATGTGAATAGTTTTAAATGTAGTTTGATGTGTTGGGAAATAAGACTACTCACTTTCTTCCCCAGTTCTTGACAAAAAGATTGATACCTGACTTGCATCTGTCTGCTCAATATGTAGCTACAGCCAGGATATGCATGGTTAGCTTAGCTTAGCATAAAGATTGGAAGCTGCTAGTTTGGTTCGAAATATACTCGCGCAGACCCTTAGCCTCTTACCTGCAGTAACGCTGACCAAAAAATCATACAAAAATTGAAACAAGCTGGGGCAGAATCAAGTGTATTCACGTGAACGTCTGATTTTTAATGTAATTATTGAAAACTATTGGGACTTTGCAGCCGTTTTTAGCCAAGTTTGTTTGACACGTTTGTGGTTCTGTTCACAAAGTGGGACATATTGTTGCCAAAACTTCCAATATCTCTGACTCCGAATTACAACTGACAGGCTGGCGTGAATGTTTTTTCCTTCTTTATTTACTATTTAGCAATGATGTGGATGATATAATGTAAATGCAGCGTATGTCTGGGAACATTTCTTGGCCGGTAGCAGTGACTTCCTGTGTCTCCACCTGGTTGTCTGGCAAGAAATAACCCCACAAGTAAATGGTAAATGGTCTCCACTTATATGGCGCTTTTTTTCTACCATAGTGGTATCCAAAGCGCTTTACATTCACCCATTCACACACCAATGGCCACAGAGCTGCCATACAAGGCAATTGGGAGCAGCTTAGGGTTCAGTGTCTTGCCCAAGGACACTTCGGCATGTGGAAAGGCCGGGGATCGAACTGCCAACCTTGCGATCAGTGGACAACCTGCTCTACCACCTGAGCCACAGCCGCCCAAGTAATGGTGGTATCAGCCTCTGCAAGAAAGGGAATGAATATATTTTAGAAAATGTGGCACTATTCCTTCATGCCTAAACTAGGTTATCTCCAGGGAAACTCATGATTGCACTGACTTGTTAACAAGGAATTATGAGGTTGCTTTTTCTCTGCTGCCTCAAAGCATTAGCGAAGATGCTAAGATGAAAATCAAATGAGACATAAATAAGTAGCCACATGCTGTCCTCGGTGGGAATTTGTTCAAATAAGTGTTGTGCTAGAGTCTCTGCAGCTCCCCGGCAGGCCTCTGAAACACAATGTGAGTGGCAGCTGTGAAGAACAAGGTTACTCTCACTGCTCTTGTGAAACACATCTAGACAAACTTCTTATCATCGTCAAACATTCGCAGTGAGAATAGCACAGACTCGAAAGTTATTGACGCTCTCAAAAGCCAAATCTAGCTGGGGGGATTCCATATTCAATATGTGTGGAAGGTCTTTGAGACAAACCTGATTAATATAAACCTCTTTCCACGTCTGGATTTATGTCATGTTAAGATAAAAAAAATGTCCTTAATTAATTAATGGTTAATGTCCTTGCAAGAACAGGAGCTGTGGGGTTCATTTTACTTGGCAGAGCACAAGGTTTTAATGAAATCTCAATGTTGAGTCAGAGGTTAAACATCCAGCAATTAGTGCTCAGTTGCAGGTTTAAGAGTTTGATTCAATCAGGGCGTCCAGACGGAGCACACAGATGGTTATGGGTAATTACGAAAATGAATATTTGACCAAGTCCTCTTCAGAATGTTCAGCATCTGTAAACTGAAATCTGGGAGAGCCGGTGCTTCAGAGGGCAAATCGTGCTACTATCCTAAGTGAGTGTTGCTATCCAGCCTGAATGAATTACCTGACACCCTAAATCACACAGTATTCACACTGCAGTGTCACTTGCAGCAACAATAAAGCTGCAGCAGGCAGAAATCTGTGAAAGGCAAAGAGATAGAGAGAAAAAAAAACATCCAGAATTTGACAATACAGCCCTCCTTCTGCAACCAGACAAACACGGGCCTATGTAACACTAAGAACCATCAGTTACTTTTCGCTTTCGCTGGAATCAAACCCCACTCTTTTAGAAGAAGCGGCCTCTGTTTAAACCATGTTCTGACCATGACTTATTTGCTCTTTACACTGTCTCATCACTCTGAGTGAAAAGGCCTGTGATTGGCTAAAACATTTTCTTAAGCCTGGAAACTAAGCCAAAGGCAGACGCAGAAATCTGGTTTCCCCTCAGACTCGTTGAATTACAAAAAGCTGAAAGGTTACCGTGGAATGTGTCGCTGAATGATGGCAAAGATAGCACTTTGAACATTCCAAATCAGTTCTGAAAAGAAGGGTTCGTGCAAGATTTGTAAGTCTTCAGCATCCTACGTCCCAAAAATACCAAGTTTCATTTGCATTGTAGCTTTCAGTGTAGCTTTTATGGAGGACCGAACAGCAAAATGAGTTCAGCCCGTTGAAATGCAAAACACGTCACAATGCAAAGAAGAAAAGCTGATTTTGTTTCCTGCTTTGACAGCGACTACATAAATGCATTAGCGGTCTGCAACACTGACATGATAACTAAGAAACAGGATCATTGTAAAATCAATACCTGGATATGAAAGAGGAGTCTTGACAGCTTTTGTTCAGTTATTTACAGAGTTTTAGCGACAAGCGCAACGGAAGGCGTAAAGGCTGAAGGGCACAAATTTGATTAGTTCTTTCTTCCCGTGGAGATGCTGCTGTTTATATTAGCCGCACTGATGGCTCCCAGTGGGTAGAGGTGAAGATATGAATGTGTTAGTGGGACTATCCAAACAAAGCACTATTAACATACTGCAGCACTAACACTGTGGGAAAGTCTGCCCAGATGCTGCGTGTCTGTGTGTGTTGGACTCGGGCCAATATTGACCTTTCATTTCAAACTGGATATGGTCCAGCTGGTGATGTTTATCCCTAATATGATCAATAAGACGCAGCTGCATTAACATTTACTTAAAAGCTGGTCAATACTGCGCTTTTGTGAGAAGTTCTAGAGTTGAAATATTGATCGCGAAACATTTCATCAGGCTGCGTGAAAATGACACAGTATCATTATTGTCATTCTGCCTACCAGTGGAGAGCTTTAGGCTGCAACAGTACCCACGGTTTATGTTGGTCTGAGTTGAAAGTTTCCAGTCAAAGTTTTTGAAGTGTTGTCCCCACCTGCACGCATTTATTTTTTTGGCCACCTGGGGGCAGTGCAACAAGCTGTAACTGCACCATTATCATCGTGTTTTTAATCTCAAAACTTGTTAATGTGATCATGTTACCTCTAGCTAGCACAGACCAATAATTTAAAGTGGGTTTTTGGCCACCTGAGAGAAATAATGGGCAATTGGCACCAACTAGCTTGTATCTAAAGCCCTTGTCAGACATGTAAGACGTAAAATCTAAAGTCACAGTAGTCATTCAGACATAGATCACTTTTACATCATGGAGGGAGCCAGAGTACATGTGTGATATCTATAATAGGTGTGAGACTGGACAGTATCTGAAGTCATCTATTGTGCCTCTGTGGGAGTCAGGTTGCAAATTGTACAGCATCTCTTCCTAGACTGCTGTATCGCCCCCTTATAGGTCACAACATCCTACATTAGAACATCATAACCTTCATCCGTTAATGCAACTCCATGCATTTCAGACTTGCGTCATGTTGATAGTGATCCTTCAGTGTTCTGCCTGTTCCAGAGAAATGACCAAGGTGCTCATTCAGACATAAGGCTAGCACCTTCAGATGCCATCAGATTATTGGAAACTAGTGCATATCTGCAAGGACTTTTTACTGTGTTTCTTACAGTGCTGTGCATGTGGCAGGGATTTTTCATTGAAAATAGCTTCCTTTGCCTGCTACAAATGATGAGTTTCGGGAGACTGATGCGAAGAAACGCTGCTACTGTGAGGATAATGACTGTGGTGGGGCAAAAAGTTTTCCCCATGATCAACCCTTTTTACACTACAAAAATTCAGCTAACTGATTGGTAATATAAAAATATTGATCAGTGCACTTTTAATAATACGACTAGAAGGACCTTGATGTAATTGCTTTTTTTACGATGACACTTTGCAGCTGTGGCTTTTGGCTTTACTGATGGCCTTGCTAGAAGTAATAACTTTTAATACTATCTTCTTAGATGGCGCGTAAATTTGGTTCGCAATAATTGTCACAGTAGGTCCTGTATCTTTTATAAGGACAAGGCCTTTAGAGGGGGAAAAAACTTTTATCATAAAAAAACTTTTCTGGTAAATGATGTGACCAGCTGGTGACCATTACCGCTACATTTCCAGGTGGGATTATTGAATGACCCAGACTTTATTCATTACACAGCTTTCTCTGTGGACACTGATGGCATAAAGTGGTGAATGTCATCAGCCCGTCAGTAAAAGTCAAAGGAATATGTATGAGCTTATTAAGGATTTTCTATTTTGACTCCAATGGAATTAAGTGCAAGCTGCAAGCCAGAACATTTATTCGTTCGTTGCAGCTCGACAAGCGCAGATCTCTGCTGTCTCCAGTCATTTCCCACACGACTGGCGTCCTATTCAGACCATTTATTATTACACAACATGGTTGCTTTCTTTCACACACTTGCCATTGTTAAAAGTACTGAACGTCCCACAAGCCTTATGAATGACAAGCTCCAGTGCAGGCTCTAAGCTTAATATGCACCTCTGCAGACATACTGAATATCTGACTGGAATGAGATGTACCCACATCACCTACAGTACGTAAGACTGTGCTGAGCATTTGCATTGTGGCTAATTTAATATGAGGACCTGCTGAGTGAAATGCGAATAGAATAATGTGATTTATGTTCTGCTAATCAGCTTAATGTAATAGAATTAAGGGTTATTAAAATCTGTATGAGTGTGAAATTACATGCAAATGAGCCTGCTGTATCAGTTGGTATAACATCATCAGTTTAAAGCTGCACTAATCTTATTTTATTTCAACAATGGATCCAAATACAATGTATACAGTGGAAGGGGTTGCTCACGGTAAGGAATCAGTGAGTAATTATCACAATGTCGTCTGTTTTCCTCAGGCCTAAAATGCTTTTTTTTTTCGTCTTTTGCTTCACTGTTTAGTGTTTCGGCCTTGTTTTCCCGTGCAGCTGGACAGAGCTGAGGGACATTACCCACTAGCTGGTGAAATATTTAGCAGCCAAAAGAGGCAGATGTCCTTCTCAGACCTAAACAAAGCTGAAAATAGAATCTATACTGGGTTTGCATTCTTGTCTTTAAACAAATAGTGCAGCCTAAAGGGACATTAGAACTTCTGGCTGCACACATTCTACAAATAGTGAACCAAACAACAAGCAGTAACTCAGTATGCTGAGGTTTATGTACTGTTCTCAGGTCTTTATAATACTTTACACGACCTTCTATATATTTATCTACAATGCGTCAGATTTACAGTCTCAACTGTCCCTGGCCCAGAGTCTCTATGGAAACCAATGTAAACTTGCAGTCTTTGGATGGTATATTGCAAAGTTTACTATATTGTAGCTGATGGAATACAAATGGAGAATAAGAGCAGAGCAGCAGCAGAATATTAACAGAGAAAAGTTCTCCAAGGCCCTAACCTCTCATGGCCTTTCATCATTCCTTCATCTGACTGAGAATCTGAATTACGCATGTTTATGTTGTCAGTGTTTTCAAAGGGGACTGATGAAATCTCTCACCTGTTCCTTTCCGTCCTCTGTTTCTTCTTTATGCATCAGACTGCTCAGACGGTGCTGGTGGTGGTGGTGGTGTTCTGCCTGTCTTGGCTCCCTCACCACGTCGTTCACCTCTGGGTGGAGTTCGGGACCTTCCCCCTGAACCAGGCCTCCTTCGTGTTGCGGGTGGCAGCGCACTGCCTGGCCTACAGCAACTCGTCCGTCAACCCGGTCATCTACGCCTTCCTGTCAGAGAACTTCAGGAAAGCTTACAAGCAGGTGTTCAAATGCCAGATCGGTACCAGCGGCTCTCCGCTCAATGACATCAAGGAGATCCGCAGCAAGGCAGACACGCCACCGTCGACTAACTGCACCAACGTTTGACTGAGTGTTAGTTATGCCAGCTGTCACCCTGGAACTCGCTGTAATTCACGGTGACAGAGCCATCAGAAATGAGTGGGTGTGTGTTTTTGATGTCGGTAAGTAGGGCTGCTCCAGCTGTATTATTCCACAGAAGCGCTGTTCATTGTACCTGGACTAGAGGGGGATGAAGCCTCAGCAGCTGCAGGACTTGATCACTCTCTCTTTGATCCGTCTCTGTTTCCTGTGTCTCTTCTTTCATAACCTGTCAAGTCTGAAACTCAGGAAAATGGTCGTCCCTCTGAGGTGAACCTTGTTTTGACTGCAGATATTAGTTACGTATCACATCCAGATACATTACAGGCCAATATGAATAAGGTAATTGAATGTCAGCCTTATGTAATGAAAGTCTCTGTAGCTTCACTGTGTTTTTTTCTGTCTCAAGAACGATAGAAGTAACATTTTGAAGAACTGATTGCTTTTTTCAGGAATTAGTAAGGGATTATAATTTCAAATTCTGACTACAACTTATCCCAGAATGCTTTGGCTGCATGCATTGGCTGGTTGGCTGTCTGACTAGGAGCTAAACGGGAGGTTGTTATCAGTTTCCTGATACTTCCTGTTGCTTCAGTGGAGAAACTGTTACGAGAGAACCTGAGAGCTTGGCTAGTTTGACGTAGGAGCTGGAGGCAGTCAGCTACAACAAGAAGATAAAATGCAGTTTCTGGTAACACAAGCACTGTCAGAAATTCAACCAATCCTCCGTTCATAAAGTAGTTACAGTGAAGCCTAAATTACATGCTGGAACTTACACTTAGTTTAGCATTATCACTTGATACTTGGAGGGCCTGTAAATGAGACGACAGTCGCTGGTTTCACAAAGATAGACTCAGTCAACCTTCAAAGATCTGAATATCTTTAGTAGGCCTCATGTGCCAGGAGCTCGGTGTAAATATCACCATCTTCAAACCAAAAAACATGGTTGACTGAGCAACGACATAAAGCCGCCGAGGTTTTCGAAACTTTTGAAAGGTTGCAAAAAAATGTTGAAAAGAACATGTGAATTAGGCTTGTTTCCAATATCTGCTTATGACTGAAAAAAACTAGGCTGTGTAATGTCACCAGAAGGTGGTGTTATATGCTACGTCATGCATAGCTGTAATAGAGTAGAAAGAAGCTGGAGGTAAAACCCAGTTAAAAACATGGGGCATTTATGTGAAAACAGAAGTTTTCAGGAACTGTTTTCAGTGGGGAAACTTCTAGTTATTCCATCCTGTTGGCAGGTATTGGACATGTTTTATGCTGTCTAGAGACAAAGGCAGCAAAAGACACAGATAAATGTTCTTAACATCAAAGCTTTTTTTAAAAAAAGGGTCTGTTTCCATCTGACACAAAGCCAGTTCCTTGTTTTTTTTTTCATAAAAGCCTCAAGCAAACGTAAAACCTTTTTGCCAAATGGTGGACTGTTTATAGGAACTTTTTGCAATTCTTGAAAGTCCACACAAAAGAACACAGTTACTAATTGTGACCATAAAAACGTAGCTCTTCATTTCATGTCAGCTGACATAGGAAGACGTGCAGTAAACTGTTCCGGGCTCAAATCAACACCCGGTTGCTGCAGTAAGGACTCGCATGCTCAATCAGCGGAGCTATCAGTGCACCAAAGCTGGCTACTTCTTGGATTTGAATTTCTACCAAACTCTTAGATCAGTCTACGAGCTAAGACTGGATTAACACAACAGACAGTATCTGTGTGAGCCGCCTGGGGACAGTGGCAGGTGGAGGGTTTGACTGTTCCGGTACACCTGTCCAGCGATAACCCAGGTGTCAGAAACCTACTGGGGAGCAGAAGGAAAAAAGCTCGCTCAATCTTGATGTTCAGTGTGAGAGCAGAGTGCAGTCAACAAGCTGTTCATGGACCACACAGTGTCCACAGTCCCTCCCAGCGGGGAAACTAGTCCAAACTGTTGCCTGGGAGGCTGTTGAACTACAACACTTATTTTTTATTTCTGCATGTGTTAAAAACAGATGATGCAACGTGCGTGTGTGTGTGGGTTTTGAAGTCGTTAACAAGAGTGATGTATGTGTAAATAATGCATTTTTGCTGATGAAAGGTCATCACTGTAGATAAAAAAAGAAATGTAAATGACTAAAGCTTGTATTTTAAGCAGCGCTGATTGTAAATAATATGACGCTGATATTCACACCTGCCTGTGAGAGCTCTATATTTGACTGTGATGCTTTGCTAACAGTTTCTGGACTGTGTCGTGCTGTGTGTTTTTGCACCCTTTCTGGATCTTTCTAAATGGAAATGAAGAAACCTGATGGAGTCTGTCATCTATATGTGATGTGCCAAGTGTCCACACAGCAGCTTTACCTCAGTGTAACAAAATCTTTGAAGCTAAACAACAGGAGGCCTTTATCTTGGACCTTCAGTATCTCATAGTATTTATATACGTCTTTGGAAGTGCGCAGGAATGTCCATTCTTTGAGTTGACATGCAGAAGTAACCCAAGTAATGCTCAGTGTGGATTTTCAGCCTGAGGTTACACAACCGTGTGTTTGTCTGCTGCAGGTTTTTTATTCTTTTGCAAACACCTGATGTGACTGATGAACACCAACTTCGTCCTGAGAGGAGGAACCAAGCAGCGTAAACAGCAGACTGTTTTCCTCCCTGTCAGCGAGGATACCACGTCAGTGTCAAGGAATTTTCCCAGAGAGCCGAGGGGCTGCAGTTGATGACTTTGATCTCTTTAACGCTGACTGCACAGATAATGAGGCTCATTCATGCCAACGCAGGGCCGAGGGAGGGTTTGAAATGAGGACAGATGCATGGAAACCTGATTGTGGAGGATCAGAACTGTTGGTTGGTGAGATTCTGGTGGACACATCCCGTACATGAATGGATGGAATTTCTTTGGCTTAATTAATTAATGTGGAACATAAATAAAGTGTTGCTTTCTTCAAAATGCCCACATAAAGAGCACATGAACAAGGATTTCTTAGTAAATCAGTTATTCATTAATCAGGTGCCACTTTAGAATGCAGGCCATGAATTACAGTGGAACACATTATGGGATATCAGTATATTTACTGAGTTGTTCTGGACCAGTGGTTCTCAACTGGTGGGTCGGGACCCAAAAGTGGGTCGCGAAGCCATGAAGTATGCCCCCCAACCCCCCAAAAAAGTCGTGGTATAAAGTCTTTTATTTTGAAGGACGTGTTTCTTATGACACAGTTTATTTATTTGGATATTTAGTGGTGGTGACACCAGAATTTCCCCACTATTAACCTCTAGATTTGGTTCTGCCAGCTTATTGGAGAAATTTAAGCTAAACGTGCCAAAAATGAACCAAAATGTGCTCAGAATCTGTCAGAATGGGCCAAAATATGCCCTAAAACTTGGCAAAAATGTCCAAATATACCAAAATGAGCAAAAACATAAGCCAAAATTTTCTTAAGTTGTATCAAAATGCGTTGAGACGACACCCAAATAAACCTTAATTTGTTAACAGGAACAGCAAACTTCAACAATTTGGGTCGTGACTTTTATTAATAGAGACATAGTGGATCCTGAGGCTGGACCAGTTGAGAACCACTGTTCTAGACAAATATAAGAACAGGAGAAGAAAATCAGAGAATAGAGAATGAGCGGTAATAACTTATTCTATGTGTTTGAGAGATTTAAATTCTACATTTCTATAATTACAGAGCACATTTAAGGATTTTCAAGTTATTAATATTAATATAATGTACATTCTAGAAAAAGTAGTGTACCCGTGTTGCTGTAGCTGTTAAATTATGTGTTTAAGGTGATTTCTGAGAGAAGCAGCTGTGTAGTTTTGGAATCTAATGTAGGAACCACCAGAAAACCCAAAATAAACCTCACATTATGGCACCGGCCATAGACATAGCTGTTTTTCCATCCTATTCTCCTGACTGTAAAATCTTTACAAGGACTGTTTAGAGGGAACTAAAAGTTCACAGGAACTCCAGGATGAAGTGATTGGAATTTGGCAGTCGAAGGTCACAAAGCAGGAATCATTTAGCAGTTTACACATGATAAATCTCCAGTCTAATAGGAGAAAATGAGGAAGTGATGACACTTTATATCCCAAAGGTCAGAGGTCAAATCTGGACAGACATGGATGCAAACTGCAACTTCAGGAGTTTACAGAAGCAAAAAAAATCTACTTATTTTAATTTTACTGCAGTAACAGTGTATTAACGCTGTACACAATATGTCGTGGTACCTTATTTTAAGGTAAATTCACAGTAAACATTGAATATCCATTATGTAGCGGCATTTCATCACAATTACAAAGTACAACAGGAAAAAAAATGTGTTCATCTCCACGTTGAAACAGAAGTTTACAGTAATACTTTACAGCATTTTACATCTAAACACAATTAGCTATCCCCTTGTTCTCTGTCCTTCTCCCCTTCTCCTGTTATTTAGTATTTAATTGGCCGACTGCATGCATTAAATATTATCACTGTGATACAGGCTGCATTCTAAAGTCTGAACCTTTACTTTTGCAAATATACATTTTTCGACATTTTATTTTTTAAATTGAGCGACTTCATGCTGAAGAAGGAGCCTCATTTCTTTGAAAGTACTTAAACATTCACACACAACTGAGTGAGGACATGTGATAAAGGTGCTCTTTCTTCGTGCAGGTGTCTTGTGGGGTTTCCTTTTATTTCCGTTTTTATTTATTCATTCACTGACTTGATGACATTTGTACAGTTTTTCAGTGCTCTGTGTTTTACTGAGGTTGTGTGTGAGTCTTTTGAATTGTGTTTCCTGTATTAAATCAGCTGTGCTCTACAAAAAAAAAAAAAAAATGTCCAGAAAATATAAAAGGCGGGGAGAAATAGTTTCTCATCTTTTTGATCTTTCTCTGCTTGAAATCGCAACGTGGGAGAAAGTAAGACGGTCTTTTGAAATATATCCGGGCTTTTGATTGTGTCTTATGCAGTGCTGCTGATACTCTAAAGTTAAATTAAACTTTGTGGAATTTCCTGGAAGAAATCTCGTTATTCCATGTTTTCTCACCGGATGAAAACCTCACATCTCACTGAGACATTCAGTTCTATAAAAGGAGCTTTTCTCAAGCCTGAATTATCAAACCTCACCTCCTACACTGTCACATTGGGCTGGAGCCAAAAGAGAGAAAATTGCAGTGTACGTTCCCACCAGTCGGGATCCCCTCAGAGTTTTTTTTTTTTTCGTTGATTACACGCTAGTGGAGTACATTTCCTGGCAAATCAACCCAGTGATCCCAGGGAGGTCTTAAAAAACAGCCTGTTTGCCCATGATGCCTTGTCCACCTAATAGCTAGCTCTTTAAGGGCATTTCTATGAACAAAGATACTGAAAGGTCACGAGTGGGCAGGAGTGAACAAGAACTTTACCATGTTTGTTTTTGTACATGAGGTAAAAAGTCTCACCCGGAGCACAGCGAGAGGCAGCTTTGGAAAAGGAAACAGCAGTCGTATCCACAAGTGTACAGCTGAAATAGAAATAACAGAAAGGACATTTGGTTACTGGCATGAAAATCTGCTTCAGAGGAAACAGGGGACGCGGCTGCTCTTATCACAAACAGAACTGTTTTGTATTGTAATAGTTTCTGTTTTACGAAGCTGTGCTGCTAGGTTGACCACTGTTAGCTGCTGTATTGTGTCTAAACTCACATCAGACAATTTGAAAGTGTCTCTGTGGAAGGCAATTTTGGTCGATCCACCACTTTAGTTCCTGGTTTGCCTTCAAATTTTGTCCCTTTGGTCTCCAGATGACTAATGGTAATAACTGTGGTGATCCTCTATTCCTCTAGCACCACAGAGCCTGGATTTTTATTATTATTCTGAGTGTGATGTCCCAACGACTCTTGAATGAATTGAAATAATTTCCGGCAATTCCAAAGCTTTTCATCCAGTGCCATTATCAGGCCAATACTTTAGGTACAATCAGTTTTCTGGCAAAAGTTGCTGAATTCAAATGACTAACTCCACCTTCAACACGGAGACGTGGGCATTCCTGCACGTGCTTGAACCTACATCAGTCACTACTGGCACAGCACGCCCTAATCTGTAGTTGTCAAGCCATCAAGTCGCATTGTGTAAAACGTGGGCGCCAAGATCGGAGAAGGAACAAAGCTATGTAAAGTACAAAAGACGATATCTCTGTTCCTGCTGCTTCTGCTCTTTGCTCTGAAGGCTAATATAAATGTTATTTCATAAATGTTTAACTTCGGCTCACTGTGGAGCTAAGGGAAGGTACCGTCACAGAGGATGTGTCCTGAAAGCAATAACAAGCTCACTTATTGACTTAAGGCTGCACTAGGCTGGTACACACACACACACACACACACACACACACACACACACACACTTGGGTTCAGTTTCGTGACTTTCCCAAACTAATAAATCCAATTTTATGCGAGTCTCAGCTCAAGAACTCACAGAGAAAGCTAATTTTTCTTTGCATATATTCCAAACTGAGGCAACAAACTCACAGCAACTTCTGATGACACTGGAATGAACTCCAAAGTGCTTTCACAAGTCTGCTGGCCAAGTCTGGGTGATATACAGTGCAAGTCTTCCCTACTCACCCTGCTTGTTTCAGATAACCAGACCAGGTGCCGCTCACTTTGCTTTGGTCCTGAATAAATGTCGTGGAAGAAAATAAAATCCGTACATGGATGCATTTATTCTCATGACAGGAATATACATGTGTGATTTATGTCTTCACCGTTTTCTGCCTGGAGTCTGCAGATACCTGAGTGATGACGGCGGGCTTTGTGGATTACTGCTCTCATCTCAAGTCTGGCCTGAGTCACAGGGCGCGTGATTGTGGATTACTCCCACAGCACCTCTTTCTATGGGGAATAACTCCCTCTTGGAAGTGAAGAGCCAAAGCCCAGTGGCTTTAGCTGCCTACTTAGCCCTCAGTCTCATCAATCATAGGTGTAGGTTTCAGTAGGGATATGCCCCCTTCAGTATTTCAAACTCATGCCTTTGTGCACAGAAAAGCAAAACCACTGTATTGTTGACTGATGGTGTCTGAAGTTTGTGGTTTCCTTTAGATAAATGAAGACATTATGGCCATAAAGGGATGCAAAAGAGACACATCTGTTACCTAAAGGTGCGCCAGAGTGATGGAAATTAAGTGTTTAATGCCACTTCCTAAATCATCTTCGCAGTTAATGTTCAGAAGAAATACAGCTCTTCCTGACATCAGGGTAATTTTCTTCCTGCTTTAAGAACAACTCTGTCTCTGATAAATACCAGCAAAACAAAACGTGTGTGAGAAATGATGGAGAGGGGAAGGGTTGGGGTAAAATAACATGTGCAGCTTGGAATTAATGAGGCAATCTTGAAGATTTCGCAGCTACGGTTCCATTTTCCCAGAAGAGCTGATGGGATCGTGATAATGATTTGTAACTGCTCTTTCATCAAAAACTAATAAACTGCTTTCATCACAGAAATACATTCAGGAGGAGCACATGAGCCGCACATCTGTTCCATGATGACTCCCTTTCTTGTGAAAAACAGACACATTACTCCTAATTTGACTCACACCTTGAGATCAGCACAAAAGCTCCGTGCCACTCGGCGCCACAAGAGGCTGACGGACAAAAAGGCACTCTCGCTGCAAGTAGCTGAAAAACCACGCCGCTCATTCAGTCAGTCAGTCAGTCAGTCACTCATAAACAAAGATGCTGCTCGCTCTGTCCAAGCACAGGCAGCGCAGCTTCATTTCCGTGAACTGGCTGTTATCTAATTGACGTAGATGGAGAGAGAGAGGAGGTCGGCTCCACTGAACAGCAGTGCAGGCTGCAGATACAATATCAAAATGGAGAATATTAAAAAGGCCTCCCAGTGAAAAGTGTGAGTGTCGCTACATTTTACCTCTGAAATGATTCGTTGCGGTGCATAGGGGCTCAAATTAATTCCTTCATTGCATTTAGCCGGTTTCGTACAACCTTCTGTTGGTGGGATTTAATGGGTTTCAGCTACCTTAATGGGTTTTAGCTATCTGTGAAATGAGAGACTTCTTACCGTAGCAAAAAAAAAAAATTGTCCAAAATGTGCACTGAAGAAAAATACTCATGTGGCATGCAAGTGAACTTCTTTTCTGACTTGGAGAAAAAGTTAGCCAAATCTGCACATAGAGTCTTCGAGCTGTTGAACTGCTAATAATTCTCAGCCACTGAGATGATCCACACCCTAGTCAGATGTGGCTTTAAAGGACAATGATCAGACAGCATTAACAGCACACACACAGACTCTCCTATGATCAGCGAGCATAAAATCCCACTTTAACATTCAGCTTCTTTGTCAAATGACACATTCTCGTCGCCATAGAAGACGAGAAGCTGGCATGTTAGTTAGTGCTGCAGTCAGGAACCTGAATGTCCATTATATCCACCGTTTCTCAATGGTAGTGAAATGGTAGATATAAATGGTAGACATGTCTGACAACGTGATCCTGTCCCCTGAAATGTCCGTCAACATAGCCGAGACCTTCAGGAAGAGTGGCACGACAATCCACAAGTCAGCATCGACAACCTCATTAACTCCATGTGTTGCAGATTGGGGGGTTTTTGGCCCCCGACGCCCCTCCTGATCATTTCTAAGGGTTTCATGACGTCCATTCTGTTGAGAGATACTTTGTGTTAGATCAACACATACCTGTTCCCCCTTCTGCTTTAAAGAATGGATGGAATGAAAAAACCGACATGCTGCATTCATATTCTCATTCAGTATGTGTGGAGAACTTTATTCTTTTTTGTATATGTGTTGCTCTCGGTAGCGGTAAAATATCATACATACAGCGGGGTTTTTATTCCCCCGGGGCTGCATTCCGTTTAGGTCATTGTGATCGTGTGATACATGTCCACGGCAAAAAAAAAAAAAAAAAACTCTCCAGAGTGAAAAACCAATTACCACAGCTACATGTCTGTTCCCAGAAAGGCATTAGGGAAACAGCATGGGTTTTCCCAACAGGAGCCCATGGGCTGACTCACTGGCACAAAATATCAAAAAGTGTTCCGTGGGTTCATGTGACCTTGGCAGCTTCAGAAGTGACAAGAAAGTGAAAAGCGACCATTTAGCTTCATTTTCATGCCTCGTAGAATCAAGAGCGATTGTTCTGTTGGGAATCCAGTCAGTGTGAGAGGAATACATTAGAATTATGGGAGAATAAATTGCTCACAGTAGGGGGTAGAGCCCAGCTATGACCACAAGGTACAGAAAGCAGTGATTTCTGCTGCCACATTTCAACCTTAGCCAGCCAAACTAATCAGTTTGCGCAAATAACAGTAATAATTAGGTAAACTGGATTTTTCTAACTGGTGCTAGTGGCCTAGAAAATGTACTTTTGTTTCTCAGCATTTAAAGTTGTCTCACAAGTAGGTCTTGGTCAATTTGCAAAAGAGAGCGTGTCAGCAGCACTTAAAGATCAGATAAGTGGAGAGTCCATGAGCAGGGTGGAAGGCAGGATCTAATGCCAGCTATGCTATCTAGATGCGTGACGGCAAATTGGCTGCTTTGTATTCAGGTCAGGTTTTGCGCTCATGGCTACAAAGGCTGAAGAGGTCCCTGATGATGAAGTTAATTCTCCTTCTCCTTTACTCCAATGCTGTGAAATCAGCTATTAGCAATCGCCCTGAATAGAACACTTACTGTACTATCTGCAGGCTGGAAAATTAATGCACCTTTAATAGCGCGAAGCACCATAATGTTTACAGAAGTCTGCACACCACCATTCATTAGTTATGTCATTTAAAAAAAAAAATTTAAAAAAAAGCATTGAGTTTGTAACAGATGATGACTTCCACAGAGTCATTAGGCTGCTACTAATGTTTCTTCAAGTGAGATCTGAAATCATTAGGTCACAGCTAAATTATAGGTGTTGAGTAGCTCTTTTAATGGTTGCTGCTATAATAGCTGTGACTGTGTCGTAGCGAGCTTTAAACATCCTTTTCCATCTTGTATGAGGCATGTTTGGCCTAAGGGTCATGGAAAGGTCTCCACAGCCTCGGTGTCTTTCAGATGCTGAAATTGGTCTTCCTTTTCTATCTCCAGCTCATCTATCTGTCTGCATTGCTTTGGACACCGAACTCGATTATATGTACAGCAGAGGGGAGATGGATTTCTTGCAGTAAACAGCCAGAGGTTCTGTTCATCGGCCTGCTGCCCACTCTGAGCATGCACACTGGTTTATCTTACTCATCTAGATTATGCTTCCAATTAGTCCACACTGCACATTGCTCAGCAGTCACACATGCAGCTTAATTGACAGGTAAAGCTAAAGGTGTGCTCACACTGAATGAAATTTTACAGGCAGCATAATGATGGTTGCTACGAGTGGTGGTTCCCAGGGAGAGAGCCAGCTGACCTTCCTGATCCCCGAACTCCATCAAGGTTCTGACATTTAAAGAGAGAAAAGAAATATGTCAGCCGCTTGATGGACTTGAACTTTTCAGGTCTAAGTTTTAAGGTTGTCCTGCTGGCTTCTACACTGGTTCCACCTACAAAACCAATGGTGTTTACATCCGCCTCAGCTGTACACAGACTGTACATAAAATCCATGACATCCTTTTGGTTTGTGGACAACTCTTTTAAGGACTAGAGTTTGGCTTTTGGAGCAAGCCGTGATGACCGAGGGCTGCATTTAACTAAGAACTTGAGGACAGAATGCCAGACCATAAAGTGGCAACCTGTCAGTCATGGCCTCAAGCATAGCCTGCTTTAATGTCTATTTTACTCTAAATGCAACCATGTCTCTAATCTCATGATTAGAGATCATAAACCTATGAGAAAAATGCTTATGGATATAAAAAAAAAAAATGAAGTCAGAAGTTGGGTCATTTTCTCATAGACTTTTAAATATTTTGAATTCATCTTGCACCCAGGGAATCGCCCCCTGCTGGCCATTAGAAAGAATGCATGTTCAAAGTACTTCTGCATTGGCTTCCCTTTTTTAGGCCTGAAAGCTACATCTTCTTTAAAAAAAATATGTGTGTTTGTTGAATGAACACAGTTAACAGCTTGTTAAATATTTGCCTGTAAGCACACTGTGCCTCAGTACAGCTTCACACATCAGCTTGCATGTGTGTGGAGCGATGTTGCAATACTCTGCCACATTGCCAGGCCCTTGCTGGCCTTGTTGGCTTTGCTGGGGGATTCCCATGATGCACTGGGCTCCTCTCCTCTCCTCTCCCTATACTGTTATATATCCCCATTACATATCACTAACCCTGTGTTTCCCCCGAGGTCCTCTATCCTGTGCTTGTTCTCTCCGCGGATGTCTCTGATCTGCAGCCGCTGGCCTCACCACCTGCTACCCTGCTATCCCTCCCCGTCATCCTCACTCTCACCCCAACTGGTCGAGGCAGATGGCCGCCTTCCCTGAGCCTGGTTCTGTCGGAGGTTCCCACCCACCATCGCTGACTGCTTGCTCATAGGGAATCCAAAAGCAACTTTGGGTTGTTGGGTTTTCTGTTCTGTATATGATTCATAAGATCTGTACCTTACTATGGAGAGTGCTGTGAGATGACGTGTTGGGAATTTGCGCAATATAAATAAAACTAAATTGAACTGAATTGAGCCTTTCTTCAGGGTAGACTGTGTTTCATGTGTGTAAATAGGCATTTGCAGACTCCTAACCAGGATTAGCGCCTGCACTCATTCTTTAACTGCTGCCCTTCTGTCCTGCCTCCTGCTCTGGCTGATTGGACCGGTGCCCCGGCGGTGCACTCCAATCGAGCTGGACCGTCACCACTGCACCTGCTTACAAGCTCAGCCAAACTGTCATTCTGAGTGGCTGCGATTTAAAGTAAGCAGTTCATCACTGTGCTCCTCATCATTTTATGTATTCCGTGCAATTCTGTAATCACTTACTAGTGGTTAACAGTTGCTTTTGTGTGTTTTTGTTAGTTGCTACCTGTGCATTTTGGCATGTGTCTGCTAGTGTTCTATGTTCTATAGTACCCTTAACATTACACTGGATTTGTGATTTGTTGTTCAGAGACAGTTGTTCCACTGAATGGTGACGGAGCCCAACTTAGTTATTTTCTCACATCTGCACACACTTTGAGCCATCCTGTATTAGACACTGTAGGTTGGTGCTTGCCAGTGTTTTTGCTTTGGTTAAGTATCATAGCTCTTTTTTTTCTGTTTTCTATTACCAAGTTTTTGTGTTGTGTTATCCTTGTCTTTGATTTAGCAGCACCCCCACTCCCTGTTCGCTCTTGCAGTTTTGCCTCATTTAGTTTGTTAATCACATTACTAAGCAGGAAATGACTCTGCTACACCAAAAGGTAGTTGAGCAGAGATAACACGAATTAAAGTCCGTGTGCAGAATTTGAAGAAACCAGAAGGTGCGTGACAGACACAGCAAAAAAGGTCCACAAGCATTGCCACTTTTTCAGAAACGAAAACTTGTACAGTAACTCGACCGAAAGATATCACTGCACAAAAGCCTTCTACACAGTGGTTTCAACATTGTGAGTCATCATATTGGTGGTCATGACTTGTAAAGTTTTTTCTGCAACCCCCCCAGAGCACGAACCTGCGTGGGATGAGTTTGCTGTGAGATCATGCAGGTGTCAGCTGCTGACTCGAAACTCTTTTGTTGCAACTTCCAAAAGCTTTTCGGCTCCCGATTCCCGCCAAAAATCTCACTGTGACTCAAGCGCCCCGTAGCCACACATAATCTCTGTTGTGCAGTACGATTAGAGCGAAGAGTTTTTTAGATTCACATACAGCGGGGGAGCAAAAGATGGAAAAGAGGTGATAACTGAAGGTCCTCTGATTAAAAAAATAAATATTAGGAGTTGATGAAATGTGCAAATGCAGTTTGCTAAATAATGAGACTGCTGTATTGTTTGATACCCTAGTCTAATAAATGTTGCATCAAAGTAATTTTCAGGGTCTTTCTGTTCTGCAAAGCAAGATTTCAGTTCAAATTACCCCTCATATCAAAAACAATATCATCCAAAAACACACCAGGAGAGTTACATAAGCCAATTACAATTTTTATGTCAATCCATATCAACATTATTTCACTTAAATTCAGTTCATTTCTTTCCAGCACAGAGCAGTAATTCAAGTGTAACAGTTATTCCAGCATTTTTTCAACAGCATTGGTGAAAGTCCATATCAAAACATCAGCATTTATCATTATAAAAAATAAAACATTTTTACGTCTCAAATTAAGTGAAGAACAACCTGATTGACGTGACAGAGCAGCAGGAAATAGAAAATGACAAAATACACTGAGAACAGTGACAAAAGAGTATTTGAGACACTGAAATATGTACCATCCAAGAAAATAGTGCTTATATACACAATAAGACCAACAAGGAAAAACATGAAATGAGTTGTTTATAGAGTGCAGGTAGCGTAGGACTAATCAAGTACAGGGAGGGTTTAGATAGAAAGGGATGTGACAGTTTCTGTACATACAAGTGTACAGTTCATACAGCAAAGTCAGTCTACAGCTTTGTATAGGCCTTGTATATTTTCCCTCATTTGTGTGATTACAAATGTGATTACCAGCTAAAACTCTACTAAAGCTTCCTAGTTATGAAAATGTCACATATATTCCCTTCCTAGGTAAACCCTTGATATGTTTATTGACATTAAGTAGCTGTTTACCTGATCAAAAGAAAGGATAAACAGATTAGGCTGCCTGAATTAAAAAAAAACAAAGAAATGCATCTTTGCAATGCAAGGGTCAAGAGACCTCATGAAATGACATAATCTGATTAAAGGTCAATTGACACCATGAAATGCATCTCAATAAGTGTAACATCAATATTTTACCTTTAAAGAGCATTATGTATTGGATCAGTAACATTTAACAACTTGTGTTAACATCTAATAACCCGTTAATACTTTTTAAATGTATTTCAGTCAAATTGGCTGCTTTAAAATCTCATTATTTAGACCCGTCTAACACACAGTAAAAATGTACCAATACATATGAATGTATATCAACTATCCATTTAAGAAACACCAGTGGCTTTTTTTTTAGTGTTAGTGGATTATTGTTTCCTATACTTCAAGTTTTCTAGCAACATAATATGGTGAAATTTCTTAAAAGGTCAGTTCATCCATCCTCAGTCATTGTATTTATAATTTATGATAAACTTCTGCAGCTTAAATCAAAAGTAACCACAGGGTTAGATAAAACCATTAAGTGGGAGATTTGAGTGAACTGAACTTTTAAGTGATCACCTTCGTTTAACAGGATTGATTATTTTTTGTAAAAATACAAATTACAGTGGTTAATGATGAGTACCAAAGTTGTGGCCAGAGTACTATTACATCCACACTGTCTCCTGACTGAGGCTGAGGTGTGATTACAGTCTGAAGTGTAGATGTGTTAGTGGTGGCCCATCACGCCCTGAAACTCCAGCTCCTCTGAAAAGGCTGGAAGGGTTTCTTCAGATTGAAGAACATGAGATGAGGTTTGAGCCGCGGCGTTTTTTCGGGTATGACAGCAGCTTTGCTTTCCTCAGTGGGAAATCGATTGTGGTAGACTTCTGGGTAGGACTTCTGGAACTGAAAGGGGGAGAAAGTGCACCTTTATTGTACAGTACAGTATACATACACCAAAGACACACTCACCTTGGGGATTTCAGAGTCAGATACAAAGCTTTGTACTATGAATGTCCCAGTGCTGGAAGCCAGTATGTGAAATATCAATAAAATTACAAAATAAAATGTATTTCACCATACACTTTCTCACTTAAATGGGATCTCATATGCTCTGTGTGGCTTCTTCTTCTTTTATTTAATAGGCAGGTGCAAAAGCTCATCTGTATTTGAAGAAAATATTAATTTTCAGTTTAGTAACACAATTCAATTTTCCATTGGGTAGCAATGCACAAGTACAAGGCATGTAAATTAGATATGGACAATCTTTACAGTGCGCTCTGCTCTTCAACAAACGAGTGGATTAGGCTAATTAGTGGTTGCGAGATAATAAGCGGTGGGTCATGCTCAGCTGTGAATGAACATATGCTCGCTTTCTGATTGCACACAGAGTCGACCATAGATTCTTGTATCTCTGTTCTGTTTGCAGCCAGTGTTGTTCAAACAAGAGCTGCCTTGGTTGCTCTGTTCACACACATTAAAATGAGGCAGTTCACAACATTCAAAGAAATATGCTCAACGTGTGTGTGCAGGCAGGATTGCTACAGCTGCTGCCAGCTGTCACAATAGGGAAACAATGATGGTAGCACTTGTACATGTGAGCATTTTGATAACATGTTGTTAAAGGTAATGACTGAAACACACTTACCATAAATTCAGTGTACAGATCAGGATGCCTGTCTTTAAGATGCTTGGATAAATCTGAAGTGGTTCTTTCTTCAGTGCAAAATGCTTTATAACACGTTTGCATATTGGATTTCGGTCATTTATCAGTTGTTGATGATTATCCAGTTAAAACGCAAAATATCTCTATATACAGAGGAGAGGCAGCTGGACTGTTGCCTGACCTGCACTTGCCGCCACCACACCATATGTTGTTGTTGTCTGCTGGTACCAGGTTTTGTACCAAACAGCTCATATGTAATGGTTTACAGCTGATTGTTTGAGAGCAGTTTAACTTTGCAGTATTGTGAACTCCCATCAGAACTTCAAGAGACGATTCTGGTTGGAAGTACATTTAAATTCTATTCTAACATGTTCCATTCGTGTCGGCATACCTGTTTAAGTCTTTTCCTCTTGTCCTTAGCAGGCAGTTCTTTGTCAGCAATCAGGCCTTCCAGCAGCTGCTGCAAGGGGATCTGAGTACCAATCACCTTCTGCTCCTCAGACTCCACCCTCCTTATCTGTTTACAAAAAGCTGGAGATGCGCTGAAATCTGTGTCTGAACCTGCATATTTGATCTGATGGAAGACACAAAAGAGATGTTGGATTAATACTTCACCTCTTCAATGTAAAGGAAAGAACAGCACCTTTGAAAATGTTTTACTTGCTGCACCATCATCAATAAATAATGTATATCTGAGGATATAGCATGATTCCACAATACAACTTAAGGTTACAATGTTCCTATACATATGTGCATATGCATTAACAACATAGACCCAAGGCTATGTTGTGAAATTTCCACCTGAAAACATTAGCAACCGTTGCAAAACTATAAAGGTTTCTCCAGACAAGAGACATCCAGGAGAATTTTGTACTTAGAGCCATGCCAGAATGAAATTTAAAAATAAATTAATAAGTACAAATGAATAAATAAAAATTCTAACTTCTTCCTTCTGCGTGATCACAGCGGTTAGGTTACTGAACCTGTTCTCAAAATTTTCAATTGCAAATTTGATGCAAGAGAAATAGACAACAAATGCTAAATTGATTTTAGTGATAGCAGTACCAGGTATCCTCTTCCCACTTCTAAGAGATAGGGTTCGGTGCCGGGACCTCCACGGTGGAAGGGGTTAAATTCACAATAAATCATGTTTTCAGTTCGGGTGCCAGAATAGAATATGTATGCTTATGCATGCACTGTTGGACTAAATGACAAAAAAACATTCAGGCAATCAGCTGTAGGCCAAACAATGTTGAACACAGACAGTCAATACAGTCTGTGTTCTACATTTTCTGAGGTGCAGGCCAAAACTGAACACGTGCACACATCGATATGAACCAGCTGTGTGCACAGAGAATTGAAAATATGGACGGTTCAGGGTATGTGATAGTGTTCCCATAGCAACAGATACAAAGCAGATACAAGAACATCAGAGTTCAATGCAGCAGTGACAGTACAGTCACTCAGTATCAGATTTGGATTAGCATTACTGCTTTCATTCAACATTATTGATGTGTAAAATTCATGTGATTGCCTCCATGACTAGAGGATATCATATTGACATGTAGAGAATTGACTGGCTGCTCCCCCTTCACTCCTAGTGGAGCTCTGTTTAGTACAGAAGCAAAGCCTGAGTGGTGCTATTGCAAGATTGGACACCAAACTCACAATTAAACAAAGGGCCATTGAGTGTCTCAAGCTACTGTGACAAGTGTTTTTCACGTTTCGACATTAACAAATAAGTATATGGAATTTCCAGATTTTATGGGGCTTTAATGACATATCTCAGTTAACCAGTAACTGTGTCAAATTTCCACACTTGGCAAGACGCTGAAGCCAATCTGGCACATTTGTTTTCACAAACGATGCACTGATATTGCTTTGTGCACATGGATTGTGGGAGGCAGCAGATGTAGCAGAAAATGGGAGAACGTGACCAATGAAAAAAGCAGCAGAAATCCACCGGCAAAAACCTCTTATGCATACTGTCAGTGCGTATCAATGTATTCATTTATTCTTGCATTGTAACTGTGGAAGGTGTTCTGACCTGAGCTCTTTTGAGGTGGGACAGGTGCTCATCAACCTGGCAGCGCAGCTTGGCAGGCACTTGGAAGATGGTGTTGTGGTGCTCCATCATGAAGGTCACCAATTTAGTGGCAAGTAGCTCGTCCAAGTCCATGTCGTCTGCTGAGCCCAGGACGCAATGAGAGAACATCTGCACCATCTAAACAGAGACCACAGTGGAAGATGGATAAGAAACTAACTTTCGGCAACACATACTGGAGTTATACACAATATAATAAGCACCTGTCAAATAAATCCGAAGTATTAGCCACGTTTGTGAATAACAGTTAGACAGAAATTGGACACTGAAGTTAAGATATTAAGGATATATTAGAGCTATAAAGATCTATTATATAAAATTTAATCCATCAGATCTCTCTAATCACACAAGGCTGGTGCTGGATAAAACAGTACTGTTTTGATAGTGCCTGAAGCTAGCAGTAATGAGATCTTATTTCTGCTGTCCAGAGTCAGGTTGCACTGGACTCTCCTAGTAATTTAAAGAGTCATATTTAATCTCAGTATTAGTGTCCAGCTCTTTTGGCTGTTCTTCCTCATTAACCTCCTCCTCCAGTTTCTGTCAAATAAGGTAACACAGTCTAATTGCCTTTATTATACGCAGATCAATGATGCTTACTGTGGTGTGCGGTCATCCAACAAAAGCCCATCATTCTGAGCCAGGAACCCTGGAATATTCTTTCTGATGTTGCAGTTGGTAGTCAGCAATGACACTGCAAAGTTTTCCCTTTCTCTCGTGCAAGTGTGTGCCTTACTCCCTGGATGATATTTTCTCGCCACTCATGATGTGGTGGTGAGGGAGTGCAAGTCTGGGGCTGTGAGGTGTATCCTTCCCTGAATACACTACACCTCATTTTCATGAGTAATCTTTTATCTGTAGTGTACTACATGGGTTCAGATGGGCAGAGAGGTGAAAAACATCACAGTAAGACAAATCGTTGTTGTGATCGTACTTGTAAACCTTGAACTTCCATCTAACTTGAGCAATACACACTAATGAAAACAGTCTTAAATTCATCATTCGTATTGAATACATCAGGTTATTCGTGTCAGATGATGTCAGCTCGAGTTTTCATTAGTATTGCGGAATATATTTGGGCAATCTCTGGATTCACACTGCAGGACCTCACATCAATGATGTCATGGAAAATATATGTATAGATTCTGATCTTTATTTTTAAGAAGAGAAGATTGTTCACCCTTCCTGAGAAAGCCAGACATCCAAATCTTTACACAGAATTCAAGAAGAGCAAATTTTAGGTGTTAACTTTATATTACCAGCATGTTGTGAAAATGTTCACATCCTGAAATGGCAAGTTAGCACTATGCACTTCACAAGTCACTGTGTGTGCAGCAGTTTTTAAATAGAAGGTAATGTTGAAATAAATTGTTTATCTTTCATAATGATGTTGCATGATGTCATTCAGATTCATGCATTTTTTTCTTAAGCTGATCTCAATAAACCAGAGATGCTGTACAAAGGTAAGTAGTGAATAAAAAACAAGACTTTGTACCAGCGTTCGGGTAGCAATGGCATCATTAAGTGGAGGAAGGTGTGGATTCTGGCAGACACGGGTCATGAGACGCAGTAGAAGCTGAAGGCGTCTTCGGTTGGGTGGTGGCAGTAGCAGGCAGCTGACTTGCAGAGCCTCAGTAGCAACCTCCTGCTCATGCAGCAGACCTGAAGTGATATAACAGAAGAAGAGTCTTGCTCTCTGAGGGCAAACATGCAATCTGGACAAAATGAACAATAGCAAATATATACCTGTAGCAGAACAAAAATACTGCAGGGGATCCACAGTGTGAAATACTCACTGAGAATGTTGACAAAGACTTCATATAGATGGAAAGTCAGAAGGGGTTCTTTGAGTCTGTGGAAGTAGTCAGCTACTGTTTTCAAAACATCCCTCTCAAAACCTGGGTACACTGGCTGTTTGGTTTCATTTCCATTAGGCCCTGAGGAAGAAGATAAAAGAAGGTTTTATTGCCCTTCGCAAGCAATGCCAAACAATGCAGTACACAGTGAAACAATATACTGATAAATATCAATAATAACTGGAAGCTAAGAGTAAATTCATACAGATAAACATGCAAAAAAAGCAAAAGAAAACTCAAAATTACAATGGCCTATGGTATTCAAGATTTTTACACCAAAATGTTTAACAATGATTTAGTTTAAGTTTACAGACTCTCAAAGCAGATGGAATTTCTTTTTTTTAACATTAAGGATTAGATACAACAAGAACTTTATACTTACAGTTGGCGAGGCATTTCATTGCTGAGACCACCCAATAGGGCATGTCCTCTGGAGATACAAAGGAAATACATGAGTCGAAATGTTGCAACAAAGAAGTAAAGCAATTGTTCTTCCAAATGTGAATCAAAGCACTGTACCAGCTTTGTTCTCCAACACGACTATGCCTGTTTTATTGACACTGAACACATTGTGAACAATGTGTTTGCCATTCACATGCGTCGGGTTTAAGACTCCATCCAATGTCTTTAGGCCCAGCACTCTCTGTAAACTAAGACAACAGCATCAAATAACTTGAAAAATCTACAAACAGCATTAACAGAAGTATTTAATATAGAATCTAACAGGTAACATACTGTGCAGCTGTCATGGATTTCCAGATATGGTCCACTTGTTTGGAAGTTATCTCTTTTCTGCGCAAGAGCTTGCATTCATGCACATCTCCAATAGCGACGCTGTGCCTTTTGTTCCACAAGTCTGAAGTCTGTTCAAAATGCAATTTTTTTATTTCTTTCATATTTATACAAAGTCAGTGCAGTGTAATAGTTATTCAGTAAAGTTACGCAATGCAATCAAATTAGGTGTTTATGCAAGGAATCCTATTTTTGAAAACTTAGTTTTTTTTTAACAACATAACCACTGGTCAGAGGTTTGTTGATGTTAACTCTATATACACTTTAACCGCAACTGACATACACTTTAAGCATAGCAAAAGTTAATAAAGCAGAGAAGTCGTCTCTGTCTCTTTCTCACCATGACAGCAGACTTTGGAGGTGCAATGTTTTCCTGCTGAGGCAGTTCCTCATAGTCATCCCAGCGGATAAGTCTGGGCAGGTCGCTGCTGTCTCTCAACAGAGGCCTTGTTGGAAAAGACTTTAGGGGAGACAATGTGGGGAACCTGGGAAGACAACAGAATTGAGTTCAACCGAATGGGAGAAAGTAGGGGAGCAGTACTTTTCTGAACCATGAAGATGCAGCAGCGATGCCCTCTGGCGTATGAAGTAACACCAATAACCACATAGAATAACAAAGTTATACCTGTACAGATGGCCATTGTCTTCAAAGTCCTCTGTCCCATGGCGTCCTTTGATGTCTTCAATGACATGAGCCTTGAGAAACTTTCGAAGCAGCTGTAGAGTCTGATAGCGAGTCACCTCAGGTCCAAAGTTGTAGTTTTGCCTCAGCAGCTCATGCAGATAGTCCACGGCCTCAGATCCTGTGAAACTGCAGTCATAGTAGCGGAAATGTGCCCAGTGCCTTCTCAGTGGCATGCCTTCACGAAAAAGTTTGATGGTTTCATTCCACTGCACAACAGGGAGACACAATGGAGTATGAGAACCACTGTAGAATGTTTAAAAAAAAGATCAGATATAGTACATTATAAAGGTACTTTGTATCGACATGTTACAGCTTGCACATTTACAGTGTGCTGATTTGCAATCTGTTTCATGTAATATACTATGACATACAGCATACTAATATTCTACTGACAGTACTACTCTCACACAGCCTCGATAAAAGCATGTTGTTGCACCAAATTGGTGTGCACAATGGCCATCAGTGTCATACACCCATAAACTGTAAATAAAGAGGCATGAACCCTGTGTGACTTTACCCAAAGGTTATCTGAGCAGCAGCTGGCCTAATAAGTCCTAATCCAAAAATGAGCAGAGGTAAAGCGTGGGTGGATCTGCAGTCACCCATACAAACGTCTCTAGGCCTCAACTTTCCTACATCCATCTGTCACTCAAAGTGGTCACATCCCTAATTATGCATAATTTTAAGCCTTAATACAATTTAAATGGTTGAATTTCATGCAAATTCACTCCCCGCACAGTTACCACGAACAGGGAAATTAGTTACAGAAAACCTTTTTTTTTGCATCAGGCTAATTCTGTTCATTTCTGCTGTTAGAGTGGGCATTTTCACACAGGATTCTATGGGGATTGACTTGCTTTTGTAGCCAGCCTCAAGCCATTTGAAGAACTACAGTTTTTGGTGTTCTGTGTTGGCTTCATTTCTCAGCCATGTCATTTCATTATACCTTAAGGCAGCGATGGTTGCAAACATACTGACTTTGATTCACACACATCTTTTATTCTAATAGAAAATGCAAGACAGACACTGTTGCCAAGTTCTGTATTTTTGGCAACTTGGGAAAATACGCAGGTATCAGAACAAACAGAACAGTGTCTCATTATAGTGTTTTGGACTATCAACTCTCACAAGTATCCATATAAGTGGGAGAAAAATTTAACAAGCAGATAAAAGCAGGGAGGCGGAGATGGAAAAATACAGAAGGTCATCACAACCCAGGAGAGTTCTGGACTGTAAAAAGTAAATGTTGTTAAGGCAAGAAAAGCTCTGCTGTGGCTGATCTAAATCATGAAAACTGTTTACCATGTGATGGGAGAGATTAAAAAACTTCAGACAACTAAAAGCCAAGAGGCTAGTTTGAGACTATTAGGGAAAAGAGGATAGGGATGGGCTTTCATTAAAACAAGATGCAAAAAAGTAAAAGGTTATATCCTACAGAAAGAAAATGGCTTGTCTATCCCTCTGTGTTAGCCCTGTGATTAACTGGTGAACTGTCCTTCTGCCTTTCACCCTTTGTCAACCGGGATAGGCTCCAGCCTTCTCCTGAGCCTGCACAAGATAAATGGATGGATGAATGGGATGAAAATTGAATAGTGTGTATCTGCATGTCTCCTTCCCCCAGGTGTTTGTCCGGCAGAAGGTGGAATGTTATCTGAGGGTTTTTCCTCAAGATTTTGAAGAAAGCTTTTGGGATTTTGATAACAGAAACTGCGTGTTTGATATTGAATACCTGCAACCTTGGTTTGTACAGAGTAAACCCCAGTAAAATGAATTTATATACCAGATGAAACAAGCGCAATACACACTAACTGAACAAAGAAGTCTGAAAAAACCTAAATTGCTACTGAATAGACCTGGCAGAAACCAGTCAGGAAAAGGGTAAAAAAAAAGACTTGCTAGTAGTTCCACTTTCTTGTGGCTTTTTGATTGAAAAGCTCTTTCTTGAGAGCACTTTTAAACTTAGCATGTCACCTTAGCTGATTGAGTCGTTTCTGCAGTGGCAATATTCAGCCTTTTTCACTAAAGGCATCTTGACATGACAGAAAATCATAGGTGTAAACAAGCAAAATAATAGCTGTTGGATTTAACTTGGCTGCTTCTGTTTCACTCTCCTGCTATTGTAAACATAGATACATATTCACTATATAATTCTGCAATAATGTGTATAGTGCTTTATTAGAGTTTAAAGGGGTCAAAGATTTCACAGCCAGAACATGCATGCAGAAACTCCAAATAGAAACAATTGGGTGTGTGCTTTATGAAGCTTGTACATGTGTTAATGCCAAGCAACTGCATATGAGGAGTGAACACAGCATCAGCTTGATTTATTGCAATGTAATTACTTTACATTAGCTTCTAAATGGGGTGATTAATGCAAATGAACTGCAAAGTACAACATAGTTCTTAAACACACACACACACACACATTAAATGGTACTGTGGGTGTTTACGGTGCAGCCTACTGTAGGAAAGAGGCTTGTGTCAGACTTTTTCAGCAGAAATATGAGTCAGTAGGCAAGTGAGATAAGAACTAACATTTGCGTGGCTTTGCTAACTTTGTTTGTTTTTTGAAAGGACGCTTGAAATAATGTAAGAGGGCTGGATTAGCAAATTAACTCAGTTGCCGTTAAACTTACTACTGAGCTAATTTTGAAAGCACGTTATTATTTTCGGTTGCTGAATGTACAATTTGAACACAACCCTAACTTACGGTGCTACACAGACAGCTAAGTTATGCTAATAAGACTAGCAAGCTACACATTTACACTATAACGTTAAAACCAAGCTAAGCTAAAGTTCAAGCTTTTTTGACGTTACGTTGCTAAAATTACCAACAGACTCACCAGCTTCGTCGCCCTGTATGGACCCGGTCCGATAACTTTACCCTCCATTCTGGTACCGGCTTCACTGTTATGAAAACATGGAGATATAGAACTTTTTAGAGTTTGTGGATAGTTTAATGCAGATTTAAGCAGGAGTCCGACCTGGAACGTTGTTGCCAACTTTGAATCTCGTGCGTCACATCGTTTGGACGACGTGATTGGACAGCGACGTGATCATGTGACCGGCAGGAATGCAGGCTTTATGAATGACCACAATACACACCGTTAATAATGTGATTTTAGACTATTTCTGGCATTGTTTTCAGGAATGTATTATATAAAATGTATTATATATATTTTTAAATGAACATCCCATTTAAAAATAGTAAACATTTTTATGCAATTGTGAATTAATTGTGAAAGCATATTTTCTCTCTCCTTGATACATCCATCTTTGCATATTTAAAATGAATAGTGATTAGTTAAAGCTAATGATTACGGCATGGGATCTCAAAGTGATCATTTCCTATAAAATCCTATGTGCAATGACTTCTGAAACACCATCACATCTTAATTACTTGGGATACCAGTACCTTCTTCATAAAATGTCAAGCAGTTAATATAAAACTCTATGTGAATACACATAGTTTGGGGTTATCAGAGGTTCAAAAGCCGTGTTACAGCTCTCTGAAAAGACTGCAGGCATCCCAAGATGGCATAAAGGCAGTTGCAGTAGATGACAAAAGGGAAGTAATTGCAGAGATGACCTTCTCCAAAATCTGTGGAAGATCGGGGTAGTTAATAATTGACAGAGTTAGTAGCTGCTTCAGTGATTAGCTGAGTTGTATAGGAATGTAATTTTGTAAAGACAGGGTTGACTGATAATTGCTGCACCATCCCAATAACTGGCTTTAAACCGAAATAAACATGAAACATCAGGAGCTCCCACAGGGCTGCAAATTTTACAACTTTTTCAAGTAAGTCTGTAAATCTTTTTCTTTCAGTTAGATCCTGTTCTCTCAAAGACAGCACTCAAAAATACATACAAAGTAAAACGTCTTTGGATTACTGTAGGTCAAACTTGAAAGTCAGTTGGCAGACAATGTATTCCTAACAATTAAGTTTAGTTTTTAATTACATTATACGAATAAAATCTCAGACATCAAGCTACTTCTATCAGCAAGATAGTTATAAATAGTGTTTGAGGGGGAGCACATGTAGGAGCTGGAGAGCTAATAATTCAGGTCCTAACATATTTCACTGCCTGCACTCCCACACCCAAACTCAAGCCAAGTATTAAGTTTTTTATTAAACCTGGTTGTTGTGCAACTCTGTTGCTTTATCGAGTTAAATTTCTCCAAAGTTATTATACATGACAATAAAAAATTCATAACTAAGCCATTAGATGTGCAATTAATCTATAGGATGTGCAACTCTCCTCTAACATTTGCTGCCCTCTAATACCAGAGCATCATGAGCTTTTCCACTTTCGTTTGATTCCTATATTATGACAGAGAGGTCGACTGGTTTTATCTAACCAGTAATAATTGGAGTTCTTTTTTTCATTCTGCTCACTGCAGTACTGGGACAAGGACAATTCTCTTATCAGTAGGGTCAAGACAGCGCTACTTACCATACTTCAGATTGAGCCGACTGCCTCCTTGAAATGGACAGTGAAAGTACTCCATTAAAATTTATGAGAAACACTGTGATGATAATCTCTGACTCCTAAAGAATTAGAACTACTGTATCTCCAGTGGTTTGGATTCAAATGCTGCAGTGGCACTTAATTATTAGGTTGCATCATTCACACAATGGTATTACTTTTTTAAATGTAAACCATCCTCTTTATTCCTGATACACATTAAAGAAGGCCATAGGAGTTGCAGTACAATCCAACAGGGGCTGAAATACTTGAGCATAATAAACTCAGAAGTCTGGGCCTACCTGACAGCTAAAGGCCAACAGATAACAAAAACTGGGTATATTAAATCCGTTTGCGGCTGCCCTCATAGGCTGAGAGATTGGTGATAAGCCTGGAACAACATAAGGACATTGGCATTGTGGCTTTAGATGTCTCGAGTGTTGGTAGAGATCTGGATGCTCAAAATCACAGCCGAACCTAGAAGAGGTGTCAGGGGCTTAATTAAATGAAGCTTCCCTGATAAAGTGTGCCAACTCAAAGAACTCCACCGACAGCGCCGTCTTGCACATTCAGACCAGGTTTCATTCCATTAGACACAATGTGTCTCCTTCCCTTGCCTCATAACTCGTCTTGGACTTTTCAGTGAAAGGTCACAGCAGTAACAGGGGCAGGCAGAGTGAAGGTACTGAAATCTTCTCTAACAAGTTGGAGGACCAGGGCAGCAATCAATAAAAGCAACAGAACAGAGGCTGGTCGTCATATCAGTCTATGGAGAGGGGAAAAAAGT
Organism: Dascyllus trimaculatus; assembly: GCA_024666655.1. Lineage (NCBI taxonomy): Eukaryota > Metazoa > Chordata > Actinopteri > Pomacentridae > Dascyllus > Dascyllus trimaculatus. The sequence continues at coordinate 28,945,178 of CM045451.1, forward strand.
CACTGTGTGCCAGACAGACTCTGACAGCATTCGTGACCATTATCTCAAAGTCACATTGTAATTCACACATTACACTGTCATGAATTTTAATGAGCCCGGACAACTCTATGATATATATTATAGTAAGTGCACATTTCCAGCTGTCAAATTATATATTCCGACAATACACATCTGGTAAAAGAGGGCACCGTTTATTTTTATGTATTAATGCAACATAATAATACCCAGAGCCAAAACCCATTTTGACGTTGCGTAAGTACTCAGCTGCATGCATATCAGTATTTAGTACTCACAGCTTTGCCAGTAATTATAACACCATATCAGTGAGGAAAGGCTTACACATGTAGATACTGTAATGCATCACTACTCTGGTGTTTTTTTTGTTTTGTTTTGGGGTTTTTTTTGCAAAACTGCTCAAGCACTGCCAGGTTGCAGGGGAGTGGTGAGCGAACAGCATTTTCTAAGCTCAGCCTTGACATTGTTTTTCAGGATGTTGACTGTATGCTGGGGTTTCCTTACCCTAAAGCCCAGATCTCTTGCAGACTGCATCAGACTTACCTCCAGGTACATGGATTTTACCTTCACATGCCTCCAGGGCCTGCTGCAGACAAGCTCCACTCACAGTATGATGCTGACACCACTTTAACCCAAATGTCACATAAGTTGTTTTTTTTTTGCCACTGGGGAAGCTACTGGCAACTACTGCTGCTGCATGTACACTTTCTCTCATCTCTGTCTCTGAAGCTTCCAAGCTCCTCAGAGTGCCCTGCTGGCTTCCGAAGTTTGTCTCCCTTCAGCACACTCTGTTTTTGAGAGCGATCTGCTAAGGGAAGAGTAATACCCTTGACTGGATGAAGTTTCGCTACAATGTCGACTCATGAAAAGTTGGACCTTCCGGTTATGAACACAGATCTGTTTTCACTCCTACATTAAAGAAGAAAAGAGTCAGAGGAGCTTTTTTGCAGTAAATGATCAGAAACCTTAATTTTGCAGAAAAGGCTGTTCTTTTTGGTGAAGAAGGGAATTTGGTAAATTCCCTAAGGGCTGCACAGCCTTCCTAGATACATACTGAAAAGGTAGGGATAATTCAAAGGTGAAGACATGGCTTTACAAGGCATTGCAACGAGTACTAGGCAAAGAGGAAGCTGGTGTCATGAATGAAAAATACACACCTGTTAGTGATGTGTTACAGTTGGGAGCAGAGAGCAGCGGTAACACAATAAGTATAGGTTGGGAACTTGCCAGAGCATATTGATTGTGTTGATCAAACCTGACAGGTGACTTGATTGGAAGTGTGTCACCCCCTGTGATCATCGGAGGCAGCTCATCACTTTCACCATGGTGGCCATACAGTTCAGATGCAGAGCTCAGGACAGAGGTGAAGAGGTGTGAAGGCTCCTTTTGTGTCTTTTAACAATCTGAGAGAGTTTCAGGTTTCATGTGGTCCTCGGCGATCTGACAGCATCTGAATGTGTCGGCTTTGTGTTTGTATGAGCATCCTGGTAGGTTTTCTGTTAAAGTCACAATGGCAATCTTACAAGGTCAGATGTATAACGTTTTCATATCACCTTCAACGCAAGTCGGAACTGCATGCTGTTGTATTAATGAATAGACACAACAAGAGACAGTACTCTGAGCTGTGTAATGTAATTCAGAGACGATTATTTCTACAATCCAGCACCATCACTGGTCCATAAACACCTTATTCATTTCTCAAAAACATTAGCAGGAGCTGACGTTGACTTAGTTGCTTCCAGCTGGTTGTTGGAATCTTTCCTCTGAGTTGACTGGGGATTGCTGATGGAGGGGAGTCCCTTTCTCTGGACAGTATTGGTGGAATTTAAAGTTCTTGGACCAGATAGCTGTTCTCTTGCAGCCCCACAGACACCATCGTCCAAGAGTTAGGATGGGTTGTACACATTGTCATTTTCGTGATAAAACATTAACTGAATGACATATTGTGCCAGGGAAGTGTGATAATTAAGTGTCCGTGAGCAAGGGTGCTGCATTGCAGTGAGATGCTTTAAATGAGGATTTTAATTCAACAATGTGCCTGTAAAGGCAAGTGGTCAACTCTTTTCAAAACTGTTAGTCATTATTAGTAATCAAGAAGAGGGATAGCTGATGGAACTGGTATACATTTGCAGTTAGAATGAAAATCTTGGTGTCAAAATTTAGAATAACAAACTCCAACACAAAACTTTGTTGGAAGGCCTTTCTGTTTACATTGCAGTTTAACTAAAGAAGACCTTTTAACATTTATCCTTTAAACTAAAGAAGAGCTTTTTACATTTGTCCTTTAAGCATCAAACATCATAGATGTAGCATCAAACAGCAGCCAGATCCATATGAGTGTCTCCAAAGAGAGAGAGTTGTGCTCATTTACACATGTGGAACATGTGATGTGCAGTGTGAACATGTAGTGAGGATTGAATAGGATCTAACAATAAGTGACAATGTGCACATTTCTTCACCTCAGACAGCTGAGTTGTCACGCAGAGAGTCACAGCTCATAACCTCAACAAAAATTCCTTGCTGCATAATGGATTTAGATTTAATCTTTTTTTTATTTGTGCATAATTATATGTTACATGTGACTTGATGTGTTGTCCAATTGCATGTATTGTATTTAAACAGACTGATTAAGCCAACTATGTTAATCTCTCATGTCTGAAATAGGCTTTTAAGGCTCATTGCAGCACCATCACACATTGTTTTGCGTGAATAGATATTGTCCAATTGACTTTGTAGTTTGCAATTTGTGCCGTAATCAATTCTGCAATTCTACAGTTCTACCATTTCTGTTAGCAGATGCTTTTATCCAAAGCGACATACATCTGGGAGTAGATACAACACAAGCAAGGATCTAGTCAGGAGAAAACAACCTGGATAAATGCCATAAAACAAGTTCAAGTGTGATAGGACCTTGGTGCCTACAGACAGTGTGGGAGGTCATAGGAATGTGTTTTTGCTTTTTGCAATCTGTCAAGTACAAAGGTGTTCAGTGAAGAGCTGGGTCTCTAGCCTTTTCTTAAAGACTGAGAGGGACTCTGCAGATCGAACAGAGGTTGGTAACTTGTTCCACCACAGGGGAACCGCAGAGGAGAAGATAACTTTTTTAATCACTTTTTTTTTATTGCAGCCTAGTTACTTGGACCGTCTCTGAAGTCAAGCAAATGGTATGCTACTGCTAATGATGGAACTGGACGTGAGCCATTATCGCCATTATATAACACTTTAAAGAACAATCAAGCAGGCTACCTAATCAGAACAACATTACAGGGACTGCACTTCACCTCCAAGAGGGGAAATACTAAGTTAACACTTCAAAATATTAATAGTTAATACAAAGTTAAATATTAGCAGTACACCACAAAATCAGCAATACATTAAAACATGTCTATAGATTACAGATAACAGAGCCATAAGCTACAATGAGGGCAACCTCAAAATTCTGTAACTTCTTAAAATGAATATAGAACTCTATAGGGCCACTTCTAAAAATCTCCAATCATTTACATCGGATTTTATCTTTAATATATGGTCAAGGATACAAGGAGATAACAAGCTGCTATAAAATAAATACATCTGGATTTAAATTTAGAGTCACTTCTTGCACATCTATCGTGCTTGATACCATGTATTTCAGAGAAGACTTGCACTTCCAAAAGGCTATGTTGGTTTTGGTTCCAAATTAAGTTTCTGTGTTCAGAAATCCTGGCTTCTAAAGTATTTTTTTCTCACACATGTTAGGGCGCATGAGTGTTCAGTCAAATAAATTAAATCCTTGGTGCAATGAACCCATCTCTGACTGTTGGGGCAGGTGGCACACTAAGTGAAATTGCAAAGGCTGCATGAACCACATAGATAATGACCTGAAGGTGAGTCAAGGAAAGCTGACTTCTTTGCTGAGATCAAATGGAATTATATCATATACCAGCATATATACGTCAAGCTGGAGAGATATTTGAAGATTATTTTAAATACCAGCATACACACATCAAGCTGGATGGGTGCTTGTGTACTATTATAAGGAGTCCTTTGAACTCAACTGAGTAAATCTGAGCTCAGGATATGAAAGTGATTTTATCATCATCTTAGTACTGAATATTTAAAGTAGTACTTGGGAACATTGCTTGGGGGTGTTTTTTTTTCTTTTGATATGATCTTTTTTTTATTGATCCTGCTTCCTGAATATCCTCTTCCACCCTTATACCTTTTCATGGTACACATATAATTGTTCGCTTTCAATTGCAGAAATTACCCTCCATTATCAGGCCCACCACTATGTTCGGGAACATTTGGGCACATGCTTGAAATGCTTATTTTCTAAAAAGGATCAATACCACTTTCATGTCTGTTCGATGTGCTATGAAGCTGAAGCCAGCAAAAACCAGTTAACTTAGCACAGCATTTAGAAACAGGAGGAGACTGGATGTTCTGTCCAAATATAACAGAATCCATTCGAGGGTTATGTACCCAACTAGACCCAGTTACTCCACAGTGGTTTGTCATTACTGCTGTGTTGCCAGCAAAGACATAGTCGAGCAAATAAATCCTTGTAAAGCAGCAATTTGTCATTTTAACACTTTGGTCTTTGCATGTAATAAACCAACAAGATATCACTAGTCAATCTGTGAAATTTACAGTTACCGTTAAAGGAGTTTTGTTATCTCCAGACAGAGCCAGTCCAGCTTTCTCCTAATGTGTTCCGTTATTCCTCACTGCATATAAGCAAATCTTGACTGCTGTTAGCTCTGAATTCATGTTTGCCTTCATATTTCTTTGTGCTGATCTCAGTAGTCCTGCTCCACATAGACGTTAAATGGAATGAATCATCTCACTCTCCTCAACAAATTTCCCTGATGGTAACTAATACGCTACAGCAATGTAGCTGCTGGGAACTTTTGAATCTCAGCCTCTTTCATACATTCACTCCCTTCCATCACTAATTGAACACTTCAATTTCATGTTTGAATGAGCACCAGTGGGACATTTTCTGTAAAAGTCACTCAGGCAATCTTACTTGGTGGGACCTAGCATCATATCAATTCCAATACTGGACACACAGGCAGCTTTGAGTTCTGCAGGCAGTTTGAGGAAGGCTTTTTCCATATTTCAGCTCCAATAATGATCCAAAAGCATCACAGAGTGCACAAAAGACACAGGTTGCTGTCAATATAACAAACAAAACACCTTCCTCATTGACTTCTTCCTTCAATTTTGCATCAAGTACAAACTGAATCATCCACGACAGGTCAGACTGATGAGAATAATTACTGAATACAATCCAGCTTTGTAGCTTTCAGCTGTTTGTCTCTGAGTCTATTACATTTGAGCAGCATCAGACAGCAACAGGATCCATATAAATGTTTCCAAACTGATATAGTTGCGCACATTTACACACATGGAACAATAGCAGGAACTTCATTACTTGTATATTTACCTACTGGTCAGGGGCTAACAGTAAATGGCTGTATAGTCTTCTTCATGTCAGACGGGTGAACTGTCAGAAGTAGTAGTACAATTATAATCACGCATGGAAAGCAGTTTTTAGTGTGTAGGAAATAAACTATGGTGATTAGTTATGTGGATTGTTCGATAAGATTGCTATCAGTTTGAATGTAGTATCTTTAACTGCATTATTATGAAGTGCATACTGTGGCTCCCTCTGTCACTGTAGTACGGATGTCTGAATGAAGTCGTGGGGGACATTAACATATATATTTATATATTGGAACTCCACTTTTTTGTCTGAGTCAAAACCCCCATCATCGATTACTTTAAAAGTGATCTGGTGCTGAATACCACCAAGACAAAACAGATCATTGTGGACGTCAGGAGAGCCAGGAAAGTGACCCCCCCCCCACCTCTTTGCATCAATGGAGAGGAGGTGGAGAGGGTCAGCAACATCAAGTTCCTGGGTCTCCACATCACCAGTGATCTCACATGAACTGTCAACACCTCATGAAAAAGGCCCAGCAGAGACTTTTCTTTCTGCGGAGGCTGAGAAAGGCCAAACTCCCCTCATAGCTTCTCATCAACTTCTACAGGAGTACGATTCAGAGCATTATGTGCTACTGCAGCACTGTCTGGTTTTCCAACTGCACTGCTGGAAACGGAAGGGACTTGGCCCGTGTCGTAAAGACTGCACAGTGGATTGCGGGTGCACAGCTTCCCTGCCTGGACTCTGTCTATGCTAGCTGACTGAGGAAAAAGGCCAGCAGCATCGCCAGAGACCCCACCCATCCAGGACACAGACTGTTTGTCCCCCTTCCATCAGCGAAAAGATTCAGGACATTAAAATCAAGAACCAGCAGACTTTGAAACAGCTTCTTCCCCAGAGCTGTTGCCGCCATCACACCCCCCACCCATTGCCCCACCATCCAGACATCCCCAGCTTGATAGGACAGTTCAGCTGAACATGCACCCCCCCACCCCCACCCACACCCACACCCCCCCACCCCCCTCCAGGCTCATCTGTGCAATAAGAACTTTACCTGAATACTGCACTCCCACTATTTGCACTATTTTATATGATCAGTAGTATTTTTATTTATCTTTATATCTATTTTTATTCTTATTTGCATAGCTGCTAATTGTCGTGTTCTTCCATACAAATTTCGTTGTACTTCTGCACAATGACAATAAAGTCTCTTTATCTTTAATTTTTTCTTATCTTTACTCTGAGAGATCAGACAAGGAGATGTGTTCTTTTGTGGCACAGCATGCACTTTTCCTGAGCGCTGTGAGAGATGACATGCACCAGAGGAGAGGTCTGGCATGACATCAGCCGGGGAACCTTTTGACATGAGCACATAATGAAAATCCGCGTGCTGCTGCCTCTCGCCCGCAGCATGTCCAACCTACTCCTTTGGTTGTTAACTGTAGTGTTGTGGCACGGATAGCCGCCTATTTTAAATTCTACAAAAAGTCATTTTAAAGACCACATGTTGTGAGTTGAAGAAAAATCCTGTCATTTGATGTCGTGCTGTGTTGTGATAGCAGTGCCACCGGGGGACTGGTTTGGTTTCATTTTAGGACTACATGCAGTGCACATAAGAAAAGCAGTGCAAAAGCACACTGCAAAGTTTGTACTTAAAAAGATGTGCACACGATGTGCCAAAGGATGATGATGATAGGAAAAAGATATAATGAGGCTGCAAATTATTTAGAAACAGCATAAAATACCCAGAAGTACTCAGCTTAAGCGTGTGGAGCATTAAAATTAGTCACAAAATGCCATTAGGTTTCTGGCATAAAAACACTTTATAAGAGTGCATTCTTTTAACACAGATTGGAACAATACACATTTGCAGCCAACATTTATATGCAGTGTGTGGTTTAGAGAGCTAATTTATGTGAATACTGGTTATGTTAATGTTATATTTTCTTTTGCTTTTGCTTTAAAAACCACCAATCTTCTGTTGAACGGTTTGAAGAAAAGCCACATAGTCTGGGAGAGTGATCATATGAAAAACTGTTTTCAAGAGTCCTTGGTTCATTTGACATCATTTTACCCCTTTAATAACATCTTGTAGTGACGAAATTGTTATTTTGTTGATTCTTGTACAATAATAATTCACTATAACTGCAGATAAAGCTCTTTATATAGACATCTGTGCTCATCACTGCTATTGTTATGTGAGAAGGTCACATCAAAAGACAAATCTGTTCAGGCTTGAAGGTCAGTGCTCCACCTATGCATTCTAATTATACCCTATATTGAAATATTGACACTTAATGTAACTAGTTAGCCTGTTAAATGTCTATACCCGACCCCCGCTGTGCTGTTCATTGATTTTAATTGCTTACATTGTGGGTCTGTCATTCAAATATTATTCTGTAACTCTGAGCAGCACTGAAACACTCAGACATCAAAATCATGAGTATGTCCTCTCCAAAACGCAATGCTCTGCAAAATTGCTTTTCAAATTGTGAAGCCAAAGTCCAGTAAAACTTTCATGATCATCATGATCAGGGTAATTGTGCAACACATTACAAAAACAGACAAATAAGCAGGGTGTGAAACTGATGTTTTATTTGTAGTTAAAAATTATGCACAGACCTCAGTCAGTTGGAACACCGACACACAGATGGGCTGGATATATGATCATGTGGCTCAGGAGACACGAGGCAGCGTGATCGATATGGTCCATAAACAGGAGAACTGCATCAATGGGGCAGAACTCAAGCCTCCATAGTGGTAATTACCCACAATGGGCCTATTTAGTGTGGCATACTTTGAAACCATTTTGCAAACTAACTGTATACAGCTCACAATATCTATTGTTTCAAAGACACAAAAGCTGGGAAAAAATGAGAAAGAGCAAAAGAAATATTGGAAATATTAAGCAACTCATAATGTACCACTGGAAAAACTCATTAACTGCTTCTTTCATGCCTGGTAAGTAACTTCTGAGATCAAAAAGAATAAAAACATGCCTCTCTCCTTTTTTCTGAGAAAGATGAAAACTCTTTCAGCTTGGCTTTATTATTTCAAAAAGTTCCACTGATATGTAATGTTGAAATGTCAAGTTATACCAGCAAAGGTAGTCACATCATGCCTCTTAATGCAGCTCCTGTGGCATGCTTTTCAGCTACTAAGATGTGTGACTTTGGTGCTTTTTACCACATGGAAACCATATTTTATACATAACAGTTTTTGTTTTGCAGATAACACAGCTTTAATGCTTTTTACCTTCTTCATGTACCTTGGAAGTGGGTGAGAATGTTCCTTCTGTTCCAGCTCAGCAAGTATAGACCCGATTGAGAAATAATACATTCTGAGATAAGACGCCGCCTTAAATGTCAATCACTGACAAAGTCATGAAGCAGCAATGCATTCTGGGTAATATTCTTTTTTTTTTTTTAATTTTTTGGGGGGTAGTTTTTCCATTTTATTGATAGAGGAGAGACAGGGTGAAGGAGGGTAGAGAGAGGAGAGAGACATGCAGCAAAGGGTCGTGAGCCGGACTCCAACTCACGACAACTGCTGGCGACCTGCGCCTACATGGCAACGCCCTAACTCAGCGAGCTATCCTGGTGGCCACATTCTGGGTAATATTCTAATGTCTTGGCAAGTCAGCAGATAGATTTTGAAATATTTTCATCCATAGAGGTAAAAATCCAGCTTGAAGCCTCTGGAGTAGATTCAGGTTTGGCGCCCCCCAGTGGCAGCATCATCAAAAGACAGACAGAAAACAGAAAACATGTGCCGAAGAACTCTGAAAGCAAAATAAAGACCACACCAATTTCTCACTAATTTTCGTGGAATAACAGGAAATATTGTTTAATCATGTAAAACATTCCGCCCAGAGGGAATTTAATATGTCGAAAGCATTGTTTCCACAACAGACCTTGATTTTGTCGTTCATATTAATGCCAGCTTCTGCTTTATTCAAATTTAAATGAAGAAATATTCTACAAGAGATGTTTGTGTGTTGTTTGAAGATTTTGAAGAAGTTTAAAGAAAGAAGGAAAAAACTGCATCAAGGCTAAACAGAGGCTGTTTAATCCAATGTAGAAATGTATAGATTGAATGAGGACTCTCCAACTGTGTCAATGCTGGAAGTGTAAATTTGGACACATTTCTCAGATTTCCAAGAGGTTTGTAGTTAGCGACATTATTGATACTCACTAACAAAACCTGAATCCCAGGAACTCAACCACGCACAACAAACTGACTGCAATTTGAAAAAGCCAAGAGGCCATTACATGTGGCATGTGGTTTCAAATGTGCAAAGAATCCACAGTTGATTTCATCTTTAACAGTTAAAAAATGAAACTAAATGGACTTGGAGAGCTGGAGTGGAGAGGGAGTGCAGGGAGCTTGGCCTTCAAATCAAGATGAGTCTCACTCCTTCAGAATATACAAGCTTTACTCCTGACCAGAGAAAAGGGCTTTTATTTTGGTGGAAAAGGCAGAGAGCTAACAAAGATATCTGACTGTGTGAAAGGATACAGACCTATTATTGGTTTTATAATACTGATTCGTGCTGGAATAACCTTAATCTTGACACTGAGTCCTTGATGTTTGTGTGAGTTACTGTATCAGAACACTGGACGCTGATCTTAGATTAAGTGGGAGGGCAATTAGATTACACCGAATAATAGAAATGGTGAAGGTTTCAATAGGCAAATCCCATCTAGATGTCAAATCTGGTGATTCAATCGATGAAGCGTGTTTTGTGTGCAAAATATCCAGCCATTTTAGTAGACAAAACTTTCATAGCGTCACATTTATCTACAGGAACAGTTTTCAAGCAGTCTGCAAATAAAGGACTATAATACAATTTCAAGCAGCTGTATAATTCTGAGTAAGTCATATTTTGTAGTATTTTTTTTACTATAGTAATTAATAAATCTTTTTAGACACCAGCCTTCACTTATTGGTGCTCACAGGAGGAGTTACAGTGGTTGAGAACTACATTAATAAAACCCTTTTAAAAGGATTAAGAGGGGCCAAAATACCACCTAATAAAATGTACCAAAGCTTGGTTCCCTGCAAGCCCCCTCAATAAATATTCATGCTAATAATGCAAAAAACTGAAATGCTTTCACGGCCCGTTTTCATTCCCAATCAAAAGGAAAAATATCGTTAGAGATGGTGAGATTTAATCAGTTCTCTCAATCAGGATTTTCTAATGAGCTGTTAGAGGAGGGGAAATATCCAAGTGGAGCAAATTTCATCAGCTTTAATTCTTCCTGTCCTCATGGATCATCTTGGTGGCTAATTCTTCTTCGCACTCAGGACGGGTAATAGCATAATGATGACCATAATGGTGACCAACTGGCATAAATGAATGAACCGCGCATTTCCTGAACGCTAAAAATCTGTGATGCTCATACAAACAGCTGCCTTTTCTGTGGTTTGCTGTCGGTGCAACATGGATGACGGCTCAATAAAGAAATACGGCTGTGATGAGGTCATGTGATGCCTCATTTGGCTTATATGAGGAAACATGATGAGATGGTAATAAACAGTCATGCCTGTATGGCAGGATGCTCATTGAATTTTTTTATTTGTGCATTCATTTCCACAATTAATCATAGGATCCTTTTACCGCTCTCCAACTTGCCCAGGCAGAGTTCTTTTCATGCATTTTTGCCTAACAAGATGGCCCTGCAGTTCTGAGGATCACAACCCCATTATGCACCTCTCGCTGAGTGTGAAGCTTCCTTTTTAGCTCCCTCTCCAGATTTTCTGGGCAGTATGAAGACGGCAGTAAAAGCCTGCTACTTAACATGACACTGCAGCTCTCTCTGACAACCACTCTGCGCTAAAACACCCACCATTAGACTTTAATGTGATGACACGAGTATAAAGCCTCATTCCACGGTGACTGGCACATCCTTGGTAGCTGTTATGTATTTAAATGAAAATAATAGATTTAACAATGTCCTTTTTAAACTCCATGCATAAATGTCTTGTGGTGTTTGTGGCGGCGGCTTCTGCTAGAGCTCAGCGGGGCGAGACGGGAACGATGTGATTGGAAAAGTGACATTTCATTTTACGCTATGAAAATCCACCGCACATGACTTAGAGAGCAGCAGCCTCTGGACCCTCCGTCTTGCCACTTTGCCAGTTTTTAAAGTTACGCCAGCTGTCGTCTTGACAGGTTCATTCTTCATTTCAGAAGACCAGGAGTTGTCTGGACAGTTATTTCACACAGGTGTCTGAAAGGTCAAAAGGTGCTTTCTTCTGGAGCTCTGTGCAATGATAAGAAGTAATTTAAGAGATTCTGCTGATTGTCACCAGGTCTTAAAGTCTGGGCTCTGAGGTCAGCAGGGTCACATTGAAGAAAAAAAAAAATTGGTACATTTGACACTCAGACTGGCAGTAATTGCTTCTGGGCAAGGAGCTGGAGCACCTTTGCTAATGAAGAAGTTAACTTGACTGAAAAACAAGTCTTTGTCAGTGTTTCACATTGTTGTTCACAACAATACAAGAACTTTGATTTCTTGAGTCTTTACAGTGGCGCGGTGGTTAGCAGCGTCACCTCACAGCTACAAGATCCCTGGTTCGCGTCCCGGTTAGGACACCTGGGATCTGTCTGTGTGGAGTTTGCATGTTCTCCATGTGCATGCGTGGGTTCTCACCGGGTACTCCGGCTTCCTCCCACAGTCCAAAAACATGCTGAGGTTAACTGATTATTCTAAATTGTCTGTAGGTGATGGGATAGGTTCAACTATTGTTATTGTTTTTTCTACTTTCAATGGTCTTGTTTGTTTTTTTTCTCTTCAGTGTATTTCGTTGTTTCACTACCACATGTACAAAATAAAAAAGCATTCATTCATTCATAGGTGTGAATGAGAGTGTGCTTGTTTGTCTCTATATGTAGCCCTGTGATAGGCTGGTGACCTGTTCAGGGTGTTTCCTGCTGTCGCCCTGAGTCGACTGGGATAGGCTTCAGTCCCCCTGCGACCCTACAGAGGATTAAGTGGTGTATAGATAATGGATGGATGGAGTCTTTGCAGGCTTGTCCTGCCAAAATGATATGTGGGTGTTCAAAGGTACAGCAAAAAGTGGCCTCACCTGGAAACAAGGGGCCTAACTCCTATTCTGGGGCACTATAAAGTCTTATATCACTGTCGACAAAAACTCAAATGTTTGAAGAAATTAAAGAAAAAAATGACAGAAAAAGGAAAAGTCTCTGTTGGAAAAGATTAAGGATAGTTGATAATAACTTGTTATGCTCTGGCTGTGTCTGGTAAGACAACATAACAAGCACCGACCCTACATCTGCAGAAAAACCACACAGCAAACCTTTGCCATTCATGCAAAATAGCTAGAAAGTTCTCAGAATGAGCAACCCCAGTGTTATACATCAAGCTGAACTTTTCCTGGTGACACAGAGTCTCTAGGAACAGTGCTATGCTGTACCATCTATCTCAGTTCAAATGAAGAACACTGATTGTCTTGTTACAGTGGTACCTATCAAAGGGTGGGATGTATTAGGCAGCAAGTGAACACTCAGTTCTTGGAGTTGACGGATACAGGAATAACTTACATTCTTTCTTGCACTGTGGTCAAGATCTTCATCTGATCTGGGTCAGATTTTCAACTCTTGATTGATACTTGGTTTGGCAGCTGCATTTACTGACTTCACTCAGTTTCACTGAATGCAAATGCTGAATTCAAATACTAATGCTAGACAGCACCTCCCTTTGCTCTCAGCACAGCCTTCCTCCTATGAGATTCTGGTCCGTGCTTACAGGATTGCATCACATCATTTCTGCAGATTTGTCAGCTGCATATCCACGCTGTGAATCTAAAGTTTCATCCCAAAGGTGTTTTACTGGATTCAGATCTGAGCACTGTCATACTTTTGAAACCACAACTTTGACAACTTTGTCCTTGTTTTGCTGTAAGTAGACATTAGAAGATGATGAAATGAGGCCATAAAAGAACGCACAAGGTCAGCAGCAACGCTCAGAGAGGCCGTGAACCAGAGCCAGCTGGCCCATTAGGCAATATAGGCAAACCTTAGCCATGGATTCATGCTGCTGATACCAGACTAGGCATTTTCCAGTCTTCAGCTGTCCAGTTTCTATGAGCTTGTGTCCCTTTTGAGCTCAGACATGTGTCCTTGTCTGACAGGAGAGAAACTTGACATGGTCTCCTGCTGTTGTAGCCCTTCAAGGATGGACCTGTTGAGCATTTGGAGATGTTTTTTTTCTGCTCATTACGGTAATAAAGCGTGGTTATACAAGCTAGTGTAGATATACTGTCAGCTGTGAGTGTTCTGGCTGTTCTCCTCTGACCTTTCTCAGCAACGAGGCATTTCTGTTCTGACACTCACTGGATGTTTTTCTTGTTTTTTTGTTTTGTTTTTGCATCATTCTGAAGGGGGTCAGCCCTATGTTCCCACAACCCAATGGTCCCACAATTTTAAGAATTTTTTTTTTCGCTGAAAATTTTGAAAATTAGGCTCTATGTTCCCACAACCCTATGTTATTGAAAAATCACCAATTCATCACAGAAAACAGCTGCATGTGTAAAATGTGTCAAAAAAAAAAAAGAGGCAAATGTCTGCTTTTGAGGGCGTAGCTGGCTTCACCTAAAACACACCACCTTCAAATGCTGTCAAAACACAACTAAATATTAGGATTTCTTGCAAACTGTGAGAAGACAGTATATCTCAAAATGCTTAGATTAACCTTTGTAATCTTATTTCAAGTACAAGATGGTCTTAAATCTAGAGAACAGCCACTATAATACAACTAAAAATAAGTTGAATACATCTCAAGAAGTTGACACTAAACTTATTAAAGCAAAAATCTATTTTTGAGTGAAAAAATACGAATTCTTTAGCACGTCTGGCTTATTCTAAGACACCTCAGCTTGACAATGCTGGTAAAATATAGCTTTAAATAAGTTTTCCCTGCTAATTTTAAGACCTCAATATTCTAAATATCATGTCTTGTTTCAAGAAATCTTACCAAGCAAATTTTCACTTGTTCTATTGGCAGATTTTTACACTTATTTCAAGGTAAAAGTGCCTTGGAATAAGTTTTTTTTCTTGTTTTGGAAGGGGCATTTTTGTCAGTGCATAGGGCTGTGGAAACATAGGCACGCTCCCTTCTGAAGAAACTCGAGAGAATTTTGTGATGATGATGCTCGGCGCTCAGCTGTTACAGAAACGCTCAAATCAGCATGTTAATGATATCATTTATTCCTCATTATGATGTTTGGTGCGAAAATTAATGGAAGAGTCTGACAAGAGTCTGTGCATCTCTATTTTATTTTGTTTTATGCACTGCTCTGCTGTCACATGATTGGCTGATTAGATACCTGCATTAATAAGCAGGTGTACAGGTGATTCAGTGTGTGTAGTCAAAGCCTATTTTATGATATTCTGAAAAATGCGTTGTTCACATTAATGGCAAAGTGTTACAGTTGGAGGTACCTCCATTAGCACTCTCTTGATGCGTAGACATGCAAAACATAACAGGGTTATGGCTTTATGCAAAAGGCCTCTTAGTCCTTATGATTTCAGCCATCACCTCAACGGACCTCTGAATCATTCATTAGATGAATGTGAAGTCCACTTAATCAGGTAGATTTGAGGGAATATTTTTCCCTCAGTGTTTTGCAGTTTAAGTCCAACATTTTTGCAATTATGTGACCCCTTTCGTGAATCTGTGTCCATGCGTCATCTTCAACGCATTTCTGATCCTTTCAACCCATTAGGAAGAATTAACCGAGAACCTCTTTTTCTTTTTGGATGCTCGTTGTCATGGAGACGGAGCTCGTTTACCTGATCAACATCTGGGTCAGAGTCAGAATAGCAGATTGGCTGTCTCTTTGCCAACCTGCAACCCATTTCTCTGCCTCTCTGCAGCATAAAAACAACAGATTCTATTCACCAGACTTCAGTCCACCAGCCTGAGCTCATGTGTGCAGTGGAGACTTGCTCTGCAGGTGCTTTTAAGAGGTGCTTTAAGGATCCTGACACATCCAGAAATGTTCAGGTGTTCATTCATTTTTTTCCTCATATTCAAGTTATTCAGGAGTAAAATAAATATAACGTGTGAAATATGGCCTTTCACAACACAAAATCACATGTTCTCCTTCAGCTTTGTTGCAATTCTGCAGCAGCAGGAGGAAAGCCTTCAGAAAAAAATAAGATCCTAGACGCTGATGAAGCAGTCATGTGACAGATAGCATGCTGCCACTACCATGTTCAATTTGGAAAATTGACCAACCCTGGTCTCATAAGTTCTGCTTCTCTTTGTTGTGTGACAGGGGGTTCTTTTGAACTATTACAAATTGTGTCTTGTGTGTCTGCCTGATGCTCTCCTCTCCTCCACCTCAACAGCAGCTCTTTCGGCGTCTCATCTCCTCTTATCTGTCCTTATCATTTGAAGGCATCAGTCTGCTTATGCTAATCAAAGACTGAGCAACTCTTATTTCTTTGATGTGATGATAAGACCGAATCCACATCTTGTATCAATTTTCTTTAAAACAAACACTTCTCAAATGATTTGAATACACCAGTGAATATTTGACTATACAAAAGCAAATCATTAATAATCATCAGTGCTCATTATTCCATTTGGACTGACAGTCATAAAACACAGCAACTCTACTGTACGCCAGCCACAGGTCAATACTGAACGCAGCTGCAGCAGATGTAAATCACTCAGCATTCTATTGCAGTTTATTATTTCCATCTACTCTCCATCGGATAACATCAATCTTAACAGCCTCCCTTCCTTTGTCATGCACTTGTTGCTCTGCTCAGTTCTCTCCCTGGCAGCTTCCTATCCAGCTCCCCACCTCAGTGAACGTTTCAGTTGCAAAGTTAGTCACAGAGATGCATAAAGACATGCTTCAGTGCAAACACCTTATGTCTAGAGAGCGTGTCAGTTGGATTCTACGGACCCAGAGTAAGGTCATCCCACCTTGTCTTTATACTAAGCCCATGTTCCAGATTAATATCTCAGAGTGCAGGCTGCTGCTCTGCTATCTAGCTAAAGAGCTCTCTTCCTGACAAACCTGAGCTGGTATACGAGGCAGTGGAGCTCTTACACCCTGACTCATCTGCTGTTACAGCAACAGAGACCGAGCTAAGGGGTGAAACAGGATGGACAGCCACTTCAGACTGAAGTCTCACCACCCCGCACAGCGAATGGTGAAGTTTGTTGATATGCTACACACATACTTCCACAACTAGAGTTATATCTTAACCCTAATATAATGTCAGTTGTAAAAAAACATAAGCTGGGACAACTTGCCACCCCAGAGTGAGTCTCCTGGTCACCTTCACTTCCTCCAGCCTCACCTTGATGCCTTCATCCTCTATTTTCTTTTTGAAAATGATTCCTAACCTCAGCCAGACTAGAGACCAAACTACCAGCCCTGTAAGCACGGTGCTCTAAAGCTATTTATATGTTTTGATATATCATTTCATATTATGACCAACAATGTCATATTATTCTGCAGGACTTGAACACCTGACAAGAATGACAGATGAAAGCTGGAGTAGGCAGCAGTTTTTGGGCATCAAGTAGTCAGTGAAATTGGACGTCTGTACGTGCTCCTGGCTCCGTTTTCAGGCATTTGAATATCTGACCTATAATGAAAGATTTTCCCCAATCACTGGGCTGTTCATTGATCAGATGAGGTATAAATAGCAACTAAGTCCACAGTGAAAACAGGATTTCACTGGGAGGTTTGGGGTTTTGAATCCTGGGTGAAGCCATAAATGAATGTTGACTTTTAGCTCAACTATCTTGGCATGTTTGAGATGCACGTACATGTGGTTGGAGGTGCTCAAAGCTGCAGGAGGAGGGTTGTATACTTTCAAATTCTGTCATTTTTAAATTTGTTTTATTTATTTTTTTTTTTACTACTGCAGCTTTTTTTAAAAAAAATCAGTCTAGTCTCTTTTTTTTTTTTTTTTTAGATCTGGGGCTGTTCATGAAACATTTGAGGCTGTAGCACAACATCAAGGCCTAACAACCTCTGGGTACTCTTATCCTTTCATGTTTTGTTGAATATGGTTTTAGGCTTGTTATAAATCACTAACTAATTTAATTCAAATTCATCTCCCGACCTTCCGTGGCTTGTAAGTCGGATTTTCCATCCGTTGTGCAAATACCTTCCCTCCTTCTTCAAACAAAGGTTACATGGGAAAGATTTCAGGAGTTCAGTTTGCCTTTGTCTTAGTAATCTCACTTTATCCTGTCTCCCCTCCACAGTCTGCGATGAGGTGCTTCTACTTGACATCTCAGGTAGTTCAGACGCTTTCCTCCTGAATACAGCGATATCCGTGCGTCCCTTGTGGTGAGAACATCACATCAGAGAGAATGCATACACACTCTCTGGAGATTTCACAGTGTTTTGGTGACCTCTGCAGGTTGAACTCTTTCTCTGGATCCTGTGAGTAAATGATGCCATGTGGGATGTTCTTATACAGTATAGATAGTACATATAGTGTATATAGAGGAAAGATCAGTTTAACGGGGGAAAAAAAAACAGATTTCATTATGTGGGCATTGACTTTAGGGAGCATCTTCACACATATACAGTATATGACATACAAGGACTTCTGTCAAAGTAATTCAAGTTTTCTTCACCATCAGATTTAAGGCCAAATAAACAGGCATAATAAACCGAGTAGGACTTTCACTAAACATTTGTGATATGCAGTATGTGACCGTCAAGCTGCCAGTTACTTTGCTTTGTGAAGACACTATGCGTGGTTTCAAGCACTAAAATGAAGCAGGAATATTTAAAAATAAAATCTAATCCACTGACTCAGTCAAATTTAGAAATTAAATAAATCTCAATTACAGGTTCACTGGGACAAAACAGAGCATTTTGTCTGTTGAACTGTGTGTATTATTCTAATTTAAGATGAACGGTCAGTATAAACCATTGCTATAATGGTAAGAAATAGGATTATGTAAAATATTTATCCTTGCTGGGAGCCTGACGATAAGGCAATGCTAGTATGTTGGTCATTCAGCTGAATCACCACTTTGGTGTAGACTGAAATTTTCAATAACTGGGGTTCCCTGGTGGCCTAATGGTCAAGGTGGTCTCTCTCTTTCCTCCATGTTTCCCGTCTCTCTTCATAGAGACGATCAAAAAAAAAAAAGGAAAATGTCATTTTATTTGACGGACTGCTGTGATATTTCAACCAGACATTTATTGCGCCCATAGAAGATGATTCCTGCTAACCTCGGTGATCCCCTGACTTTCCCTCAAGCGCCACCATGAGGTTCATATTTGTGGTTCAGAGTAAAATATCCAGACAGCTATTATTTCATGAGTGAGGACCACACTTCAGTGAGATGCACTGGTTTCATCATGAAATGAGAAAATAAAGCGTGAGGAGAAGTAAGGTGACAGGTGCACTTTGGCTTTGCTGACTTGATTTTTGGCATTTAAGAATATTACTGGTAACTTTAAGAAAAGCTGTGAGACAGGCCATTTTAGAACTTTTTATTTTCTCATTAAGTTATATTATTTGTCCTTTGTTTTCTAAAATATATGTAATTGATTACAATTTCTCATACATTGCTGCCTCTGAAAAAATGCTCCCAGTCTACAAAAACATAACTATTTAGCTTTTATTTTCTTAGGTGTTTTAGCGGTATATGCATTTTTAAATGCTAAATTGAATCACAGCTATTCCACTGTTGAGTTTATTGTAATCAATTATAGCATGAACAACATCTTTAATTTTACTGTAACTTTAGAGCAAAATTTGTCACAGTGTATGGCAGTAGGGGGACTGTGAGGGACTGAGCAGAAAACCAAGAGAAGTCCGAGGTGGATTAAAAAATGGGTTTTTATTTTACCTAAATAAAAGCAAGTACTAAGTTCTGGCCCATAAAAGGTTTAATAAGGTGTACAGTGCATCCAGAAAGTATTCATACCACTTCACTTTTCCCACATTTTGTTACGTTACAGCCTTATTCCAAAATGGATTCAATTAATTTTTTTCCACAAAATTCCACACACAATATTACATAATGACGAAATTCAACATTTTGCAAAATTTATTTAAAAAATAAAACACTTAAATACCTCATGTACATAAATATTCACACCCTTTCCCATAAAACTCAAAATTGAGCTCAGGTGCACCCTGATTCCACTGATAATCCTTAAAATGTTTCTGCAACTTGATTGGAGTCCACCTGTGGTAAATTCAACTGATAGAACATGATTTGGAGAGGCACAAACCTGTCAAACGCGCCACAGTTGACAGTGCATGTCAGAGCACAAACCAAGCCATGAAGTCCAAGGAATTGTCTGTAGACCTCTGAGACAGGATTGTATTGAGGCTCAGATCTGGGGAAAGGTACAGAAACATTTCTGCAGCATTGAAGGTCTCAGAGAGCACAGTGGTGTCCATCATTTGAAAATGGAAGAAGTTTGGAACCACAGGACTCTACCTAGAACTGGCCGCGTGGCCAAAATGAGCAATCAGGAGTGAATGGCCTTGGTCAGGGAGGTGACCAAGAACCTGATGGTCACTCTGACAGAGCTCCAGCGTTCTTCTGTGGAGATGGGAAAACCTTCCAGAAGGACAACCATCTCTGCAGCACTCCACCGATAAGGATTATGGCAGAGTAGCCAGATGGAAGCCACTCCTCAGTACAAAGCACATCACAGCCCACTTGGAGTTTGCCAATAAGAACCTAAAGAACTCTCAGACCACGTAAAACAAAATTCTCTGGTCTGATGAAATCAAGATCAAATTCTTTGGCCTGAATCCCAAGCGTCATCTCTGGAGGAGACCAGGAACTTGGCCAATACCATTCCTACAGTGAAGCATGGTGGTGGCAGCATCATGCTGTGGGGATGTTTTTCAGTGGCAGGAACTGGGAGACTAGTAAGGATCGAGGGAAACGTGAATGCAACAAAGTACAGAGAGATGCTTGACGAAAACCTGCTCCAGAGCACTCTGGATCTCAGACTGGGCCGAAGGTTCACCTTTCAACATGCCAACGACCCTAAACACACAGCCAAGATGACAGAGGAGTGGCTTCAGGACAAGTCTCTGAATATCCTTGAGTGGCCCAGCCAGAACCTGGACTTGAACCCGACTGAACATCTAATACCTAAAAATAGCTGTGCACCGATTCCCCCCATCCAACCTCGTTGAGCTTGAGAGGATGTGCAGAGAAGAGGCAGGTGTGCCAAGCTTGTAGCATCATACCCAAGAAGACTGCAGGCTGTAATCACTGTTGAAGGTGCTTCAACAAAGTATTGAGTAAAGGGTGTAAATACTTTTGTACATGTGATACTACAGTGTTTTATTTTTAATAAATTTGCAAAAATGTCTAAAAATATTTTTTCAAATTGTCATCATGTATAATTGTGTGTAGAATTTTGAGGAAAAAATGAATTTAATCCATTTTAGAACAAGGCTGTAACGTAACAAAATGTGGAAAAAGTGAAGCGGTATGAATACTTTCTGGATGCACTGTATAGGGCATAGGTGTCAAACTCAGGCCCGCGGGCCAAATTTGGCCCGCAGTGTAATTATATTTGGCCCGCGAGGTAATACCAGATGATTACTAAAGCTGGCCCGCCGGTATTATACAGCGCATGTATCGCTAATACTACAAGTCCCAGAATGCTCTGCTCTGTATCGGCGCGTCAATCATAGACATATGGCGTCAATCAGGACAGGACCCATAAACACCCTCTCCTCTGTTGACAGTAGTCATAGCAACTGCACGCTACTACTGACCCAACCACCTCCACCCCTCCGCCGCCGCCACCTGACTTAGCATCTGCACCAGTGGCACGCCAGGACACTGCTACTGTACCACCACCAGCAGGAGATATTCACGCTAATGCCGTCGGACTCCGACGAACACTTCCCCTTCGCCCTCGCCCTCGCCGCTACCCCCGGTCCCGGCCACCGCGGCCGTACGACCCAAATATTCAGATATTTGTCAGTAACTGGACCAGAATATCCGGCGCTCACCTATTGCTATTCAGACCAACCCCGTCTAGTATGTGGAGCCAACGTGGCGATAACCACGGAGAACAACATTAGATGACACTATGAAACACCAGGACAAGTACAAAGACCTGGACATGAGTCAAAGGCATATGAAAGTAAAGGAGGTGAAAAGAAGCTTGGTTTCACAACAGACTATGTTCAAAAAAGCCATATCACAAAGTGAGGCTGCTGTAAAGGCTAGTTTTATTTATATATAATATCAATATAATAATGTTGATAATTATAATTATAATATATATTATAATATAATATAATATAATTAATATATATTTATATATATATATATATATGTATATACATATTATAATAATATAATGTTGGCCCGCGACTATGTCCAGGTTTTCAGATTTGGCCCGCTGTGTATTTGAGTTTGACACCCCTGGTATAGGGAGTTAAATGAACAGAACTAAACTAAGGCAAAAATGACAAAAATGACTTTGAGAAACAACTGCAATAATCAACCAGAACTAATACCTGACCTGGTCTAATATCACTGTCCACAACAACTCAAATGTTTGACGCTGTAGTGGATGAAACTCAAAAAATACTCAGAGAAGAGACATTATTAAGATGTTTCACTTATTGAAAAAAGGGCCAGTGTCCTCCCCCTCAGGCTCTTTTTCCGTCTGTGATCATTGATAGTTTAGGCTGTTAAATAGATCATGGATATCTGATACTATTTGCATTGGAGGCCTGGTTGGGCCTGTTGGAAGGTTAGGGACTCTCTGTTCTTTTCGAAACTAGATTCTGTTTAGTGATCACTCTGGCCTGCAAAGGAATGATGTGTCAATCCATGAAAAAAGAAGAGGAAAGCAGGACAATGCATCCGTCAACACAGCATCAGGTGGAAGAAGTAGCCAAATCCAGCTCTGCACTGTGGCCTCATACACCATACTCACCCGACCTGCACTGTCTGCTTCCCAAACTGAAATCCCACTTGCATGGTGGCTATTTTCGGAGTGGTGAAGAAGTCATCCACGCTGTTGAGGAGAATCTGGATGCAATCAAGATGTGACCTTCTTCCATGAAAGGTTAGCAAAGCCTGAACATGGATGGAACAAGTGCAAGGAGACTACAATGATCCTTCTCCTGTGACATTTTAGGCCTCAAAGTTTTTTTTTTTGTTTTGTTTTTTTTTAAAGTAAATTCCTATATACTGGCTGATCAGACCAAATGAACACAACAGGAGAAACACAAAAGACAAACACCTAAACTAACTATGAACAAAACAGAACAGCACAGTTGGGTCACTTAATCAGAATAACATTAATGAACAAATCCAAAATATATCTAAATACCCAATATAAGTCAAATGAACTAAGTAATATTTAAATCAAATATTCCATGCCCCCCCTTCTTGTGGTGGAAGTTGGTACAGTCTGATGGGCAGCTCTGGTATTAAAGCCTGCTGCTTCCTTACTGTCACCTTTTGCCCAAATGCAGCCAGATGAGCCGAGCAACAGAAACCTGGACCCTCAGCACTGGTAATGCAAAAAAAGAATCAGTGAAACATGATGTTGGTCTGTGTTGTCAACTATGTGTTTGTGTATGTGCAATGTGGGCAATATGTCAAGCGTTTGAACTCAACAAACCTAAAGCGGAGCACCGGGTGTGGCTGTAAGGGCGGCCATGACAGGGAGGGTTTGAGGTGTGGGCCTCCTCCTGGGCTTTGGCCTAAAATAGTGTATTTCTATTAAATTTGAAATGAAATTTACAAAAGATATTCCAGGTTCCTTGTTCTATATTTCGTCTTGCACCAGAGCGAGTCAGATCTTTTACTTGATGGATAAGCTTGTATCAGAATTTGTACAGACATTTATGATTCCTTGATCATGTGCATTAATGACTTCAGTGATTCTCTAGATTTTCTTTTATCACCAGTGGCAAGGGGATGTTTTTTGTTGTTTTACTGAGACAAAAAACTGGAAAAAATGAATATTCTGGCAGCTGGGGCGCCAAAGAAAAGAAAAAAATCTACTAAGAATACAGTCAATTTCTGCTATTAAAATACATTTTGTGGCGTTAATTTTACATTAAATTTGATGTATTTTGGAGCATTTTAATGTTATTGAAGGATATTCAGTTATAAAAATTATGAGATTACCAACAAATGTAATGATAAAGGATAGATTTACAAACTATATTTTGAAAGTTCAGGTTTTTTTTTAGTTTAGTTTGCTTATGTTACACTGATAAAAACACATGTCTGTTCTGCCATCAAGAGATACTCTTCATTTAACAGACAAATGTACTTAAAATTACAGAACCAATCCTTTTTCTGTTGATTGCCAATAATTTTATGTATTTTTAGAAATATATTTGCAACATATAATTTGAATTTAACAGTTTCAACTGTTGAAAAAAAAAAACAAAAAAACAATAAATGTGATTATCATGCTATTCGCAGTTACAGGTTTTCAATGTTATCTTTATTTTGGGGAAAAATCCTGTAAAATGAAAGGTAGCTTTTGTTTGTTTGTTTGTTTTAATGCTGTCCTCAGTGGCTTGCTGGTAACTAATGACGTCCCCGTCAGCCCTAATTGTGTTTTTTTTTTGGTGTTAATTAACTACTGATGGTGGTACGAGCATGCACAGTGAGCACGGTCAACACTATACCACCTAAAAGTCAGCATCCTGTAACTAACATTACAAGGATGCTGATGTTAGCTTTTAGCTCCAGTGCATCTTTACGTCTAGAATGGCCGTAAATTCTTGTACTAGCTAATCAACAATTGTTTCTTAATTTTTTTTACTGAATGAGGGTGTGAATTGAGAAATTGAAACATATATTTTTTTTGGAAAAGTGTGAAAACTTACCAAAAGCATAACCAACCATATATAATAAGATTAAATTTAAGTTAGTTGCAAAACACAGCAACTCCTCCACACTCGCACCTGCCTGGAAATAAACTAGTTGTAATGTTTGGAGTTTCCCACTTGATGGCAGCAGTGTGACTTAAGAAACACAGCCAGCGCTTGAACATCACTGTATAAAGAAAATACTATGTTAAAGGTGTCAGTGTCATCATGAATGTTGGACAAACTGCTGCATATGTACAGATTACTGTGTTAAATGTTGACTATGATGACATGAAGCCTTTAACTTAGTTTAGATATATTCAGCTGGTATAAATGTGAGTATTTATGTATTCACAAAAACATTTACGTCTGACTGAGTCTTAATCATCTGCCTCTAAATCTGTTTAGTCTATTTGTGTGTTTCTTTGTTGTTGTTTTGTTGTTTGTGTGGTGAATATAACTCCTTACTGTGGCTGAATATGCACTGTTTTTAATACTGCCATAGAAAATATTGTCTTGCCTATTTGTGTAATTTCTATTTCCTTTTACCTCAGACAAAAAGCACGAAGGGGGAATAAGCACAAAGAAATGTAGTGTCTTATTGCCCTGGTTTAAAAACACTGTCACAACTTCTATTCAGACAATCAGACATAATTGCTCTACCCCATAAAGAAAGTTCCCAGACTGTTTTTAATCCTCGAGGAGCGCTCATTTAGTTATTTCTTGTTGACTTGTTTTTGAAGAGCAGTCTTTGTTTCGCCCCGATTAAAATTCAATGTGGAAAAAAACCAATGGAGTGTAATAAGAAAAACAAAAATAGCCCTGCGTAGCCAGCCAGGAGGTATAGAACACCATTTGTGTTTCATTATTTATGGTGAAGACATACACTTTTTCTTCTTCTTTTTTTAAAGACATGTCTTCCCCCTGCGTTGCTCAGAAATTATGCACTGCCTGTAGTGGAGTTATCATGCTTGACTGCTCACTAAATCGACATTCCCCCATAGCCGTACGTCGTTCTCAAGCACATCATGCCAGGGCCAATTTTGATGACATCATCACTGCTGTCACTCTCATTGTGGACGTTCCCCTCTGGGTAAAAAGGGTGTCACGCGCTGCTGCACACCTATATCTGCTTGTCCATTGCCCAACACGGCGGTATCCCCTATCAGAAGGCCCCGCAGTGTTGCTTTGCAGCAGCAGATTATACTTGATGACTTCATCTTAATCACATTCCGTTTCATTTTCTTTTATCTGCACACGGCGGCCATGCCACACTGGCCGCGGAGCGCTCCACAAGTGGGTGCACACAAGCCGAATGCAGCCACACACAGGGACACAGAAGTGCACACAAGTCTGCTTTTGTTTAATTTGACGGAAAACTTTCTGCCCTCATGCCACATGGTTAACATTACTTTTAAATGGGTGAGACCTCTAATCTCACTATGCAGCGGATTTGCTTTTTAATGTATGAGCAATTACACTGGCCATAAAAGCAAACAAGCAAACAGAAAATGTTAACACTTATAGTGAAGAATACATCAGTAGAATACAGTTTATTTGTAAGGCGGCATAGATCCCTCTGTAAATGTTTATTCTGACGCATGATGCACTGTAACGGGGTTCACATGTGCTCCGACTTTATACCCTTCAGATACTGTTTTATACTTTCATTAAACACAGCTCATGTGTTTTGTATTTGAGCTGTAGTTTCATAGAATTTTTCCACATTTTTTACACTCTTATTGCTTTTAGCTGACAAAAACACAGGCCAGTGTGTGTATGGTATATTTAATTAGGTCAAACTTCTTTCTCTTTTTATAATTTAAGAGAGTCATTTTCCGAATATCAGACATTTTAATTTTTTCGCTCATCTTTATAATAGTTTAGAATGTATTTGAGGGATAATGCAATAAAGATAAGATGCAGTTCTGTGGGAATGAATGAGTAAATGCATGGATAAAAATACCACAAGGAAGATGCCACACTTTTTAAAATTTAGTGGTAAAAATAAGATTTATCAAGTGTTACTGGCATTACTGATTCGTCCACTGATACATCAATGGGTCAGTAGCGTTTTACTGCTGTTTTTAATGTACTTTACCCTCAGCAATGCGTCATGTTTAGTGTCGGCTAATGTTTTGTGTGAAAAATCTTTTATTGTGAAATACTGGGTAACTGTAGCTGCCAAATAAATGTCTTGGAGTAACAATGAAATTAGCAAGAAATGGAAATACTAGTGTTAAAAAGTACCATGACCTGTGACATCATAGTGAATTTACACTACTGCATTAAGCTAATGTTATTCTGAGATGCCACATATATTCCAACTTCCTGTTGATATAAACGCTCTTATTTGTGTGGTATTAAAACACTTGTATTCCTCCAATGATGGGAATCAACAAAAGACTCTCTCATCAGCACTGAACCATAAATGTTAATGAGCACTGGAATGTAGAATACAAAGGCAGATACATGAAATAACTTGTTGGACTGTTGTGGACAGAGCACTAGCCATCCAGCAGCAGTCGGTGCTAAAGTGAGCTGGAACTGTTCACTGGTCTTTGAACACTTTTGACCTTGCTCTGACTCCAGACACACACTCAGAGAAACATGGTTTTCTCAGACATGGCAGCGGGCCAAAATAAATAACCTGCCCTCAGAGTGTCGGCAGAACCGCAAGAAATCCAAAACCAGGACCCGGCCCAGCGGCACTCACTCACAGGGCTATCAGCGAATGACTTGCTGAAATTTTAATTGTCCGAATGCATCATGTGGTTTGGAAACAAAATCAAATCAGGACGGATCATCCTTCCTCTTTGACACCCATCCAAAGGAGAGTAGCATTTTTGATTAGGGTTTCATTTATTTATTTTAGGCGGCTCTGATTTCAAGGTCGGGTTACACCAACTTGGGGGACAAACAGATGACATTGTATGGATAGGTAATTCAAGAGTCTGCATGCTTCGATCCTCGCAGATAAGAGGGAGATAAGAGACAGGTGTCTTGTAGAATAGAGGACATCCATCTAGAAATTCAATCGCCAAAGCTCAGTCAAAAATGGTCTCCATGAAATAAAGAGATTGATATCAATACCTTCCTTCAATTAAGAAGATCCGAATTTCATAGGTACAGATGCATCTTCAGTAGCAGCTCTACTTTTTTTTTTTTTTTTTCTTATTTCACATGGATCACTTTGTAGTAGCAGCACACACTTGCTGATGCCACGTGTTGGAAGTGAACGTGTGTGAGTGAGTGTTTTACTGTCCTCACTACAGGGCTGCAGACGAGTCCCCTCCTGTCCAGTCGTATCACTTGTCTGATGTCACCACACCAGTCAGGTATTACAGCTGTAAATGTGATTAAAGAAATGCTAGAAGTAGACAGTAGACAGGAAGGAGCTCAGTGTGTGTGTGTAGTGTGTGTTTGTGCACTTGGCTGCTGATGTGTAAGGACAATCGCTGGCCGTGAGAAGCAGAAACTATGAATAGTAGCTTACTTTTTTGTACAAAATTCACCAGGATAAAATGAAACTTGCATTCTTTGTTTAGAAGTTTGCGAATTCATGATCCCCTTTTTCTCTTTTCCCATCTTTCTCAAAAGCAGAGCCTGCAGCTGTCTGTGAAGATTCTCAGTCATCTAGGTCATGGTTATCCTCGTAAGTTCAATCGTAGCCCCCGTAAATTTTCGAAATTTCGACAAACTCAAGCAAGTCCAGGTGCTACGACTGAAACTACAAGGAGAGCTTGCAGTTATTTGGGCGAGCTGCTGAAGGTGCATCTTTGAACGCACTGGAAGTCCGGGTGAGTGATGGGGCGGACGGCGCGATGGTGAGCAAATATTGGAGAAAGGGTGATGAACATCTCTGACATTCAAGGTAAGGACATATGGTCAGGGGGAGAAAAAAAAAATCAATGATATTCTACTCAGCAGCCAATGAAGGCCAAATGAAGTGAGACCTTATGTAAAGTCACTGGATCATTTTTAGATCAAACAAATGTCCCTACAGTCGCTTAAATGCAAACAGATAAAAATATCCCGCGAAGGTCAAAGTATGAAAAACAAGCTCGGTGATTAAAGTGATTATGATAATGAAATGTTCTCCATCAATTTATAACACCGGCCCCTGGAGGACGAATAGTGTGGTGGAATTTAATGTGCCATCCTCGCGGGTTATTAATAATCGTCCGGGCCATTAATAATTGGACAGTAAATATTCATTACAGGCCTCCATATCATGACATAAAGGCTATGTCTGGCCAATTAAAAATGCATAAGGAGTAATGGGACTTTATGAATAACTTAGGAGATGCCTCTCAAACGCTGGGGCGCGATCACAACAGAGGACATATACAATATGACATCTTCAGTATACAAAACATTGCAAAGAATAGCAGCAGCGAAACTAAGAATTTAAATCTGGATACTTTAAAGATGTGCAAACAAAACTTCAAATCTTGACGGTTTTTGCAAAGAAAACATAATAAATGCTTTTTTTAAAGATATGCAGCATAAACTGAGGCACTACCTACTGTTAATATGGGGTTTTATAATGAATTTTATTGCACATTCTTGGCTTTAGAGGTTTTTTTTTTTGTTGCATCCATGCATTCTGTCCCTCCAGGTGTACTGGAGATGACCAGTAGATGTCAGGTTTGTATAACAAAAGGTACGGTGACAACCGCTTCATACCTGAGACTCCCACAGTCACTATCATCTTCAGCATTTGGAACATACAAACAGACACTGCAGCGCCCGAAATGTAGCAGAACCAACATGGATTTTTACATTTTAAACAATAGTGTGCTTGATGTGATGGTTTATAGATGGACTTTTTAAAAAAAATCTCTATACCCAAGTATATGTCTTCTTTTTTTCATCCTCCACCAAAACTGGTTTCTTGGAGCAGGGTCAGCGCCAGAGCAGCATCCCTGGAGTTGCTATAGATTCCGTGTTGCTGCTTCATCAGGCTTGAATCTTGCTGACATGGAGGCACGAATTGTGAGAGCTCCTACTGACAGTTAGTGATGATCCTGGTGAACCTGTGGACACTTCTTTGCCTCCTAATGGAAACTAAGCTGTGTCCAGAGTCACTCCCTGTTTGCTGCACAGTGCAAAGTGTTTACTGTTGGAGACTCCACTGAGTGCTGGAATCTGGTGATTGCCTTTGTATCCACTGTGCAACGATCTTGCACCATATTTTATGGTTGTACGCGGGTTTTTAAAGTTGCATTTGTTCCGTCCTGGTATTCTCAGTGACCTTTTTCTAATACATGTTTGCGTTTCACTTCTTGCTATAAGAATAAGTGTGAAACATTATATAAATTCATGACATTGCCGAAGAAGAAACTACTCATCCCTGCAAGAGGAGGGTTTTTTTTTTGTTCTTTTTTCAACAGCACGTTTCATTGTATTGTTCTGTTACTCTACCATACACAAAATACCCACACCATAGTATGATTGGGCAGACTGCACCTCCTTTTAGATTTGTTTATCGTACTTTTATTTTATTGGCAAACAAAAAGTGAGACAAAATCCCAAAATCAGCAGGGGCTGTGAACACATCGTTTAGTTCTGACATCACCCCACATGGACTTACTCAGCCTCAGCGATCACACTGGAGAGCTGTGTGTGGATGAAAAAAACATCGCTGGTGGTCCTCGGTTCATTAACATACTTGATATACGAAAAAAGGCTTAAGGCTTTGTTTTTTTTGTTGTTGTTGTTGTTGTTTCTTCAGAACACTCAGCTGTCATCTACACATGTCCCACAGCCAAAACCGTATCCCTTCGCATTATTTTGAAAGGCATTGCTATGGCCACCTTGACTTAAGGGCTAACCCTGATGACTGGGATTGGACCGAGAGATAAAAATAAGCCGGTGCGTCTTTGTTTTTAAAATTCATTTCGGAGTTCAGTCAAACTTTTCTGCTGTTCAGGTAAAGTCCTGAAACCCAACCCACGTCATATTGTATGCTTTTTCACTGTTTCCAGTCCTCTCAGTTCCTCTGTGTTGCTCTATCCACATGTTTTATCCACATCCTGGACGCACATTCTGACAACCATAGCAGCCTGGTCTTTAGTGTGACATTGTGTTTTGAATTTTTTTTTTTTTGCAAGTTACCAACAGATAAATGACTTTATTTATTAGCAGAAGTTGTTTATTTGTTAATGAATATGACTGTGTGGAGTACTTTAAATTGCTTCCTATCTCTGTCTTACAACTTCATCAGTGGTTACACTGCTTGTTGGGAAATATTATAGGATATAATTTACCTAAAAAGTTTTCTGAAAAGCTTTTCCTCTGCTAACATGTTTTAAAACATTTTGGGGATTCAAGTTATAATGCTGCAGAGTTTGAATAAAACCAAAAACTTGTTGTGATAAATGCCATCCTACTGGCTCTTTGGCTCCCTCCCTGTTAGATGATCCCCAGCTGTAGCACGTTACTTTTTTTTATATATATTTCCGATGACATTCTCATCTGGAATTCCATGTTTGGTGTATGACTGTGTGAGTGATTCAGTCCTTGTACAATATGACTATTAGTCACATTTCCAACCATGCAAGTCGTTCAGCTAGACACGCACGCCTACTGGAATTATGTTAAACAACCCGGAAATGGAGATGTTGGGACTGATTTAAACCTTGTGTTTAGCAGCCATGTAGATCTCAGTGTCTAAGAACTGATGTCCACAGAGAACACTTCTGCCTCCTCCTCCTCCTCCTCCTCACAAATACATTTATATTACCAAAGTCACTTTTCACTCAAGTGTAAATCAGCTGCGTAGTATTTGTTAATATGGATCTCATCATGATGTATAGTAATGAGCTTAACACAATCCTTGTCAGATGATTTGGACTGAAGAGGACCCAGTATTTCATTGCAACAACACTGTGCTCTCTTTAACAGAATGCATTTTTAAATATTACAGCGTGCAAGATCTTGACAATACGAACATCTTCACTAGTGCAGAAGAGGGTCATTGTGTCAGCCACCTGCATGTAGGTCTATTTTTGAGAGCAGCCAGCTCACAAGTGCGGGCTTCGACTCTTCTCCAAACCCCTGAGTGTTATTCTTGGAACAGGTGGTGCATCTACTTAGCTGAACAGCTTGTTTTGCGTGGTTGCTGAAAATAAACATCGACTGATCCAGAAACTTATTACCAGTATCCGTCCATTCTTGGGCTGTTTTGTGGCAACAATGTCCAATTGAACATAACTTGTCTATAATTGCTTTTTTCCCTCCTTCTTTCTCTCTTTGCATTCCCTTCTGCCTGCGAGCTTTTTCTATTGCCAAGCGATCCCGGGGCTCAGGACAGATGTTATATCTGCGCTGCACACTGCGGACAGTCGTGGAGCCCCGGAGCAAACCAGCGGACATATATATCACTTGACTGTGTGTCAGGACGATTACTGGATAAAGATCACAATATGACACTTTTCCTTTTCTGTGCTGGCTCAGTGAACAGAAGGAAAGCTCCTGCAGCTCAGCATGCCCCTGTCCAGGATATTGATCACAGATCTCAGACCTAAGACCTCTCAAGCTTGTCAGGGAAAAATCATTCTTTTTTTTTTTTTTTAAACAGAAATCTCACATATAGATGAAAATCTACTTCTGATTATCTATTTTTTCTTAAATCAAATGTTGATCTTCATATTGGATGTATATTAATGTGCTACTTTACCACTTTAATAGCACAGTATGCTTGAATCACTAATTTGTGGGGGTGGAATTTGCATTTGTGTGTAGGAACAGTGGTTACATTGCATATTTTTCAAAGACGTTCTCAGAATATTCTGCCTTGCACCACATCTTGTGGTTTGATTTATGTGTTTTATAGCTACATAAATTCCAATATCCTATATTTATGAGGAATTACTGACAAATCTCATAAAATATCCTAAACAAACAATGGAGTATCCCATCTTTTATTGCTTTCTCTACATTTATTTATTTTTGCACGTGCAAGTACTCTGCAGTTTTTAGCTGGTGTCATCAAACAGGGGTAAATGATGCATTTCTTGGTTACCATTTTCAGTAGATTGATTTGCATTCGCTGTTATGGTGAAAACAAAATAGACAGTGTGTATGAGATCTGTTTAGCAGCACATCCCAGTGCCCATGTTCATCGTAATGAGGGAAGATTGCAAGGTATGTAGTTTTTGGAGAAAATCTGAAGCTCCGTGGCACAAATGAGTTAGTAGGGTCAGTTCATTGTTGTTATGGGTTTTGTATATTAACAATGAGAAATACAGAATATCAGTGTTTAAAGTAGAGCGTGCAGGTTTGTAGAAACAGCAAGAGTGAGCAAGATTTTGAAAGCATACAACCCAGAGAAATCCATGCCAAGGGCAGTCCTCAGAGACATGAGAATGTGCATTGCTTGACTACAGCTGGAGGACTAATGCATGAGAAAGAAGCGTGGTACAATCAAACTGCATCTAGTCTCATTTACCATAACCCCACAAAACAAACCAAAACACATAGTGTCTTGTCGTATAGAAAAAGAACAACCGTGCCGTAACTTACATCCCATTTGACTCTCACATTTGCTGCCATCATGGAAACGAAACACACCGAAGTTAAGTCAGGTTTGACCTCTTGCTGTTTCTGAACAGTTTATGGCTGCAGCCTTTTCTTCTTCCGTCCTTCTTTTTTTGTTTTTTGAGGCAGTGCAAGATGCTGCAGGTTTAGGTGGAACTAAAACATTTGGCTACACTTTGTCCACCACTTTAATGCTATCTGCTCGCTGGTTCTAGCAATGTGTTCGGCTAGTCTTGTGTGCACATATAGGCAGGCACGTAGTAGTAGTACGGAATTTTTACAGGCCTGCTATTGTCACAGATAATTTTTTTTTTGTTTTACTGAATCACTTGTTTATTTGATTGCTGGCAGGACGTAAGGCAACAAATATATCAAAAAAAGCGCCTGAATGCTTTGCATACTCTCGTTTTTAGATGTCTTTTATTTTCCCTGCAAAGTTGCTCACTTTCCTTTGAATTTACTCAGCTTTTGGTATAAAATGTGACCTTTTCACCGTGAAGTATTCACAGATTTACATGGCAGCTACGCTAATGAGTTTACTTCTGCCTAAATCAATCACTCATATGATGATTCTGTTTTGGTAATATAAGGAAACACATATTGCACACCCTATTGAGGTTTGCTATTATTCTTTCCTCACAATCCTTTTTTTTTTTAAAGTGCTAAAGGGAAACAGGGGCCCTGTGACCCTTAATCTTCTCTATTCTTTTCTAGAATGGCCAGAAACGAATCAATAGTGCAAGCAAAAGCATTTTTATATATGCAGTTATTAGGTCATAAGCTACAGTGTGTCACACTTCATTTTAGCAACAGCTGAGGCCTCCAGTGGGGCCGGCTCTCCCCCAGCTCCGTCCCCGCAGGGACATTATGAGAATCATAAATAATACGTGCTAATGAGATATGAATTGATTACGTGGGGAAACGCTTGACGCTCTCAATCCATCACCCTAAATGATGTTTAACAATAGATTACCAGCCAATAATTCCTCCAATATGAGATTAAATAAAATAGCAGGGCAGTTTTCAGCAGACTACCGCTACCTCCCTCTCCTCCCATTTTCCAACGGCTGGAAATAAATCTGCTCAATTACTGTACCACCAATCCGTTTTTCACCGCTAAGGACATTATTATTTCATTTAGAGCTTGTTCATGCATCATAGATTATTTCATTTTCCTCAGTCAATACGGAGAAGTGCAGTATTTTATTTTATCCACTGGGGCTTATGGTGAAGTGGGGTTTTAATGGAGTATACTTGGCTCAGGACGAGTGGCTCGCTGTAAATGGAGGGAGACGTGGTTATCACCTGGGCACAGTTAGAAAAGCCCAGATGTATATATTCATGCTCACATATTCCGTTTTCTGTAAGATATATACATTTGCCCCATGCTTTCCTCAGGCACCTGACAGACAATGAGAAAATGGTTCTCCCTCAAACCTGTGATCAATTGAAACTGCATTAGCTGTGCCTATAAGATGATTTGGAACATCACTTCCATCCCAAAGAACAATGAAAATTGGATAACACACATGCTCACTGGGCTCTAACTTAGCTGCAAATCATGTTAAGGTTTTCAGTGAAGCCAAAGTTGTGATTGGTTATTTCTCCTTTAACTACATCAAGTTGTACCTCTGAGGGTTTACTTGTGATGATCTGTGTTAATGTGTGTTCTTATCGCTTTTCTATGGCTCAAAGACACACGGGCCTGGAAACAAACAACGCAGAGAGAGAGTGGGAATACTAGGAATTAAATCCCAAATAAAAGCTTTCAATCACTGGCTGGTGTCTTGACATGGACTCCAAAATGAGGTATTTCCACCTGACAGCTGACTTATGACATTTTTAGGTATCGGCAAAGCAACTGTATTCTGAACGCTGAGAGAGATTTCAAAGAATTGAGTGAGAATAGCATTGGGCACATGTTAATCTGATAGACAATGGTTCACTGATCCGGTGACTTCACTTCTCCTCGGTGACCCGTCTCTGTAAGTGCTCCTGTCTCATCATGCAACAGAAGATTGAACCGCTGTGCGACTCTGAAATTGGCTTCTAGAAGTTCTGCATTATACAGTATGTCCTAATGAGTTAAATCAGAGACTTGTATCTTAACCGGTTCAGACGGGGGTGTCAGTGTGTCAGGTGGTCAGACTGAAATATCTCAACAACCAGGACATGGAGCGTCATGGCAGTTTGCACATTTATTGCCCCCAAATGATGAATCCTTCTGACTTTGAGTTTTTACCATCATGAGGATCACATTTGTGGCTTTACGTGAAATGCTTTTTATCATACAGGGATTGATTTGAATGAAATTTGGTGCTGATATTAATGGATATATTCTAATAACATTGGTGATCCTTTTTCTTTTTGATCTGGGAGCTTAAGTACTTTAGTTTGTAACCAAATACCTGTCCGCTTTAGGTGTCATTAGCTGTGTTTAGTGCTAATGCATTCCCTATTAATTAGCAAGTGTTAGCATGCTAACATCAGCTTGTAAACAATGTAGCACATTAGCACCATCATTGTGATCATGTTGCTGATGTTTAAACTCTACAACACCCCTGGAAGTACACACCTTAGTGTTGTTGGCTCAGGAGGCTGATAAGGTGCAAACTCACCTCAGTGGATACATGTGTCTAATACATCAGTTTATGATCCACCCAACATGATCTCTAGAAAATAATCCCACTTCCTCACACTGTACTCTTCTCTGATTCTTACATCTCTTATCTCTAAGTCTCACTGAGTCTCTTTATACCTCGGCTTTGTAGCATCCCTCCTCATCCCCTTCCATCCTGTCTTCCCAGTGCCCGTTCAATCCCCCTCTCTCCCTCTGTCCCAGCGTGGGCTCCTGTGGGTAAGGAGTTGAGTGGGCTTGTCTAGTGGCTGAAGTCGGGGCTGGATTGGGAAGAGGTGGCTGTCACAGTGTCTGATTAATGACCCGTCGGTTGCGTGTCCAGCCACATTAGGGTTCCATGTATCTACCAGCGTCCACACGGGGCGAGGGGCTTTGTTCTGGGAGGAAATGGTGTCAGTGGCCCACAGCCGTTTGCCTATAAAAAGATAAAGATTTACTGTCATCAAAGGGCAGATTAAAGCCCACAATGGTGACATTGATTTTTTTTAAACCAAAAAATTCACATTTTGGGAAAACCCATTCCAGGACTGGAGAGAGATATGATCAGCTTATTTGGAAAGGATAATATGGAATCTTCTCTCAGAATGAACTTTGAAAGAAGTAAATTGTAAATATTGATTTCTGAAATGAAGTGTCAATCTTGGTTGGGCCAAGATTATTCCTATCATCTGGCTCAACCGCCGGCAAACGATGAATTCAAAACTGCTGACAAAGTGGAGTGTATAGGATTTCTGTTAGGAGCAGTCGGCAGCGCTTTACCGCTTGGCCGGCCTGAGCCCCTGCCGGTAATGGCTGTTCAATTTTATCAGATAACGGAGGAGATCTCATCAGAGGCGAAAAATGAAATGAACTGTGACTCCGAATCAGGATCCCTGCTCTTATCCCAGCAAAAATCATCGGCGCGGGGCCCAGGGCTTTCCATTATTTCAGGTCACTTCATTACGGCCCTGCACACAGGACCCAATTGCTACAAACAAAGCAGGCCCTTCCTGTCTCACCCAGGGGTCGAATGTGAGGGGCAGTTTGATAGGCTCTTGACGTGTCCAGGGTTATCCTATTACCACTTAAGAGGGTTGCTGAAAGGCAGCAAATCTCGCCCACTTGTTTGTTATCCTTTCTCACCCTTTTGTATCATGAGAGGTTTTATTGCTCACCTTATTTCTCGCACTGGAAAATAATTCATCTTTTCCAGTTGTGGTTCAGAATGGATTTTTGTTTGTTCCCGGCTCTGCTGCTTGTCTCATTTATTGTCACGCGGATGAAGACAAGGTGAACTGAAGAGCACATTATGAAATATACATTTACAATGACACATTTAGATATAATGACGCAGCAGATATTAGACTGCCTAATGTTTACCTGAATAGAAGTTTCCCTACCTCTACCTACAATAGGGAAAAGTTGAGGTTTTGATAAATAAACAAGGAAAATAACTCCACCACGATTATCACTCGCTACTTTCTGAAGTGTGTGGGTTTGTATGTGTGCGCGTGTGAATTTTTCCTACTTGCAATAATGAATGAAATAAGCTGTTATCGCCTAGGAATTTGTAGCTTTGTGAGTAATTACAGTTTTTGTTCCAGCCTCCATAGGCTCAGTATTGATCTCCAGGAGGAGGGTGGTCGATACACATGGGGGGGCAGGGGCATTTGATAGCTACATGGGAGAAAAATGACGTCGGTCTAAGCGGGGAGATTTGTAATGGAGCGATAAGACGAGCTAAAGGTAGGGAAACAAAGACTGAGAGTTCGCCGCGTTCCCTGACTTCTTTGATAACATCCTTCTTTCTGAAAGTTTCTATTACGGGCAGCTTCCTAGCATTAGTATGTGGATTAAAGTGGGCCCAGAAAATTGATATCAAGAAATGAAGTCACCTAATAACTAATTCATAATTCAGAGGTGTGATGACAAATCTTTTTTTTTTGCTTCACATTCCAAGTTTCTTAGTCTCTCAAATGTCTCTGATTTTTTGTTTTCATCTTTTCAAAACAGCTTAAAGAAAGTGCTAAACCAGTTGAGAATGAACCGAGCTCTGGACCACTGGATCTATACATTGACCCATGCAGGCTTGAGTTACGCAGTCCCACTACAGTCACTGATACATAACGTCTTTTCTCAGTGTCACGCTCTTCAAATGTGAGCATCTACACCATGAGGCTGATGGGAACAACAGAGAAAAAGTCCAATCTTAAGCTGTTTGTGACAAAAGAAAGTGACATTCTGAACTTCCTTGTTGCCTGGGCCTTTAGGGAACGTCATAAAAGTGCAGAAATTTACATCATGTTATACAAATAACAAGCAAAATTTTACTCTCTACTTCAGATTTGTCTTCAGTTCCACACAGAAAAGACATTAAATCGTGGCATGTAGCATCTTCAGGTCTTTATCAGGCAGTTTGGTAGACAAACAAAGATTTCTACTGTTAAGTGACTCAGTCTGAATCGTTTACACATAGATTTACACAGTGTTAGAAAAATAACAAGGCATATTTTTAGTTTCTACTAAAGATTTATCTTAAACTGATTTAGTTCCACGGCATTTCCTTTATGTTTCTCTTTAGTAGCTCTGTCGAACAGATTTTGTTCAGTTGTGAAGTTTGAATTCTGGAGACTGATTGCAGCTTACTGACCATAGAGATTTTTGTGTGTTTTGCAAACAGGGCTCCTTTTTTTAAGTGATGAAAAGTAGTTCCATGTACTGCAATGACATCCTACTTTATTCCTCTACTTCACTGGCAAGTAACAAAGTACATTTACTCAAATCCTGTACTTTCCATTGCAGGCAACTTTATACTGATGGGAATAGTGTACTTTTTTTAACTCTGCTGCATTTATTTCAGAGCTCTAATAACTACAATAATTCTCCGATATAGTCGTTTAAATAAGCTCCACCTCGGCCATTTACAACAATAATATTCTGCTTACATATTAGCATATTGGTAATCATGATCATATAATTCGCTGAAATAATGTTTACTGCAAAATCTTTAAGAGAGACATTAAACACTGCGTTGAGATTTTATTATATATATTGTGATACAAAC
The DNA here is from genome assembly GCA_024666655.1 of Dascyllus trimaculatus. NCBI lineage: Eukaryota > Metazoa > Chordata > Actinopteri > Pomacentridae > Dascyllus > Dascyllus trimaculatus. The sequence continues at coordinate 28,983,702 of CM045451.1, forward strand.
ATTTTAAGATGGATTTGTATGTGGTTTTGCTTTTGCATGATGTTTTATAATCATATCAAGTACTATAGATATGACATTAGACATAGTTCACATTTTGGATCTCATTTTTCTGTCATTGCATTATTATGAGTCATATAGTTATTATGGCGTGGTGACGAGTCGTGGTCGACTCAGTTGGAATTTCCAAAACGAGACGGGCTGTTGTTCTGTCCATGTCGTGCGACGGTGTCCCACCTGAAGCAGAACATCCGCAGAGATTCCACTGATTGAGAGACACATGCCATGAGGAAGTCCCCAAAGAGGTCAGCTTTCACTTCCTAAAATTGGCCTGCGTTGAAACTCAGGTCTGCTATCTGCTCGGATGCTCCTGTGTGACCATGCAGAGGACATTTACAACAAAAGAGAAAATGGCCTCATTCCCCTCTCCTATCTCGCCCGCTCAGAGTAACACAAAGTTGACATTAATAGAAAATAAAAAGGGAAAAAGTCTTGAAACAAAGTTGAAGCCTTTGGTTACGTTTCAGAGCACAGGGCAATTTAAAAGCCTCAAATGTGGAATTAGAGAGGATTTGATGCGTTTCAAATTGAACGGAGGGGGACACCGTCGGTGGCGTTTGCACCTTCAGGCATTATTTAAGTAATGTCTTGTGGCACGTTTGAGGCATTGGAAGGCAAGGGCATAGAAATGAGGGATTTATGTAGACGCCGCTGCAGTTTTATCTCCCTTCTTCAGTGTGAGTGCACGCTCCGCTGAGTAAAAAAACAAGCAGACATACAAGTAGATTCAGATCATACAGTGTTATGTGTTTGAGCTATCTGGATATTCACTTTAAACAACATCTAAATCAAGCTGTTCTCAACGGACCTCATCCACTCCTTATCGAAACACAGGCAGTGCCAGATAACTTGATTTGCTTAAGGAATGGAGGAGATATTAACAGCACTTGACTACGGCAGTGGCCCCTTCTGTTGTTCGTATTAAACCTATCCAGCACTTCATTATACCTTAACTCTCTGGAGAGTGTCTGCGTACAGTCTCTCTTTATCTCCTCTTTTCTCCCGTGTTTTGCTCCCTCCTTCTCTCTCCCTCCACCTCATGATACAAGCATCCTGGTAGCCGACAAGAGCATCATCAACATGCGCAGTGTGCCGGTGTCATGCAGATAGCCTCTGTGTTGGTAATGGAGGGAACAGCGATCAATAGGGAGCAGGAGATGGCTGCAGCTGAGGAGCCTGTGTTTGGCTAGCCCTAATCCTGATGAGTAATGTTGCTGTCATAATAGGAGGGATAATTTAATGCTGACACTTAACTCCGTGATGAATGGCCTGTCGCTGACACGGGCCCAAGTCAAGCAGCCCATCACAAGTTCTGAAATATTAATTGGCTTCCATGTTCAAAGGCTGCGTCACAGAGAAGGCCGAGATGAACCAGACTGTAATGAAGCTGGACCCGCTTGTTGTTTTCTTTGGATTTGGGTAAAAGCTTATTTTGTGTCGCTCAGTTAATCGTGTTTTGGAACCTGGTGACTGTGATGAATACAGCAGTGATGTCGCCAGATGAAAAGTATTTCGAAACCAGGGTTTTCTTTACGTCCTGGAAAGCAGCTTAGTGGTTCAGTGTGACGCCCAGTGTCCAGCTACACTTTCTATTGTTTCATCATTGTTTGTAATAATACTAGATAAAGCTACAATTACCACTTTATTAGAGGAAAACTTGATGCCTGATGCTTAGATATTTAGGGAGTGTCAAAAAATAATGCAATTTTTTTTCCTTTTCTTTCTACTTCTGATTAATCTTCATGGGAGTCTGCATTTCTTTGATGTTGATGATCACAGACAGTTTAGTATTTATGTAAAACAAATGGGTTTTTTTTAAGTATGAAGGTCAGATGCTGTTTTTTATTGCTGTTGATTGACCACAATATTATTTCACTATGGATCCAAAACAAAGAGAGATGTTTGTGTGTTTATGGCTTACGAACAGGCCTCACCTTTACTTAAACTCCACTTTTCAGATGGGGAAAATGATACTTTTTACTCCACTATATGTATTTCACAGCTATAATAACTATATTCAGATTATCTAATGTAATAATAATATAATAAACTCTTCAACATGACAGTTAAAATGAGACTGAGTTTGGCCACACTACAGTAAATTGCTGCTTCCTCATTAATGCATTAGTCCAGTGTGTCACACTTTCAATTGTTTGTTTGTTGCTACTATTAACTACATTATTATTAACTTTATGAGGACTAACTTTATCTTTTTACAGCTATTGTTGGTGAACAGTTCCTTTGGAATTTTCAAACTATTTGTGTCATTTTTTATATCATATAGAAATGCTTAAAATGCTGTACCAATTTCTTTTTGTTGTTATTTTTAGAGTTTTTTATGCATTACTAGAAGCAGCATCTTAGAATTCAGATGGTCCACTAACTGTGCCGAACACTAACTTGTTGTGATGTGATTGAACAGTCCTCCTCAGTTGATTTGGGAGACTTCTTTAATAGGTGTATATATATATATAATGTGATGTGGAGGGCTGTTCAGGCTGCAGGCAGAGGTCAGGTATCATCCATCCACCTGTCACCAGTCACACCACAGGCAGATGAGTACAAAAATCAGAACTCTTTTATTCTGACAAAAGTACATCCCATGGCATTAAAAAAGAGACTTCTCACAACTTGTTTCTAGGCTCAGGTCACTGTAGCTCATGAGCAGAGATACAAGTCTTCTCTGTGTTCTCCAGCGCCTTCAGGCACACAGACATACACAAAAAGTCACATAACATTTAAAATATCAGTGTAATCTTTAAACATTCCATGTGTTATTTTATGATAATCTGTGCATAAAATCTGATGGATTTTACTCACTGGCTTGGAGCACTTTCTCCCTGCGTCATTATGGTTTTTATTAAAATAAGACACTTCCTCTTTTCGTCAAAATAATTTATTTTTTTTCTCAGAAGTACTTTCTCTCCTATAATTGTAATTACTGTATCGCATCCATAAACCAAAGACATAAAGAAAGTTTCTGAAAAATCTGTTTAAGAGACAGTTTGTGGAGTCTTATGTCTTCCTTCAGGAAATAATAGTAAAACAAATAAAGCCGGGCAGCTGGAGAAGATGATGCAGCAGAGATTCTTCTTTTCTCATATAAATGCCTTTTTTAATGCTTTGGAAATGAATATCTCGAGGGAAACTAAACGCCATATACATGCAACGTACACTATTTACCTGCAATTATGGTGTTAGATAACAAATTCACTTGTGCCTTTTTCTGTGTGTTGTGTTGTACCTTACAGTTGATGCTCTCATAACTCTGAGCGAAGAGGAGTTTGATGGTAAACATTTCATTAAACCGGGAATTCTTATATGCTTCGTGTTCACACAGGCATCATTTTAGCTGATGACACAAGCTGATTCATGAGGTAACATTTGATGTCTTTTCGTTTTTAATTTTCCTAAAGGGATATTTTGATCTTATTGTAGTTTTTGGAGGATGACATCCCCACACTGCTTCTTTTACAGTGGCTTCACGTTGAGATGGTTTCGATACTCCCAACTGTTTGCAGGCCACACTGGGACCTTGTGTACAGAAACTTAAATTGATTTGATTCCTAACTCCCTTATCTGTAAATGTTTAGGAACAGAGTAGTTTTTTTTATGATTTATTACTTCAAAGCCATAAAGTCTCTTGTTGACACAAAAGCAAAGAACTCACTTACTTCTTATCCAGCGCAGCCTATCTCGGAGGCCACCGCGGCTCGGCCCGGAGCTGCACTTCCATACGAGACTCAAAAAGGCATTTTGATTTTGTTGACAGAGGTTGTGGGAGGAAATAATGGAAAAGATAAAAACTCCAATTATGATTTTTTCCCCCCATCTGGCAAAGCATTGCTTCAGTATGACAGATTGTATGATAAATGATGCATTTGAAAGTCGGTTGTTGTTAAAGATGTGATGATTTCTTGAGCAGCAAATAGGCTCCCTTGACCTTTTTTCTTCTGAGATGCAATTGTTTGGTCCCCTGATGTAGTGACTTGTTTCCGATGGGAGAAATGATATAAAGTGATGGTGCGGAGGAGCACATCTCTAGATATTTTCTTTATCTTAATATTCTAAATGTTACATTATCTCGCGTTTATCATGCAGTCTAGTCTTTGAGGAGTCTACAGTCTCTCACGGCACAAGTTGATGCACAAAACTGTCCTGTGCTCTGCCTCGGATTTGTGTACATTGTTCCTGCTGAGACTTAAAGACCAATGTAGCTAAGCTGGAATGGACTAGCGCAGCCATTTGACCTTGGGTGGCTTATTTGCTCCAGTGAGACAGCCTAAATATTTACCTGTCATTGTTGATGATACTCCAGGCTTCAATGCCCCTAATGGTTTTGATGGAGAAGCAGGGCTTTGCAGCACCCGGGTGATGGAATTGCAAAATTAAGAGCAGTGAATTGGGCTATATCTTTAGGACACTGCGGGTTTAATTCTGTGTCTTATAATACAACTGCCTTAATCTGTAAAAGACTGGAGCAAGATAGAAGAGTAGCAGGGAATTGCAATGGAAAACAATGTGTCAACTGCCTGAGTTTAACCTTGACAAGGTCTGTTCAGTGAGAGTGAGCTATGGGGAAGTGCAGGTGTGCAGGAACCAAACACAACTCATGTTCTCTGGGATATAATCATAGATAAATAGCATTAGAGCGCCAGCACGGGGCAGCAGATTGTTGCTGCAGATGCTGATTTGTGGATATCGGGTTTCCTAATTCCACTCTATCCAAACCTTAGATTATGTTCAATTACAATGTTTAGAAATCTACTTTTCTAAAGCACTTGTGCAAACTGTGGTTACAGTATGAACAGAGTTAGTAAGACTCTTAGAGAAAGTTATAGAATGAGTGCAGTTAAGGTTAATGAAAGGATGAACGTTAACCCTAATCTTAATAGCAGCTCTACTGTACAACAGAGCATGACGTCTAAACTCCTGCAGGAAAGAAGCTACACACTAGAGGTCTGGTCTGAAACAGAACATGCAATACATACATGTTTGGACTTCCTGAACCTGGATTTACATTTTCCAGAACTTAGTTTATGTTTTTAAAAAAACGTTATAACAAAGAGACTTGATTTAAAGGGGATCTGTCCCGGATAGGCCCGAGGAAACAGCATGATGTGACCACAGTAACCTTAGACTGGTGTAGGTAGAACAAGACCTCACATAATATAAACTGATTTGGAACCAGTCAGGTTCTGGGAAGAGTCTTTGTTCCGATCCACCTCCCATCCACCTCCCATATCCTCATCCCAGTCCCACTGTTTGACACTTGTCACTGGAACATTTATGAGAAGAGGAATGGTCCAGTATGGGTGTAATTCCTGGGATTCTTGCCCAAATGCCAGCAGGTGCCCAACAGCGAAAAGCATCGGACCTCAGTTCCTAGCTGGTCTCCTCCTCCTCCTCCTCTTGCTCTTCCTCCACCCACAGCAGGCTCTGAAGTCTGCCGCTTTGAGTCTCATAGCCACGCACCGGAGGGATTGCTGATCCCCATTTCAGATAACGGCCTTCAATCTCTTATCATTTACAGCTGTCCACCAGTAAACAACAAAACGAAACAAAACAAAAAAATGATAGAAATAGATGAAAGGCGAGGGAGGAAAGTTAAGGGGGCAAAGTCCTTTCACTCCCTCAGAGGTTTTACTCCCTCACCGCCATTGTCGGACTCCTTATGACGATAGCCATCAAAATCATAACTGTTTACACTGCTGTCACCGCCTTATCCTCACGCCGCAAGTTTTCAATTTCAGGATTGATTCGTTTCGGGTTTCGGGTTTATCTGTTCACACGACAGAAAGCTTGGGCCTTTTTCATTAAACTTTTGATTGGTCCTCAAGCCGAAGCTGCTTCCTCAGGAAGGCAGCGAGACGGAAACGTGTGCAAGAAACTCGCCTTCCACGCCTATTAGCACATCATGTTATGTAGAATTGGCCACCATAGTCCTCATCCAGATGCACAGCACAACATGCACTATTCAGTGTACCATCTGGCTAATATAATAAGGTAAAGTAATGCATTTTTAACCCTCCCTAATTGGCGAAGTCATTTCATTATTATAAATATTAGGTATCTGTAATAGGGAACACTAATTCCTTTGACTAGACTAAAGATTCCCGCCTTCAAATAAGCATGCTAATCTAATTAGAAAGCTAGCAGAGCTGAACGACTACATTTTCTCATACTTAGCATTGGAGGGCCGGGGCTTTGTGGAGCAGATGTGCTGTGAAATTAATTTCCTCTGGTGTAACCGGAGACTCTCTTCTCACCGTCTCTGTTATGAAATTTCCATTTCACAGATGATAACCTATTATCACTTTATTCAAGGGAAACGTGTTAATGGCCAGGAGGAAGATTGAATTATTCATATTTGCTCATTTCTATTCTGCGGCGCGGCCCTGCTCTTTTCATGCACTGAGAGAGGGCTAATGTAAACATGACCAGAATCCTTGTAAATTGGCTTGTAGAGGAGGCTGTTAGCATAGTGCCTGGGGACTGATGCTAGACAGGGATAACAGCTGATATCTGTAAAGTACAGGCTGCATGTGTGTGTGTGTGTGTGTGTGTGTGTCTTAGTGCAAAGAGAAACGGAGTGCGTTTGTGTGACACAGAGTGAGCAGATGAATGAGTGAGGGTGTGCACGTGTGAAAATGTGTGTCGACAGTGTAACGGGGATGCTACCAGCTGGTAATGGAAGCTAATTGGACGAGGAAGCAGTTAGCCACACTGCTAATGTGCGTCACATCGGCCGCATGCAAGCAACCTAAGTGATCTGGATATCAACTTCTGTGTCACACGTCATGCTTTCCATCTTTACGGCTTCTGTTTGCAGGTGAAGACGACCTGAGAAACACCCCCAAAAGTCACACTAACGCTCTTCACACCAAGTTTATATTTTGGGATAAGTGTTTCCTGCAGCAGCAGCATCCCAGGAAAGGAAAGAATACCTTTTATTTATTTCCTCAGTTGGTGTTGGTTTGCTTAAAGTGTTTCAGTATGGCAGGACAGGAAGGAGCTCATTCACAAATAATGAGGCATCCCGTCCCAGTGACGTAGCTGCTGCTCATTCACTAAATGCATCTGACCCCCATAAGACACCAGTGTTCTGTGTGTGTGTGTGTGTGTGTGTGTGTGTCGCGAAGCACACAGATAAGCCTGATGTGTGTTTATCTGTAGATTTGTTTCCTTGGATTTAAAAGAGAGAACACATGGCTGCTTTCATTCAGTTACTTTTTTCTTTTATTTGGACAAACAGTGGTGACTGCTGTTTCCTTTTGTATGGAAATGTGTTTACTGCTCATTGACCTGCAGGTACTGTTTTGTATTAGAGAATGTCAGGTATGTTGGGTTAACACTGGGCCCCTCCAGGTAAGAGGAAATTCTTTACTGCCATTAAAACTGAAGTCCTACCCAAATTATTTTTAAATCAAGTTTTGCAAACTAATCATTTTTTCTACGCTCATATCAATACTAAAATGCAAAACATACATTTTATATTTTGAGCAAAAAGTTCTAAAAATGAAGTTTCACTCCAAGTTCACTTCTCTGCATGTCCAAGTATTCATGAGTGTCTGTCTGAAACTAACATTTGGGGGAACATTAAGTGTCCTTTTTTTTTAGCCCAGACTATTTTATGACAGAAATAAAAGGTAGGAAGAGACATGAGCACCATGCCTCCCACAAGTTGAATTGAGGTCTGTTCTTACTTTTACAGCCAATAATGAGATTATATTTGAGCTGAAATGTGGCCATCCTCTTTAGCCATAATAGGAAGCATTATAGATGTCTCCCCTCCAAATATGTCTTTCTCATGGGAATCTGTTTTCAGGACATTGCCTCTGGTTTACATAATGCCTTTGGCATCATGAGTATTGATTATTAGATCTATGGTGAATACATGAATATGGTAAATAAAAAATGTATTTTTGAATTTGCACTGAAAATTGTCATCCATAATTAGTGCAGACGATTTTTAAACACCAATCAGAAGCAAAACTCTAACATCATTTGGAAGTATTTGACTTCACATAGCTGGAAAATATGCATGAGCCCTGAAATAATATTCAAATATTCAGTGATCACTAGGTGGCAGCATAGTATACTATAATTGCACATATGCATATTCCTCTGTTTAAGGTCCACTTCAAGGCATGTCCTGCACTCACAGAGGCTTGTAATGGGATGAGACTCTGACATTTTAAAGGCCTTTCAATTCCATGAAGCAAAAATATTAATGTTACAACTGCACTCATAAGACACATTTAAAGATTGTATATAAGGAAGACTAAATAAGAGACTGCTTTATCATAGTTTTGCTTTATCTTTGCATTTTTAGAAGTTCAGGGTTTTTTTTCTAGATATTTTAACTTATTTTAATGTCCGATTTTTTTCAATCTTGTTATTTGGTATGTCATTAAACAGAATGGCTTCATTAGTTGTTGTTTGCTGAGAACTATGCATGATGTGGATAAATGTGGTGATTTTGTGTTCCTTTGTCACAAACAAACCAAAAATGACCTATTTGGAATTGCTAAAAACACAATTTTCACTGGATTTACTGGTCACTATTTCATTACCATAAAAACAGAGGTGGAATCAGGAGCGGTTGTGCACTGTGCTGGAGTTTGACAACAACATGTTGCACCGTTGGTCTCAATTCAATTTAAAACCACTGAAAAGAACTTTCACTGAATTAAAATGACTAAAATTTAAAACAGGGGAATCAAAAACTCGTCTAATAAAGTGACTCTCTGACCGCAATCCGTTTTTGAGGACCTCTCTATTATACCGCTGCTTAACACAATCCATAGCAATCCAAATCCTTATCAATATCAATTTACTCATATCAATAAAGAGCAAGCTCCCTCTGGATCAGTTCTCACTGGCATCTGTCTGACATTGCAGGCCCCTCATCACACCCAGACGACTCCCCCTCCTCATCACCGCACACACAAACACAGCAGCCCTTGACTTTGGCGTCAATAAGGCTGACCGTCTTTGTGAGAGTATCGACAGTTATCAAAAAATGCCCTTGATGTAATTTCATGCCTGTCGACACTCACAGGCCATATGCTAAGGATTATGGGATGCCTGCGTGCCGCATAAGTGAGCGGCACTGCAGAGCCGGGGGCCCGGGCCTCGGTCACTTTATGGGAGCCTTTACTAGCCCTCATTGCCAATGTTAGCGCCACAATGGCCGAGTACAGCAGAGTGTCCACTGGGGGCTACCATCAGCCTCGGCAACAGAGCAGCCAGGGAATCCCACCCCTCCCACGCGTGACACTTACTTATCACATTAAAGCGTCCGCAGTGTCACAGCATATGCCGAGTCTCTGTGTTGGAGGCTTTAATGTCATAAGACTCTCATTTACATTTTCAGAGGTATTCACAAATGCACAGTGAAACAGAGGGCAGCGGGCAGCAGACAGTGAGTGCTCTAGTGAGAGCGCTTTTATGTCTGCATTAGCTTCTTTCTTTCAAAGTGTCATTGAGGATGGAAACAGTACAGCACAAGTCTGATTATGCAGCAGTTGGTCGACTTTTCTGCTGCCAGCAACATCACAAATATGTGCCATGTGGCTAAATGTATTCATTTTTAATGCATATATGAAAAAGATAAATACGCAGCTTAACTATAGTTATTACATTTGCTGAGCCAGAGTTGAGGCCATGCTGTACAATTACAATACGAACAAAGTAACTTAAATAAATCTCCTGTATGGATATTGATATTCTAATGTTATATAATGTTACATAATTTGAACTTATTGTCCTTGTGCTGCATTTTGTTTCCATCCAAAGAGAAGGAAAAATATTTACTTAACTGATCTTTATGATAAACTAAAGCATTATGCTCCTTTATGAGCTAAAACACCTTTTAAACTGAACATAACATTTCGAGGCTTCCTGTTCACCAAGAGTTTCCGCAACAGAAATGATTTGCAGCCACTCCAGTTTGCTTGCATCATCTTTTCTACAGTATATCACAATAATAGCAAGAAAAATGCCCGTAAAAGTGTATAGAAATCTATGGAAAAACATTTTAAACTCTCATGGAGTATCTGAAAATGTCTCCTCTCAAAGCAGCTGTTACTTAACTTTTGAAAAGTTGACATTCTGGACAAACATGAGCAGCGACGATGGACCAATAATATATGTGAGACCTCGTTCAGGAGAGTTTGAAGCTTTGCATAAGTGCATACACATTATATCTCATCAGTCCTGAACTTATAATCCCTTTTTGGCACATGCTAAATTGTCTCTTTCACTATTACAACAGAACACATTCTGCAGAGAGGAACTGGAAAGTCTCTATCGGTGTTGCATCCTCCTGCAGTCTTTGGTAGCATTCTGTGTGCTTTACACCACAAACTGACTACTTTTGCGATGTTTGATTTTTGTATGTTTGCATCCTTTTGTTACCTTGAATTTAATCAACCATTTCCCCCCTCTCCTTTCTCTGCACAGCTTTGTTTTTCTGCTGCCGATGGTAGCCGAAGCGACTTAGCTGTTTTGTAAGCATGTGCACATCCTGATCTCTCATAATATTAGTTAAAATCAATGTGCTGCTTTTTTAATTATTGCTCATGGTACAAAGCGGGGAAGGCTCATTTAAGGGGGGATCGATATGGGAGAGCGATTGGTAGACGGTGGAGCTGTACATCAGGCGGCTTGATGTGAAAATCATTGGGGCCTGTGCAGGCTGTGGCTCGCGCTGATCATCCTGGTTAGCCCCCCAGCTGGCTGCAGGGCCTGGGTAATGGGTGAACCCTCCGTGAACCAGCATCCTTAGCCTCCACAACACCCCTCAGAGCAGCACACAGTGTCACGCCGCCCCAGCCGCTATGCAGGGCAGGAATAACACATCATAAACTCTATTACAAATAGAATCAAAAAAAGTAAGGCAGAAAATTCAAGTGCATTTCTCATTCTCCTCTCTTCATCTCCCCATTGATTATCTGTGCCTGGGATTATTCTCTTTTTATTTGGTCCTGTTCCTTCACTTGTGCTACTCCTTTCCTCATCCCCTGATACACCAGTGCATTGTTCCTCCATGTGCACTTCTATTATCTCTGCTATCTGTCCCTTGACCACGAACAGGCCTGACTGGAGGCTTGCGCTACTCTGCTCTGTGGGCTTTAAAGAGGTTAATAACTTGGGCCTGCGGACATTATTTAAGGGTGGCCAGAGGAAATGTAACGCTCCTCTGTTTCTGTTGCTTTAGATCCACCTTTGACCCAGGAATCGTCTCTCCCTCCCCAGCCCACAACACAACCACCACATCCCACTTTCTTTCTCTCTCTCTCCCTCCTTCCTCACACTTACTCTACTCCTTCCTCAGTTTTAGCGAGAGGCCACTTCAGATCTCCTCCATCATGCAGTTTGGCCCCTCTGGCGCTAAACTGATACAAATGACGTTAATCTGGAAAAGTGTGAACGGCAGCGTTTCACGGCCTCTTACCGTTATTTGTCACCATTTCTGTCTCCAAAACGGCTCCATTTTGCACGGAGATAAAAAAAAAGTTAAAAGCCCAAATAATTGTTTTCATCATCTGGTCACTCAGCATTTATCACGCAGTTTGTATATCAGCGCGCATTGGATGATTTATACGAGCTCTTCTGCAACCAATGGGATACCACTATGAGGGTATCAATCCCTATAAGCACTGATCCAATGTACAATCAGCATCTAGGAAAGCTGGGTTGCACATTCAATGTTCCTAAACGGACAAAAAAGGGGGTAGAAAAAAATCCTTTCCCTTATTTCCCACCTCTAGTCATCTAAAATACTGAACCGCAGTGGTGGTAGAACTGTTTATGGTGCAACCGCAATGGGCAATGTATGATGATTATTCTCAGTTTTCTAATGACTGATTACTCATCTGCAAAAGGCTTCAATTTTCATGCACTAGCGTTGTTAAAAAAACTCATTAGTAAGGCTTAAAACACACTTTGACATTAGTTAAAGGCACTTCTGCAATCACCTAAATCAAATGCTTGTGTTTTGACAAGCTACCAGAACCAAATATGTCCAATTAGAATTTAATACTGGTTAGACACAGTGACCCTTCCCTCTATATCACGTTGTGAAACACTAATGTAATGGTTGTCCCTCATTTGGCCGGTCTTTCTCAGATGATCGTTATATATCATCTGCATCGTTCCCATGCTTGCATACACACAAGCGCTCACACACTCATTCACTCAGGCTGAAGGGAGACGGTTACGGCGGCGCATCAATCATTCGTCCATAAGAGCGGTTCATTTACTAATTAAAATCTTTAAAAAAAAAAGGAGAGCAAAATTGACTAAGCACTTAATTCCTAATCACAAGTTTTGACCAGCAACTGACAACATAATCTACGGTGAAATATCAATCAGGGCCGATGCAAACTACTTTTATGAACTAGGCTTTTTCTGTCTGATCACCAAGGTCATTTATTTTGCCTTTAATTCGCCTCCTTAGCAGAATGTGCTCAATCATTTAGATTATATTGTGTAGCGGATGAGTCCGTGCATTATTTTCCCCCACGATGACAAAGCACGTTGGATAAGAAAAATAAATAAGAGAAGTTCAGATCAGAGTGGATATCAATAAATTACATGCATGCTTAATTTTCCTCGCCAATGTTGATGCCTGTCAATTTCAAAGGGTCACTGTGCTTTATCTAATGAAAGAGGCGGAGGGCGCAACACTCTTTCATTTGGATAAAAATGCTCTGTTCAGCCAGATTTAAGATGAAATGATGCCTTTGGTTATGGACTGTGATTAATATCAAGGACATCTGAGTTCATCTAAATATAGATGATCTGCAGCCGCCTTTAGCGATGCTGAGTCTGCACCAGGCAGAGATCACACACAGATAAATATCATCCCCATGCCAATAATAACTTGGAAGAAGTAACACAAACTGGAAGCATCTGACTTGATAGGGACCGATGAGATTAACACAGAGAGCAGCAACAGAGACAGTGATGCCTAGAGGAGCTGGGCTGTCGGCCTGGCCATTGGCTGGTTATTCATTTTTGCGACACATTTTACGCAATACCTAAAAACACACAGTGCACTCTATGTTTGGATAATCTACACGAGACAGACACAGTATCTACAAACTAAATGTTCTTTTGATTCTTTAACATTTTACATTGAACCACATGCATATGGGATTTAAAGTCTGCTTAACCACATCAAACCATGTGCATGCCGCCATAGATTCAGAGGCTGCAGAGACAGTACTGCTAATTACCTTTTAGATGACTTGGATACATTTTTTTCTATTCAGTTTAGCTTGTTAAGTTGTATTCTTATGGTATTACAACCCAGTTACTGATATAAGCATTAAAATATCCCCTTCCACTACAAGAAACAAGAAAAAAGTAGGTATATTAGCTTTAGATAAGGTTATATCACAAGCCAGCTTATTAGTTGCACTTTGGTTTTCAGCATGTTTTCTTTTTCTTCATGTTCTCCCTTAAAAATGTCTTTACGTTTCTATGCTATCATATGGTAAAACACATGTAAAAAGTCAGATTCAGATCTTAAATTCATTTTGACAAAGTTTTGCATCACTGCAATCTGTCACTTTCATGCAGAACAGGCCACGAGCTTCTTGTTAATACTTTTTCAAAGTTTTCAGAATGAATGGATACATACAATGTATGTGCTTTAGGCTGGTGGTGGATGAAGTATTCAAATCGTAGTGGGAGTAGAAATGGCATAGAAAGTCCTGCATTTGAAATTTTAATTTAAAAGCGCAAATGTGTTAACCACAGAATGTGAAAAGTGTATTAAAAGTAATCATATTGAACCACTATTACAAGTAAACACTTAAACAGTACTTTAGTCATGTATGTGATAATGTTAGCTGGTCTTGCTATAGAGTTCATGTTTGGATGTATAAGAGGTCCAATCCAAAAATGTGACGTGATCATGAGGGTTTTTGTGTGTGTAAAATAACTCAAAAAGTAGTTTGCACTGCAGTAAAAAGTGCATTTTCCCATTAAATTGTGCTGGAGTGAAAGTATACAGCAGCTAACAATGGAAACACTCAAATGAAGTACTGCCAAAACACAGTACTTGAGTAAATGTACTTAGTTACTTTTCACTAATGCATACAGACATGCCAGATCTTAAACTGCTTCAGCATTTATCAGATAAGTGAGAAAAAGCATTCCAGTGTGTCCCTGAATGCTGACAAAATAATGTGATTTAAAGCCAACGCAATGTCTTGACAAAGACGAGCTGTGACAGCTTCAAAATGCAAACGTTAAAGAGAGCAGCGGCTCCCAGCAATGATATTTTTTCATGATACATCTAAACAAACATGTTGCCACTATATCAGCCTGTAACTGCCTCTCCCCCTGCAGAAAACACAGCGAGGAAGAAAAAAAAAAGGAAAACAGATCTACAGCTGCTTTCATCGAGATTGAGACAAGTTTCTCTTTGATGGGGGAATGTAAATGTGTCATTTATACCTGTCTTGTCTTTTATCATGATAAAGCAGTTCATACTCTGAGAAAAGGGAAAAGAGAAATGCAAGCAGTAGCTTCATTCATCGCCTGTCCTGTTTCATTCACACGCTTGTGATTCTCTATCATGCTCCTCTCAGCAGCCGTCAAGAGGCCAGCTAGCATTGAAACAAATCTCTCATATTCTGCTTTTTGATTTCATTCTTTCTCCCTGTCGTCTCTCCTATTAGCTTATTCATTCTTCACATGTGACTGCCAGCCTGTTAAGGTCATATTAAACCAAAGCAATCCACTTTAAATGGTTATCTACGACGCGCATTAAAAAGCTCTTTGCTGCCCTTTAAATATTGTGATTGGGTTATAGGGGGGTCGCTGTTTCGGAGCGCTGATCGCTCTCCCAGGAGCCCGCTTCAGAATATAAATTGAGTAATATTATAAAGGCGGGCACTCCAGAAGGACTGGGTAATGAATAGGATTCATGATCTGAGGAGGAACAGGAGGTCATGCAATGAAGTGAAATACTCTAATAACTCCAATCCAAACCCACTCAGATGATGATACATTAACTGAGAGACCCTTGTATTCCTGTTTTTTTTCTCTCCTCTGTCAGACTATATGAGCATTACATCTACTCCAAAAGCACTTGCTGTGAAAAAAAAGAGAAAGCAGATCCTGGTGGGAATGGTTATTTAAAGTTCTCATTTTGACTTTAATGTCAAGGCCACCTACAACAGTGGTAGAGGGTCAGATCAAATCTCTGCAAATCTTGTAATCTGCTGCAAAGAAATTAATAAAAAAAAACAACCAGAAGCAGATTTGTATTGTATTACTCATGCAATTTGATGATCTTCTGCAAATGTCTCAAGAAATGTACCGGGCAGATCAGACAACAGATTACTGCCACTGAAGGCCTAGATACAAGATATTAAGATTTTAGATGTAATCCCTCTGCGATTATGATTTTTTTCTGCAAGGAATTACATTCATCATCTTACATAGTAAGCTGTTTTTATTTGAGGAGGCCCATGGATAGTTTTGCATGTTATCCCTTCAGATCAAGATAAATCTGGTAGATGCCATCATTGGCCTTATGTCTCTCCGTATCTGACCTTTCTTACTTGTACCTGAGAATGACTGATTGCATGTTACCTAACTGTGCCCAACTGGGATTAACATTAAATCTTTGTTTCTTAGTCATAACTTATCAGAAGATATGACTGTGAGTGTGTAAGGGGCATAAAATTCTGTTTCCTTACTTACAAGCTAATATTTTTACTTCTGAAGGTGATATCTTGGATTAGTGCTCAGAAGATTTTTTTCAAGTTGTGATTTTTCTGTTTTCTTGCCTTTGAGATGAGACTGAAGGACCACAGAGCCTCTCACAGATTGGTAAACATTTACTGTTATATCATGCTTTTAATAGAAGCCAGTAGGCTTTCTCTCTGTCAGTGGATCTTGATGGAGTGTATAGGAGTGCTGGAATGAGTCGGGCTTCTTGCAATCAGGCACAGGGAAAATGGTTAATTCCACTTGTGATGACACCGGCTCGGCAAGCACAACAGTTTTCAAGTGCTGACACTGACCAGTAATGACTGAACGAATGGATAGAGAATAGAGAAGGTGTGTGTGTGTGAATGTGGAAGGGGGGAGGAGGGAGGGAGGGATGGACGGAGAAGGGCTGAGAAAGGATAGACGAGTCAGTAAAAGAGACACTAGTAAAGTATGAGGGAGAGAGAAAGAGGGAGTAAGAGAGACACAGCTGCTTCTGCACAATCGCTTTTCAGCATCTACAGTCCCAGGCCAAAATACCATTAATACAAGTGTCAGAGGAGTGAGTGGAATCAGGCACTGTGCGATGGCTTTGAGTGGCTTGAGAAGAAAATGCCCAGGATCCTTTGGGGGGGACGGGCCTGTCCAAGACGGCCGTCCATTCTTCTGGCCCCCTTTTGTGGTGAAGCCTCTCTCTGTCCATCCTCGCTCCTTTTATTTTGTGTGAAGATTAAATTGCACATGATCTCTAATGTCTCCGGCCCCTCCGCTTGTCGTAGGTCGACGACCTCCATGCAGCTCAGATAATAGATACATCCTCTGTTTGTCTTGTGGTGAAACGCTCGTCCGCCACAGTCCAGTAACCCGCCATTGTCACAGAGTCTGAAGCAATTAAGTAAAATGGTGGATAAAGCCTCGGTGCGTCCTTTCAATATTTATTACATCCTCTTTGTGAAAAGAGCTATTTAGTCGCTGTATCTAAAATGATCACTAATGCAATTACAACTGCATTTAGAATACACATTAAGGGTAATCTTCACCCCTTAGAGAGGACCCTGGTGCTCCAGTGAAAAGAGATAACAGATGAAAGTTACAATGTCGTTGAATAACAAAGAATACATCCTCTGTATCTACCATTTGAAACAACAATATATGTTGAGGCCACTTTTGCATCAGCGTTTCCTCTTATCTCTAAAGCGGTAATCTGTACAGAGCATCATTTTGTTTCCAGCTGTCCGTCGAAGCAGCCCGACCAGGACTGTGACATTCGATAAATTCTGTTTCTCTGATGTTTCTGTGCGTGAGACTTTCCTTTCTTTGTCAGTTCAGACAAGCTGGCTCTAACTCTGCTTTGCTCTTTTCCTCCGTATTATTTCAAACAGATCTGAAACCCAAAACATATTCTTGATATATGTTGCGGGTCGGCTGTCAGGAAGTTAGGCTTGTGGGTTGAGATACAGTAGTAAAGACATGAAAGTGGAGCTGAAAATAGGAGATGAGTCAAACAGGAAAGGGTTCTTGTCAACAGGCTTACCAATAATAAGCCTTTGGCTACAACAGATGGAGTTAGCTAGGTAGCCTCAAAAGACTTAATTAAAACCCATACAGTAGATGTTTGTGGGAAAACTTTACAACATGTTAAAGGACACACGTTCCCATAAAGCTGGACAACTGTTAAGACTTGTAAAAAAAATAGCATGTGGCCTTTGTTTAATTCACGAATAATATATCCACTCCAAGTGAGTCTCATGTGAGAGAAATCATCCATTCAATCTCATAAAAAGATGAACACAGCAGTTTGGTTTTACCCTGGATGGTAAAATGACAGGGAATCCTTGAAGTTGGGTTTTGGAATGAAAGCTTGTGGCTTCATAAGCGGTGAATATTATAATTAACCTCTCATCAGCTCAAAATAGTTGTCTCCATACGTGCATGTTGGAGAAGCAGTGCATTTCTTGATATTGCGATATTACATTATAGTTACTAATCCAAGTAACGCTCTTTTTTTTTTAGACAGTAGGTGTGGAGAGGCAGCTGTCTTCAAGCTCATTTATTAGCTGCACTTCATTGGGATTTCAGAATAATGGTACAGTCAACAGGATTATTCAATTTATTTATTTATACAGCGCCTACTCACCGGTATCATCAAAGATACGGAGACAAATCCAAGAAATCCAAATATTACCTGCGGACAAACATTCAGCAACAGTGGGAAGGACTGGCGGCAGAACCAGGCTCAGGGAGGGCAGCCATCTGCCTCGACTGGTTGGGGTGAGGTTAAAGTAGAGAGGCATAAAGATAGCGGAAAAAAACAGACTGAAAATGAACAAGAGAACAATGAACACTGGTGACATCAACGAGGCGATTAACTGCAGTTTAGAAATGTGTAGCTCTGCAACTAAGGGTCACCTGAGCCGGCCCTGGCCATAAGCTTTGTCAAAAAGGAAAGTTTCAAGCCCAATCTTAAAAGTGAGAGGGTGTGGGCTTCCCAAAATCTAAAATGGGAGCTTGTTAATGTCAAACTAACTCTTGATAGTCAACAAATATCTCTGCGGATGAGCCACTTTAAACAGAGCTGTAGAATGCAATTATATTTCAATAACTAGTGTAAAGTGTTCATGAACTTGCATTGGTTGGGTTAAGTGTTTGAATGAAGTGTAGCAAAGGAGACATCAATCTACTGTGGACTGTGACTTTGAGCCGGGTAGCAGACTGCAGGCTGCTGCTTCACAAAGGCAAGGTTACATTTCAGGCAATATTCCATCATCCAGCAGTGCATCATTGACTCCTGTGTGTCTGTAGTCTGGACTAAGTCTCTGAAACCTACTTCCCTCTGTGAGAACCAGTCTGCTGACAGCTTGGAGCCAGTCCCTCTGTCCTCCCTCTCCCTCTACCTCTTTCCCTCTCTCTCTTAATTGACTTCCCAGTTTGATAACACATGCCTGTCTGATTGGAGCCGGGCTGTCTCGGTGATGCTCAGAGGAACGTGCCTCTTCAATAGCAGATCAATTAGTCTATTAAGATAACTAGGGACATAGGTCCTCTGCTCTGGCTCCTCTTTGAAAAGAGTCCAGAGTTGTAGACTTCAAAAAAAATAACCAGTTTGTTACGCTCGACCTGTAAATTACATCTGCATGAATTCCTTGTAGCTTATTATTCTCAGTCTTTCTGTGCATTGTACACATGTAGGCATTATCAAGATGACATTAAGCATTTTTAAGTGGTATGTATGTCCTTAATCGTGCATTAATGCTGTGTGGTACAGACAGATGGCCCGCCTCTTCTGATTTTGTATGTGAGTGATTCAGCTTGAGCCATGGCAGGTGGCTTGAATATTCATTTCATTTTGATAAATCCACAGATTACTCCCAGCAATCTTACAGCTGCACTGGGTAAGACTTGTATGCAAAAATACTCATCTTATCAGGCTAAATTACAAAGTGAAGAAGAGCAGTAGAGTGTCCCTGAAGATTCATTCAGTTTATCCAAATTTACTCATGATACCGTGATCACTGCCATTTCTTGCCATTTGTGCTTTTTTACTGTGTGTGTTTTTAGAGCCGCTGCTGCAGACCAAAATGTTGATACCAAATGCAAGGCTGCAGGGTGAAGGACACCCGATGGAGAGAAAAGTGACTTTTTCTTCTCCCCGCGTCGCGAGCAGAGGTCTGTGCAATAATCGAGCCAAATAAGAGGTCAGCTGACACGGCGTCATTACATCAGCTCCACAGATCTGGTTTCCCACCTCTGCCCATTGAGGTATATCCAGCAATTGTGTCCTTTCGTAAGCAACTTTTATAGAGGCTGCACACAAAAGCCTCCAAGCCCAGAGGTCAGGGGCCAATGTGCTGATGGATTATGGGGTTTCACTGTGCCTGCTGCCGCTGACAGGCTTTATTGGTCGGGAGGATGAGCTTGTAACCCTTTATATAATTATTGTATTAAGGCCAGTGTGCCCCTGCCTTGCTGGCACTTGTCCCTGGATCAATGTGGAGATAATTTCAGAAATGAATAGTTAGTATCGATCAGCCCCCTTAGTGATGGCTTATCAGCCTCTCGGACAGGTCGCTGTAGATTATTGTGCCATTGTCATTTATGGCCTCTGTCATAGAATTTTTTTTTGAAGCTGGCCTGCTACAAACAAAGACAATTCAATTTGCAATGGATTTCATTCTGGGTTTTTTTTTTACCCCCACTTCTTCTCTACTCTGTGCTGCACAATAAGCAATAAATCACAATGGTTTGTGTTTTTATCTCCTCCTTTTCTCTGGTCTTCGTCCGACACCCCGGCATTGGGATCGTCTCGGAGGACTTGGGGGGGGATAGGAAGGAGGAAGAGGAGGGCGAGCGTCAGCACTTGAACTCTGGCTGAGGGATTGAGTGAGCTTCGGTTCAGACAAACCAATGACCTTCAGGCCTGGTGTTTGTAGAGGAGGGAACTGCTCTATTTGCTGCTCTATGTGCGGCCTTAATAAACAGCCCGCAGTGGGGACGGGTGGACTCGGGCATCACCTCTGCTGCTCTGTCTCTGCCATTCTGTAATTTTCTAAAAAGAAGTGGCGCACATATTCCCATAAAAGATGCAGCTAAAAATGGCTAGTCTGCTATTTAAAGTCGCTGCTCTACTGTAGGTGTGTTTGTGTGTTTATTCATTCGGTAGCCTCTTTGTTTGAGTGAGGCGAGCCCCCCGGTGTCATGTTTGTACTTTCCCCTCTTGCCTTCTAAACTGTGAATGACAAGATGTATCCATCAGAGGGCTGGAGCTCTATTTCAATAGCAGCTCAGGGGGAATCATTCAGAGAAATGTAATTTACTCACTATTGGTCAGTTTGACCCCCGACCTCAATCACTTGACACGGTTGCCGTGGAAACCATTGAAAAAGAACAAGCGGCAAGTCAGATAGCATCATTTCAGCAGCTCATCCAATACACACAGCAAACAACGCCAGCAGAAAGAGAGAGAGAGAGAAAAGAAAAAGCCTGGGTGGCAGAAAGCGGTAGAGAAAATGTATAAAGAAACAAGTGAAGCCGAGCAAACTGGATTTACGGCACATCCAAGACATGGGGGTTTGTAAGACTGAGTGGTCTTGATCATTACATAATTATATCAACATTGCTATTTGTCATAACTGTCAGACACAGTCATTTTTCCACGCCGCTGACAGATTAATTACAGCCAATTATTTCAGAAGTGTTCTCATATCTAATTAGTCATACAGTTACACAGCACTAATAGCTGAGGGATCAAAGAAAACAAATGACTATCATACATCATTTCAATTAACCAGCATGATGGATTAATTAACACTCTGTCATTTTAATGCCCCGGGTGGTCGGATATGATGAGGGATGATCAGAGGAGGATTTTCACTTCAGTAATGGGGGTGAAGCCAAGAGCATCCGAGTGTTGTAAACAGTCGCTGCTAAAATGAACTGAAAAAAAAAAAAAAAAAAAAGCGCCCTCACTGGTAGAAGTGTAAGAAACAATTAAAATATGAAACTCGGATTGTCCACTTTGTAACCGCTTTTTTCTTCTAGCTTTATTAATGTAGTTTTTATTTAAAAGAAGATGATTTAAAAACAGACTTTTCTGCTTATGTCATCTGGAAAAGTTTGCCATGCTGCAGGATTCTTACCTTTTAAGAGCATCTTTGTCTAAGATGGGAAAAGGCTGGACAACACAGTGGTGCAGACTGATTAGAAAAAAAAAAACAGGCAGCCTGTGTAGCGTTCTTAAATTGACAGAAACAAGGTGGCTCATGCCAACCAAAATCACTCTTGTACAAGGGACACAGGTCACTGTAATGCATGTGTATGTGTCTGATGGTATCTGTACAGGCCTGCTTCTTGTTCTTTCCTTTTTTTGTTTACTATCATCGGATGGTTTTACATCTCTTGTTTTATATCTCAGGGTGCGGCCTGAGATTTTTCCTTGAGCTCACCAAAAGCAAAATTCGATCACGCCTAATGAAATGACAGTATGCATTTTGGAAAAGTCTTGCTAAGTAGCTGCACCGTTCGTATCCAGGTGAAGGTAATGAAAATGTTTAAAGCAGACTTGTTTGACCTTCATCCTGCAGACTATTTTCACATTTGTCTTTTTTTTTTTTTAGAGCAAGATGCAAAGAAAATGTTGTGACCCTGCAGTGGAAGCAAGATGTGGTCTCATATGCATCTTATACAACTTACACTGTGCATTGATTTTTGTGTTTAGCATTTGAATCTTGAAAATTCTATAGCACATATGTTAAAAGTGACTGTTTTGTCTTAAGATATTCCTGAAGAGGGCCTGTTTTTATTTTTTACTTGCTTAATTTTAAATCAGTATGAGATGGGACGACATAATAAATGGATTTTTTAAGAACCACATCTTTTTTATTTCATTTTCACATTTATATAGAGTTTTTTTTTAAAACAGCTTATATAGACAACATAAAAACAAAACAGAGTCAAAAGTTTAAAAAAAGGAGCAAATAAAATCATGTAAACATGTAACATACAGTTCGGCAGATTAGATAACATCCAGATCATGGCATCATCTACACCCACGAAAAGAGGAAATCATCAACTGGATCCAAGAAGGGTTACTGATACAGTGACCTGTTACTAAATGCAGTAAAGGGTTGTGAAATATGCAAGGGTAATAAATGGATTTTTAATAGTTTAAAATTACAAAGTGCCAGCATGCGTACTTTAGATGTATAAAAACACTGGCATCATTCTATCAGCAGCAGTTCTCCAGTGTGTTTCATCATATCTGGCTGACCGATATTCTCATTAGAGCTTCTTTAACAAAAAAAAAAGAAAAGCAGCAGAAGCAGAATTAGTTTGTCCATAACAGTTTAGGTCAGCGCTGACCACATCTTTGACTGAGGCCCTCCATCAGTCTGCAGCTCAACATTCCTCATCAGAAGACAGGACACGGGCCTTTTACTCTGCTCGTCAATTAGCTGCCTTTTTCTGAGCTCAGGTCTTTTTAACGAAACCAAAAAACTCAATTTGCCAGATGCTGCACATTTTTGACAGCCGTGGCCATATTCCCCCCCAAACTTAACGGTCCATACAGAGGATTGAATTTAGGATCTATAGCTTTAAATCTTCCCTGCAGCGCTGGAACCCTGGGGAAGCCGCATCCCTCCTGTAGCCTCCTCTCATGCCTTGTTGACCCACAGCGATTAGACAATATATCTACATTGTTGACCCTACTAATGAAAGTTTGACATTGATTTCTAAATAGGCCATCGTTGTGTTTTACTGTAGAGCCTGACGTGGCAGCTCTCATCCACCGTTTGAAGCTGCAGGCAACAGTTTTCCACAGCCTAATCCAACTCAATATGGCAGACACACTCACTCTTCATTTAAACAAACAAAAGCAGCACATAATGATCAGCCCTGCCATTATGGCCGATTGATTTGATCTGGTCCAGGGCGCTGTGGATTTATTTTCTTTTATGCCCATATAGATGTGTGTCACAGCCTCAATATGCATCGCAAGCATGTGTGCACATGTGTGTGTCAGTCCCTATCCAAACAAATGGAGGCGGTTTGGGCCGGAGAGCCTGGAGCACTGCTTGTCCTTTAATTGCCATTTACATACTGGCAGAATCATTAATTTCTAATTCCCCTATTATTCGTCACCCCCCCGTCCCACATCCCTCCCCTCTGTCTGATGCTCATGTCAATGTCAGGCCCCGTCAGTGTCATCTGACTACAGGCCCATGGTCCATAAACTGCTCTGAAGCTCCCTCAGAAATCTCATGCTGTCCTTTATCAAAAAAATACTGACTGCAAAGTTAGTGTTCATTCTGTTGACCAGTGTTTGTTAGCTGCTGTAGTGAGGAGTAACATCAAGGCAACATAAGATCAGGTCTAATCTGTATTCAGTGATCATTGCAAAACACACCATACACTAAAATCATTCTTTAACAGTCTTATTTCTTTAAAAATCTGGCCCCCAACTTAGTACTTTCCCATAATGACATATGAATTTTGCTTGAAACTAATTATACACTTGCCTGAAAGTACCCTGCTTCCTATTCATGCACACGGCAATAGTGTTGTCTTGGTGCCTTGGGTCCAAGAATCTAGAACTTTACACAAAATTATGTAGGAAAACTAATTACATATATTGCCAGTTAACATTTTGCCACTTGACGATTAAATTGCAAAAAGTGTTTCTTCATTATGTTTCTTTCAAAACGCATTTGCTGTTGCAAATTAGTATTATATAAATGTAATTTCACTGGAACAGGATTTAAATCAAGCACACTGAGATTGACTGCAAAGTTTAAACTGATAACATAATAACACAAACGTGCCTTTAAGCAGCTTTCTGAAAAGTTAATAAGAAAGTTCTACGACAGAATCTCTAAATTTGGCATGCGTCATCACATGTTGGGTACCTGGTGTTATCTGTGCACTGTCAACAGTTTAGCTGTGATCATGGCGAACGGAGGAAGAGATGCTAATTCCAGAAGGAGGTTTAACATTAAGATGTGAGACAAATGAAACTCGGTTCACATCACATTTGAAAAAAAGAACATTTTGGTAAAAGATTACATTAAAAACCAAAAGAAAGGAATGAAATAGCCTACATTGCTGATTGAATTAATTAATACTAATATTGTAAACATGTCCAATGCAAGAACTGACAACATTTAGTTAAATTGTTGTTCCTGGGATGTTTGGACCATGTCAGCTCTCTCTTTTTTTAGCTGTATATTACACAGTATGTGGAGTAATAATGAACAGTGGTGCTCTAGTTTTATGAATACAAGTGAAGTGAATCAGGTGAGTTTAAATTAAACAACATCTCTATGGTGATGCTAAAGCATGTAGTCCTTGTAACATATAAGACATGTACATCATACTTCAAACACGGAGGAACATCTGTAGAGAAGGATCATTCATTGTAATCAGAGCAGAGCACAGCAGAGCGGAGCATGAATATACCAAGAACATTACAAAGAAGCCAGAGAGGAACATCTGTCTGAGCTTAACTTTCCTGCTCAGCAGTTAGAGCTGCATTTTGGCATTCGGGAGGCCCTTTGAAAATGCATAAACATCAAAATGCTTTTTGTTTATGATTAAGTTGGGGCCATTGAATTGAATTCCATCACTTAACTTCCAGTCAAAGGAGATTATTGAGCTTTATGATGCAGCCAGCGAAATATCAATAATACTGGATGGGGCTGTTGGGGTTTTTGCACACTGCTCTTTTGTTTGGTTGTAAATGAGCTGCATCAAATTCAATGACCACAGAAGCCATTAACAATGGACACACTGGATGGAATCCATGATGCAAACATAAACACTTTGAACACAGCAGCAGAGGATGCAATATTGGCTGAGGCACTGACATGATATTTAAAAAGTCAAGCATTTCATGTATGATTATTAAATGCATTCCAATAGAAAAGATTAATGTTGGGAGTATGAAAGGCCTTTCAACCAAACCTTGAAAGCATCACTTTCAGGCCAGATCTCTGCAGGGACGGTGACCTTCTTGTATAGATTTTACTAAGCCAGGTAAGTGCTTTGCATGTAGACATTTGCTATTGGACCTGTCGCTGGCATCAGAAGCCCAGTAGTTGCAATTACTCGCTGATCATCGCCACGAGCCAGATAATAATTAGAGGTTGGCAAAATTCAGGGCCAGGCTGGAGAGCTATTGATTTCCCCATGTTCCCTCTTTGGAAGGATCAAGAAAATAAGACATGAAATTTACTGTCTTCATAAAAGTTTTACTAAATCAGGCCATTTGAAAGGACTATTGACAGCTTTTTCATTACCATACATAGTGTTCTCCAAAGCGTTTTTAAGTATTAGGAATAAGACTGCAGCTTTCTCCTTTGTGTCTTTCATGCACCAATAAATAATGGCTCCTTTGGAATATTTGGAGGTAATTTTAATCACCCAGTCGCACACATAACCTCTGTGAGGTTATAACAGGATTACTTTCCAATTTAACATTGACAAAGACTGCCTTAAGCTTTCAGCTGAGAAATGCACATATGAAGGTGTGCAGGGAGGGAAAAACAATACAGAGACGTACTGCTGAAGGCTAGAAAACAGGGAGCACGCGATTATTCTCCGTAATCTTTTCCTCGGACAAAATTAGATTTTTATTTTGCCTGTTTAAAGATGGCTGCAAAAGTTCAGAGAGGAATTGGGTAAAGAAGGGGATGCAGTGAGCGAATTAGAACTGACAGAGGCATGAGGAACAGGCTGACACAAAACGCTGGCGTTCTGTATGCACGCAGACAAAGTCAAAAGCAGTTGGATTTGAGGTGCGGCGTGCGAGAGAGATGTGCAGGCTGAAGCCCAGGGGGTCATTTCCCTTCCTCGATGGACAGACTATTAACTTTTTGATTGGCAGCAGGGCTGACGCTGCCTGTTCATCATTGAGCCCTGTCGATTCCTCAGCATCTGGAAACAGCACATAAATTCAAAGGCCCGAGTATGAACAGTGCATCTCAGCATCCTCCTGAAAGGGCTGCATCACACGGCCATAAAGAAAAACAGCAGCGTTTCCCTGACGCTGATTTCCTCGCTGGCAAAAAGTCACAGAAATAAATGACTTGGAACACTCTGCAGTAGAGAAGAAGCTGAGTGCTGACAGCCTTCCTCAGAGTGGTTTTGGTGTATTTTTTTGTTTTATTTCTCACCCTATCTGCTGTTGATGGGAGCGGACGGGACGGTTTCAGCAAATTTTGATAGAAAAATGGCGACGCCTGGCCTACAGTGGAATATTTACTGGCAGAACTTTCCAAACCTTACTTGGGCCTTCACTTTAATTACTTGTTAGTCTTTTTATAGGGGAAGAAAATATGGCTGTTAGGGTTTATGGGAGGGCAGAAAAAAGGGCTGGCCTGTTTTATCTGCCCTTGCACACGCATCAGTGTAATGATGACAAAACGGGATGTTAACTAATGATTAGTAGAAATGGTTGCAGTTAATTAGTTGGTCCTTCGTTTATCGTTCCATTTGCACATTTTGGGGAGCAATCGTTATTAATTAGGGCCATCATGCCGAAAGGGGTGAGGTGGAACCCTACAGCCAAGTTAATCAGGCTGCAATGAAAGCTCCATTATCCTGCTCCGTCCCGTTGGCCTGTGATCTATTAGCATTATCTAAAAGCTGCAACAGGATCAACGACGAGACTGGGGAAAAAAAAAAAATCAAAGGGACATAAACAGGGTGGAGTTTGATTGGCCGAGTTCTTGGGTCACTGGTTATATGGGCGAATCTCACATGATATTCTGTGGCTTTTTGTGTCATTGCATAAATCCAGGCTGTTGGTATTGAGTGCACTGGAAGTGGTATTTAGTATGTGTGACTGTGCATTCGTCTGTCCGGGCGGTGGAGTTGTCTTGATACAGCTGGTTTGAAGAGGTGAGCTGTTTGTAGGTGAAGTTGAGGGTAAAACGGCCACTTTGGTTAAGGAAGTTCTTAATAGTGTGCATCCGGTGGCAGCACAACACGCAAGAACTGGACAGTAGTAAAAAACAACAGATGATTTTCTCAAGAAACTTATTATTCAGATCTTTAGGATATAGAGCTTCACAGTGTGCTATCAAACAGATAACATGTCCCCGACTGAAAATAGTCCCTGATAATTTCACCATTTATTCCAGTTTAAGAAACATTTGCTAAAAACTACAGGACCCAGCTGTTTTGGGAAATTACCGAGCATTAAAAATGAATGAAACAACATACGTGTGACTTTAAGATTTACCTCTTCAGGAATGAATGGCCCTGGGGCAGACAAGGCAGAGGAGCCTGAAGAATTAAGAGAGATTTTAAATGATAATTGATCTGTTCATGTTTTTTGTTGACTGTAAGGAAAATATGAAATAGCATGCAGCTTGTACTGTAGTAAATTACTGTAAGAACACAGCCAAATACTAACAGTAGCACACTGTTACAGTTAAAAAACGTAAAATCTGCTGCTTTTTTTGGAGCCCAAAACAAGAATGACTGTTTACAGCATGTACCTGTAAAAAACAACGTTGTGAATTGAACAAGAGGTTTGACACAAATAAGACACAAAACATCGAAAACCAGATAAGAAATGACACGAAAGGAAAATGCGATAGAACACGACACAAACGAGGCTCAAAATGACAGAAGGGAGACAAATTAGTCACAAAGAGACACAAACAAGACACCAAAGAAAAATGAGACATTAAACAACACGAAGGAGACAAAAAACTACACGAATGAGATACAACAAGACAAAAATGAGACACAAAACAACACAAAAAGGGGACCAAAAGACATGAATGAGACAAAAGTACAGATATCGTTATAGTTACAGATAGAAGTACTGCTCATTATTGGAAAGTCTAGTTACACTATTAAATAGAAAACCAAATCAATATCTATATCAATTATACAATAATCATTTTTAAAGTAAATTATAACTCTGACAGTGTAAAAATGCAATAAAGAAGCTAGCAACCATGACTGCCAGTATTTTACTGTAATTTAACAAGAATATTTGTAACAGTGTATATTTAAAATTAGTGCTGTCAATTGATTAAAATATTTAATCACAATTAATCACATGAATGTCATAGTTAACTCGCGATTAATCGCAAATTAATCGCTCATTTTTAAAATCTATTTTAAATGTCCCTTGAATTATCATTCTAATACTCTTATCACCATTGTCGCCTGGTTTTGACGAGGAGGAGGCGGAGAATTTGTATCAGCTGTGAGTTTGGCCATCAAGTGGTATTTCAGACTGGATGTGCTACGATGAGAACTATGTTCACACTGATACTACACACAGATACTTTGGGTCTGGACCCGACTATCTGAATATCCGAATATTCTGTTGTTGTGGTGGTATCCGAATAATAATTTTGAGATCCGAATAGTAACGCGTGCGCCCACACCTAGGCCGCCGTTGCCTGGCTGAGCATCTTCACCAGCAGCACACGGTTTGGACAGTGCTGCTGTTCCACCGCCCACAGGAGATCCCATCGGACTCCGACGGCGCCAACCATGTCTCTTGACAGCACTATTTAAAAGTGTTTTTTTATATTCTAATTGGGCAGTTTTGCCAGCTTAAAGAAAATGTGAAGAGATTTTTTGTCCTATAACAGAGCTGATAAAAGAGAAACTACATTAGAGGTGTGTTGATAAGCTTTTGTATGGTTTATAAGAAAAAAAAAAATTAAAGGTGGAGTATGCAATCCTAATCCAAAAAGCTTTTTGTTAAATTCATGACTATCTCCTCACAGTCTGCTAGTCTGCTGTCTCTTGAGAGCAAAATTTGGTGCTCATGCACAGCTTTAGCTCTGCAAATAAAAACTAAAGCTAACCAGACCGATCCACTCAGCGCTATTCTATCAGGTCATGTGCATGTTTGTGAATGTGCAGAGTCCAGGGGAAAGAGAGAGGAGTGATAAACCTGGCTCATGCTATCTATGTAAATATGCTAACTAGCTAAATACCCGCAATCTTTCTCCGTCATCGCAACCTCCATGTTTGATCTGTAAATCGGGATTTCTTCCTTGCACCGTGCTCAGAATCTCACATCTGTACGGAGCAAAACAAGCAACTCGCACTATTGTAGTTGTCACCTTTATCAGATTTTCCGTAGAATGGACTGCATAATCTCTGCAGAGCTGCATCAAACAAAATTACACGAACTAATCACTTTATCTTTTCAAAGCACTTACCCTAAAAGCCATGTAAATGATCAGTTCTACTGGGGAAACTCGCACAACTGAAGGAATATGAGTAAATGTAAATTCCTGCAACGTAATAAGGTGATTATGCTCGAGACTTATAATGCCATGAAATGCCGGGTGCATTCATCATGCATAACCAGGGACTGGGCAGCAAAGTGTAAAGGAGGAAATCAATGCATTTTCCCAGCTTATTTCATGCAAATGAGCGCTGAAGGAAACTGATATGGTTAAGGCAAGGTTACAGAAAGAAAGGGAGAAAGGCCAGTGTCCCCGAGAAATCAATAGAATAAACCCGAGAAATGATTTAGATAGAGCAGATATGAACATTGAAATAAACAAATAACCTTAAAGGAAATCAATCATATAATTTAAAGAGTAAATGGCTTGAACCGGGGTGATCTCCCTCATGGTTTAGACAAATGGAAGATTTTTAATTTCATCATTGATATTATGCCAGACTTGGAGATTTTGCAGATGGTTGCAACCAGGAGGAGGGGAGGAAAATCAATTGAGTCTAGTTCTGTGGTCTTAAGAGATGTTAGATATTTACAGCATGGAGGTATGGAGCCTTGTATAAATTTACATTTTAAGAGATAAAAGACCTCTGTATTTTATCTTGTTATTGATAATAGAAACTGTCGACTTTTATCCTGTCCCATCTCAGGGAAGCCCGGCTGTCGTGTGAATGTGTTTGTGTATGTGACTGAGACGGGGGGCTCTGAGGCTGTGTTTGTGTCCATGAGAGGAGAATGCGAGAGACAGAGCAGTGGTCTGAGGCAATTTCGAGCCTTTATTTTCTTGATACACAAAAGGCAGGCTTTGTGTGCGGTTGTTTTTTTTCCTTCTTCTTCTTCTTTTTCTTTTCCTCCCCATCCCGCTTCCACGTCAAGGCAATCGAGGTGGCATAATTGCATCAGAGGTCCAGAAATATAGGGTTGCAATTTAGAAGGAGGATGAGAAGAAGAGGAAGAAGAGGAGAATGAGAAGTGTGTGTGTGTGTGTGTGTGTGTGCAGGGCTGGTAGGAAAGGCATCTCAGACAGGTTCATTTACGGCTGGAACAGGGACAGAGAGGTTAAGACATTGTGACAAGAGACAAAGTAAATGTATATGTAAATGCAAGAGGTTGTTATCACTCCTAAAACACTATGCAGCTGTTTCGCGCTTTGGAGACCTAAATTATATTTAGGCCACATAAAATCCAATAGTCCAACTGTGACCCACTGCTATGTAAATGGTTCAGGTAATTCTTTAAAACACTGCACTGGTGGCCAAACGGTGGGAGCAAATAACAACAAAGTGTTTACATCATTTGAATGATTTAGGACTACTTGCAGCGATCACTTTAATAGACTCCAGTGTGCTGGCTGGCACAGACTTCCAGGTTACAGCTTTTCCCTGCTCTTTCTCGCTGCATTTCCACACCAACTTAACAGCAAGTACTCGGAAAAAAGACTAAACCAGATGTAGCACTGGAGTTCTCTCTTGCAAGATGTCCAGCCTCGTATAGTCCAGGTGACTGTGACTGGACTTAGCATCATTTAGCCTGTAATCAGATGGGAGACAGATTACAAGGGACTGGTGAAGCATTTTTTAAGATGTAGAAACAAGCGCCAGTTGTGTTTTTACCAATCTGCGTTGTTAGGATTAGACGTTTGCCCCACAGAAAGTGCTTTTCTACGGAAATAAGATGTGAAAGAGCTCAAAGCTTTGGCTCTATGACCACGACTTCATGGTTCTTTGTTCTGTATTACGGCTATCAGCGGCTGCTTTTTCAGCGAAAAGCTCTTGAAAATCAACTGTTCTAGTGAATATAGTGGAGCCTAAGAGGCAGGTGTCCTTCACAGGAGTTTTTGCAGACCAAACAGAGTTGAAAGGAGACAGAATACTGGACTTACATTTGCAACATGACTCCAAATGAAGTTGCTTCACGAAGGACACGTATAAATTGGCAGTTGTTTCCCAGCATGTTTCTGATGCTGAGGTCAGTTGTTGCGGGTTTGTAATTGGACTCTAGTTTAAATAGCTTGATGTTTCCACTTATTTGATCTCCTCACTTTTGGCTGCATGTAATTTTTGATCATCACAAATCAGAAACTTTATCCTCCTGTTGTATTTATTTCATTCAAGTTGCCGTGTCACTTAACCACATTTAGGCGACTACAGTGTAAGCTACATGCCTTAAGTACAAGAAGTAATCCATTTAACTGGTACGAGTTTCAAGGTTTACTGCAAGGACTGAGAAACAGTATTATCATACCCACATCACTCACAGGCAAAGAAGTATTAGCAGCAGTAGCTAAGAGGCAGACTCATTTGGTTTGCCACCAGCATGCCTTTTTCTTTTTTTCTTTCTCTTTTCCCACCTCGATTGCCTGCTGTTAAAAGAGGTGTATCCAGCCACCCCTTGTCCACTTTAATTTTTAATTACCATCTTCCGCTCACCTTTGTTATAGTCATGACACGCTCGCATTAAGCCGTGTACAGCAGGCAGGCAGGCAGGCAGGCAGGCTGGGGAGAGAGGGGGGGGGGTGGTGGTGGTGGAGATAGGGGGAGAAGAGTGGGGCTACGCTTGTTCTGCCGAACAGAGTGGTTGGATTCACTTCTCTAATTATGCAGGCAGACGTGCTCTGGGGTGAACTCTGGTACCAACATGCTGCCTCTGACATGGGATCAGGGCCCCGGGGCCACTGCTGAGGCCTGCTGGAGGATGGGGAGGGTGGGGGACAGCTGAGGATGAAGAAAACCTGCAGGAGAGTGAGAAAGGAGGGACACCGGGAACTGTGGAAATTAGCACTTGTGGCATTATAATAATGTGTTAGATTTTACCTCAGTTTTGACTAAAGGCAGGCCTATTCACTGCAAATTTCCTGAACACGACAATGTAGTTGAATAGTTTTCAGTTTAACAGCAGACTGACTTGCAATTTCTGGTTTTATTCTCACCTGTTCAATCCAAGAACCCAGCGACAGAATAAGACATCACCAACAGTTGAATTATTAAAAGCATGTTTGGTATAAATATGCAAGAGGGGATGTGTAAACTGAAGAAGTGATCTCCTCCACTCGCTCCAGTCGCCGCATGAATAAGGAGAACTGTATTCAAGCATGCGAATTAACACATTTTGCCAAGCATGTATAATTGATATGAATTGATTCCTTTCTGCACTCCACAAAGGCTCTGCCGCCTATATGTGGCGTCTGCATATTCACAGTGGAGCTGGGTAGGAAGAGCGAGTCGGGCGCGAGCTGCCATTAGTGCCAGTCAGTTTGATAGATGCAGTAATTGATGGGTCAGCATGTTGCAGAGCGGCCGCTAAAGCTTCGCTAATTGTCATAAGAAGTTCAGATTGATTGGGGCCGCTGCATTAGTACATACAGTGGAATTGATTAATGTTTTGTTCTGAAACGAATGCACGTAATGGATGGGTTGGTGTGGCACTTTATTTATTGAATTCATTAATGCAAGCCTCGGGACAAGAGTGATGCCAACGGCTGTGGGGGCAAGAGTGAGAGAGAGAGAGAGAATAAAGGAAAGAGAATAGGGGAGAGAGAGATTCAGGTTATGAAACAATGGAATTACAACGTGACATATAACATGTATGATATATATTGTATTGTGCAGTATACTGTAAAGCAGGAGGTCTTCAGACTTATTTTTTAAAGGTCTGCATCTGATTTTTATTCAAGGTCAGTGATCCCAAACAACTGGCAGCAACATAATAACATTTAATCAACTCACTTCTAACTTTTAACCAACATGCATTCAAGTTCAAAAGAGTGGAGATACTCAAAATACATTTCAGCTGAGTGGCAGACATGGCGTGTTTGTCTGCAGCAGCGTGACCCCTGAACTCTGATGTGGGATTGCACCACGAATGTAACATCTCTTGTGATCAGGCCTGCATGAAACCGAGGCAGACATGGCACAGTTTGCCAGTTTTTTTTTAAATTTCTGACTCAGACATTTGTAAATTTACACTAGTTATGGAAATTGTGCACAGGAGAAAATTAGCCACATTCTGTATCTGTGATTTAGGAGCTGATATAAAATTTCTGGTGTAACTTTATTACAGGAGTTCTGTAGCAACTACGCACAAAACTGCCTCTAGCAGTTCAAAACAACAGTGTCAATGACAAGGAAATAAACCACATTAAAACCACCTTCATCTGGGGGCAGGATCACTGTGAATAGACTCCAGCTACACTATATAATAAACATCACATATCTTGATCAGTAGAACATTTATTCCAAAAAAAGAAAACACTACACTTCACAACACGTTGTTTTCTTGACATGAGGTGTGCTGGGTCCAGACTGACTTGGTGTTCGGCCTGGATGGAGGCTGAGGTTCAGACTTTGATAAACTCTGCTGTAAATACAGTAAATGTGTGCATGCAGATAGAGAGAAAGGAGGAACAGACAGAAACTCATATTTAATGTGCTCGCACTGCAATTTTATCCATCTTGCATGAATAACAAACACAGACAAGCAAAGAAGCCTTTTATATTATTTTATATGAGCTTTTCTGGGGCTGCACGGTGGATCGGTGGTTAGCAGCATCACCTCACAGCTAGAAGATCCCCGGTTCACGGACACCTGGGATCTGTCTGTGTGGAGTTTGCATGTTCTCCCTGTGCAGAGTGGGTTCTCACCGGGTACTCCGGCTTCCTCCCACAGTCCAAAAACATACTGAGGTTAACTGATTATTCTAAATTGTCCATAGGTGTGAATGAGAGTGTGCTTGTTTGTCTCTATGTGTAGCCCTGTGATAGACTGGCGAACTGTCCAGGGTGTCCCCTGCCTTCACTCGAGTCGACTGGGATAGGCTCCAGCCCTCCCCGCAACCCTGCAGAGGATTAAGCGGTGTATAGATAATGGATGGATGAGTTTTTCTGCCACTGATGGATTATGAAACAGGCCCAACATAGGGCCCATAGTGTGCGACAGCCGGCCCCTGGGCCTTAACCTTTGTATGCACGTTGTGTTATACTCTCACTATCATAATAAAGCATCTGAGGCTACAGCAGACTGAGATTTATACACAGCATTTTTTTGACCTGCTTAAAGTAAAAATTTGCTGTAATACAGGTTTCTTTCGGTGGCTTAATACTTTGTAATGTCTTATTAAATGATATCTATGCCCAAGTGTCAATGTCATGACATCTCTCCACCAAATTTATCGTGCATTTTTTTTTAACGAACAGCAGCATCCATCACCTCATAATCTGCCCACTAAAATAAACTCATCTAATTGTTTCATAAATGTGCAGTTCAGTTTGTTTTTGAATGAGCTGAATTAATATATCATGTAAAAAAGCCGAAAAAAAACTGCATTTGTTGTTTTTCTGAAAAACCTTATGTGTCATGTTTTATTGCCACTATAAAACACAGCATTTTCATCATAAACATGACACATCAGATTGAAAGCGGAGCCGCCCTCCTCTCCACCTCGTCATAATATGAATTGCTGGGCTCTCGCTGTGAGGGGGGTAGAGTCATAATACCGGCTGAACTTACGATCAATTACTTAAAATACCGAACACCGGGGGCTCATGACATGATGATGTTCACTAGTAGTTTCAGTGCAAGAGGGAATGTGGTGGAGAAGAGTCCCATCTAACACAGGCAGCTGAGAGAAGTTCCACACACTACCAACTTCTCTCTAATTACATTAAGGAGAAAGAGAGAACAAGAGATTTAGCTTTAAAATGGAAAAAGTGGAGCCTCTTAACTGGGCCACAATTGTATTTACAGACCTTGTATTGTGCCGCTGGACCAAAATGGAGCAAAATAAAAAAAGGGAAACAGAGAGAGAGAGAGAGGGAGAATGGATGAGGACACACACACTCAGTGAATACTCAAAAACAATAGTACACCAAACAGCTTATGCCATTAACAAGATTACATCCGAAACCATAAAAGGGATGTTGTAACAGCATAAACATAAGCTTGTCAACATGGCTGTGGCAGGATGATAGCTGCAGGGGAAACGCTGGTTTAACCTCTACACAAGTGAGACTATGAGCCGGCTGCTTTGAAATCACTGATTGCATTGTTGATGCTTTGAATAGTTTGACCTCCTTTTTCTAGTATAAATTTTTATACACTGGCGCGTCATTTACAGAGATCACCTTGCGTTCAATTCAATCTAGACATACCAGCTCAGCACATGATGTTTATGTTTATGTTTTGTTGGGAAATCTGTCGGTATTTTTAATGTACCCGGGCACCGGGCCAATGCAGGCACTCGTAAAGAGCGCCGCTTCCCTGTGCCACACAAATAACCATGTAAAGCACTGTACAATCACAGGGGGGGGGGACGGAAGAGAGACGGAGAAAGCAGCAGACAGTAGCTCAGTGTCACAGTGTAACACAATTAAAACAATAAAGTCTCACAAATGAACATGTCACTGTGGAACCTTATCAATTAGGCATCAAAGTGGAGGCCCCCTCTGAGGTGCTTCCACCTTTTCTTCCTGTCGTGCAACACCCTAATATCTCCCTCTCTCCCGTCGACCAGGAACCTATTTGT
The DNA here is from genome assembly GCA_024666655.1 of Dascyllus trimaculatus. NCBI lineage: Eukaryota > Metazoa > Chordata > Actinopteri > Pomacentridae > Dascyllus > Dascyllus trimaculatus. The sequence continues at coordinate 29,019,734 of CM045451.1, forward strand.
ATGCGTCTGAGTTTCCTCCTCGCACAGCAGCATGGTCAGACGCTCTATTAATCTTTCTATATGAACAGTTACTGGCGCTGATGAAATTGGGCCCAATGAGGCGAGCCTCCAGTGGCCGGGATAGGCCCCATTCATCTTGATTTGATTCGCATGCTGACACTGGAGCACTCTGATGACAGAGGTTAAGTCAGTGAGTGGCCGTTGCCTTCTTGTTTGCTCTTTCAACTCCCCACCTTTAACCATCCGCCGCCCGCAGAAATGAGAGGTGGGAGAGGCAGGGGGTGTCTCATGTCGATTTTATGGGGGCACAAACTGGAACATCCGATAACTCCCACACGGCTGATTTCACCCCCTGTCACCAGCCGCCACATCTCAAACAAATATATACAGCGGCGGCACTTCTCCTTGATAGTGTGTGACTTCAACAGATCAGAGATAGATGGGGGGAATAGAATCAGCTGCCTGACAAGCGGCACCTTCTCTCATCCAGCAATTTCACTGTGTCATTTTGGGATTATTTCATTACTTGCCATGATCCATGACTGAAACTCATTTTGGCCCTGAGTGCTCAGAGAAAATGTGTGACATGCAGTTGTGTGAGAGAAGTGAGAGATGGTAGCACTGAGAAGAAAAAAAACTTGGATTACTTATCATTGAGCCATTTGAATAATTAAACCTCAACTTCTTTAAGAATTCATAGGAAAACTTTGGGTTGTCACTGGATACTGTGTGGGCATAGACTGTGTTTTTCTTGGACACAAATGGTTTTGTCTTGTGGTGCGCCTTTTTATTTGAGATTTGCACTACAAGTTTAAGTAATTAGTATTATAGCGGTGGCCAGCCAGTGATACCAAATTGTCTGTTTCCATGCTTCAGCGGCCACTGAGACAGCTCATCGAGCCAGGGCTATGATGTCAGTGAGGAACACATCCAAGGGCCTGTGGTGGCTTGTAGCACTTCGCCCTCCAGCACCTCTCGCTTTTGCGAGGTGCCTCTCAGGTTACAGAAGGATTCCAGGCAGAGGATCCCGGGCAGGAAGTATCGCCACATTAGCTCCATTAGATTAATTAAGAATGTTTAATTTCTAAAATGGAGCATGAGACGGAGACATGACTCACAGCTTGCCATTTCCGTCCCATCTTTAAATAAAAAAAAAGGAAACCTACTTAATGGTTTGGCGTGCACTGAGGCAACACGATACCACGCTCATTTTCAGCGTATGCTACGCATTGGCACTTTATGAAAACTAGCTGCTCTTGTTGAGGAGCATGAATGATGAGGTGGCTGTTTGAAACAGGAACCTCCACTGAGAGAGCACACACACATTCACACACACACACATTCACAGACTCGCTAACACAAAACAAACATAATCTGTAGTATCAGGAATGTTGACACACAATGCACCTATATTGTTATTCATTCTTTATTCAGACATAATCACCCCATGGTGCTGTAGTAGATGTATTCAACTGCATGCTAAGAGGCTTTGTTTATGCTGCTAAATTCATCCTATACAAAACCCGGAATGGTAATTGTTCCTTGTCTGTCATAATGCTTTTCATGTGTTGAATGGGAGTTATTCACACCAGTGACAGATTATCACCACTGACTGCACTGTCCACCTTGCCAACACACACACACACATATCTGTGACAATAAGTGTATACATCCATCGGTGGTATTGTTACCTCCCAGTCGGGGTGCACTGTAAACCGCTTAGACATGGAGAGCTTTGCAGCCTTTATAGCCTCACTCCCTGAAGTCAGCAACTGGGGGAGATTCATTGGAAACCACACACACTGAAACCGCTACTGGTGATTGTTCTGAAGTTTTTGTCCATTTTGCTGTCAGTATTCCTCTTATTTCTAAAAAAAATACCTGGCCCTTTGTTGACAGGGACAATGCCCTACATCCTTAAAGTTATTATAAATAAGAGAGGGCAGAATGTACTCTGGTAGTAAACCTACAGAACTTTTCATGTGTGATCAGAGGTGGCTGTGGTTGAGTCAAACGGAGACAAACCCCCCCTTTTGTATGATTCACCCAAGCACTGCATCTTAAGTGGGGAGCTATGGGAAGTGGTTTAGATGATGACGGCAATGAGCAACTGTTTGAACTAATACCCAATTTATTGAATCTGAACTTTGTCTTGAACCGATTCAGATGTCAATTAAATGAACTTTTCAACAAGTTGTACGTAAGTCGTAAAACAGGCTATAAATGCCTTCCAAATCGAGCGACCCCTGTTCTAATCTGCTACTTCTTCCTCTACATGTAGATTTTAGTTAAGATGTTTGAGCTTAAGGAAAGATTCTGGTCAAGACTAAAGGACCCACTTTAGTAGCATGCTATTCAAGCATTTATTCCACCATGTGGACTTTGAAATACCTATTAACAGTTCCTTTTTGCTAACTGTAACTGAGAACCTAACTTGCCCCAGATCCGATTGGGTTGTACTGCTGCTGTTTCAGACCATGGCTCTAAAAATGGTGACAGACATTACATTTAACTGAACATTTAACTGATCTTCCTTCTCTGTTTGGGTGTGGAAGGATCAACCACAGGTGAGATTTGCCTTAATTATCTTCAGGTCAAGTTGCCAGTTTCTTCTTTATGAATATTGGGAGCATTATTTAGGTTTTCAAGTCAGTTCTGGATCAGGTCCCAAATCTGACCCTGTACAAACTCTGTATTCTTCATAACCATTAAAGGTGGCTTATAAAACATATTAGTTGAACAAGGACAATCTAAAAAAAATTGTAATTTCTTGAACAGGTGAATTGACACACGAGCTGAGCTGTGAATACATGGTAAATGGTAAACGGTCTGCACTTAAATAGTGTTTTTTTTTCTACCTTAGTGGTATCCAAAGCGCTTTACAATGCGTTTCGCATTCGCCCACACACACACACACACACATTCACACACTAATGGCAACAGACATCCAATCAGGTAAGGGAAGAGTTCATGTGCAGGTATCAGAGATGTACTTGCTAATGATTCATTGGTTGGCAGAAGGCAGATCCAGTTGTTTTAAAGTATCCTGAAACCTTGTTTCATGTATTTACCAAGTGGGGTAATCCTTTCTCTTATAAACAGCCCCAACATCTAGTCTTTGTGAGGACAGTTCACAGTCAGTGATGTTTGAGTTCTTCAGACTTGACAGCTCATATTTAACTGGCAAGTCTTTTATATCTTAGGGAACCAGAATTGTCCAGAGATAACCCACGGCTAATTTTGGTGCACTGACTATGCCCGTAACCCAAGCAAATGCCTATTGGGCTTTATCAGACTATAATAAACAAAGCAGAAATTGTGGGCTGCCTTGCTTTTATTGCTTATCTTAACCAATTTAATTGCTGTTTAATTACTTCAAGTAGCAGCCCTTTCATGTCTAATGCAGGGGAATGTTTGTTATATCCATCTGTAACATAAATCAGATTGTTACGGAAAGACATAATGTTCACATAAACGGGCTCTATAAAATATAATCTATGTTTTAGCATAGATGCTCATTTTACAACATTCTATGAGAAGCTGTTGGTGGGGATGCTAGCAGAGACACATTGCATCTGTAAGGTAATTATTTGTCTGTTTGTGTGTGTGTGTGCCGTGATGTGACATGAGGGACTGGACAGGCTTTGGTAAGAAAGTGTGTGTGTTGGGGGGAAACCTGGCCCTCTGAGATTTGGCTCTTCCGACTGCACTGGGCCAGATGGGGATAATGGAATGTCATTCTGTCAGCTCCTTGGCTGATTAGGGAGTGTTTGTTATTTATTGATTGTCTTTCATGGTGAATTATCTATGCACAGGTCAGTGCCAGCATTTTATTCCTGGAGCTCTGATGGCCGGCTATTCCCATCCTCACACAAAATCAATGAGTACAAATAAAATGGAATTTTAAAAATGGGGGGAAATTAGCAAACATCTCAGCACGGCCGCTGTCATGCATATGTTAGCGGTGATCTCACGCAGCCTGACATGAGCCCCGTGTTTCCATGAAAGTGCACTCTCACCCAGTATTCAATTTTAGCAGCAGTCATGTCTCATTCTCTTCCAGCCTCGTCCACACCTTTTCACCCCCGATCACCACGCAAACATCTGCACATATCACTGCTTGATTGTATTTATTATTAGTTTTGCAATGGCAGTATTCTAATTGACCGTGTTGGGTGATAGTGTCCCCTCATGGATTTACATACTGACATGTTTTAGACTGTGGCATACAATTTGACGAGATTTCTTATGAAGTTATAGAGAAAACAAGAACAGAGGTCCTCATCCTTACCTTTAGCTCTGTGGGGCTGTGGTTGGGCTCAGCGATGCCTTGAGCTACATGCTAATGTGTGCATGCTGCTACAACGTTTACCATGTCCACCATCTTTGGTTAGCGGAGACTTCTTCTCACAGGAAAAGGCCAATATCATGGATTTCTGCAAAGTGCCAATTATTACTATCAAGTGTCAGTACCCTTAAGTTGGAATTGTGACTCCTATTCGAGGAGGCATTAAGGTAGCAATATGAACGCAATGAGGAGGATGTCAGGGTGGATGAGTGAGTCAACAAAACTTACGAATTTCTCACTGAAGAGATCGGTTTGATTCCTGCCACCTGACAACATTCATTTAACCATAGCTACGTGTAACCATGTTGATGAACTAGCATTTTACTTTCCCCTTAACTGAGGTATGGGGTTCATCCTTTGAGGATGATGAATGTCTATACAAAAAACCCCATGGAAATCCATCTAATAGTTGTTGAGTTATTCCACTCTGGACCAAAGCTGTGGACTGACAGTCTGATGTTGGCATCAATAGACAATGCTTGCTATTGTATTTCACTACTAATATTCTATATAGGGAGACAATAGAGATCAAATTGAACCTTAAAGTTGAATCTTCTAAAAGTTTGTGAACTTATAAAGCATTAAATTAGCGTCCCTTACTGTTCATGTTGCTGCAGATTCCTCTAAACCCCTTTAACACTGCCTCTAGAGTCTCTAGACCCTATTGTGAACACCAGCATCTTAGAGAATGACCTCATGTTGTTGCATTGCATCTACACTCCCCCCATCCGAGTCTTCATTTATTTAGTTCATTTCTTATTGACAGAGTACAGCTACTATTTATGGTACTCGAGAGTCAACAGCTGTCACGCCTGCCTCTCCTTACACACACCCATTCTCTTCCTCTTTCCGTCGTTCTGTTTTGTCCGTGATGTTTGTGTGCTTGAGATGGATGCAGCCCTCTTTATTAGATAGCATCAGTCTTTTGTCAGACGACTAGAATTGCACAGTGGTGGCTGTCTGCGCCGCTGCACTGGATTTCGCTTCAGCCCTCTGAGGCCGATCGCTCAGAGGCTTTTTGTTTAACCTGGCGGCCATGTGATGGGGCCCACTTGGCCTCGTCATCCCGAGCATAAAAGGCGTCGGTGTCGGGCCTTCTTCTCAGACCAAGCGGCTGTCCGAGGCGCATTGACTTTCTGTCAGCGCCGGCCCGCTTATTGTTTGTGAGTTTGATTAAAAAAGAAAAAAAAAGAAGAAGAAGGAAGACGAAAAATGCAATTACTCAAGTTGGAGGAAACCGAATGCAGACCTCATAGAGATAATCACAGACTAATGTGACATTCCTCCATCACCACAGCAACCAGAGAAAAGCCTCTGAGCAGCAGAAAAGTAGTATGGGAGAAGAATGAAAAAAAAAGAAAAAAGGTCTGCTGTGTTGTACAGGCACAGATTCCACATCTTCTGTAAAGTGTTTTTTGGATGTCCTTCGCTGTTGCAGAAGTGTAATGGCTTGTTGTGCACAAATGGATTTTTATGAAGCATCCCAGCTGCATCTGTTTCACTTTGCATCCATTAAACTAGCTGAAGTTACAGTATTGTGCGCTACATCTGGACGCCAAGACGAGCTTCTGTTGCACGAGGGTTGCACAAAGATGCTCGACGTGCAGTAAAATCTTATCCAGTTTGTTACAGGAATTAGGAATATAAAGGAGACAAATAAAAAAGGAGGGGGCAGGAAAAAAACATGTGTTACTTACGCAGACGCACACTCACTTACACTCCAAGTTAGTGACTGCGGGTGGTATATCTGTGCGTGGTGCGTCTCTTAATTTCTGCAGAGTAAACGGCTTCCAGATGTAAGAGTTTCCTGCTGGCCCCGCCCAGTCCAGATGCCCAGTCTGCCAGCAGATCTGCCTCAAATTGGGCACATTTGAGCAATCATTTAGTTCCCATCTTCCTGAAGGGGGAACTTTTATTAATAAAGTCTTTTCATCTCTGTATCTTTGATTGGGATGGGTGGTGCTGGTGGGGGTGAGAGGGGATAATGGCTAAGTCATGTGAAAGCAGGTTTTTGTTTTTCGGGGAGGGTCGGCGGGGGGGTAACTGTATTAAGCGGAACTTGTGTTGGGGGGGGAGGGAGGTGTTGTTGTTTTTTAATGTGTGTTACAGTAGAGTGGAAGGAAACCGGTGATAGGAAAGAAAAAGGACATCCTCTGTTGTAAGTGGTTCCAGGTTAGCCGTCCCCCATACTTACTCGAGCATGTTGCCCTCAGCCACAAACTCCAGAAACTCCTACGACGCTTTAAATCACCCGTACACCAGTGCCTCTTATCTTAAGCTGGAGGTTTCTAATTATATTTTTCGGCGGTTTTGTAAATTCGGGCAAGAGGATGAAATAGAGATGTCACAGTGTGTGTGTGTGTGTGTGTGTGTGTGTGTGTTGGTGTGTGTGTGCACGATTCCATACTCCACCTCACAACCACAATACACAGCCGTTAAATGTAGTGATGTAGTAAAGATACACAGTGAAACAGCACTGAACTACCTTTGGTGTCACGTCAGAAGTCTTCATTTCTGGAAAAATCTGCTGTGTATATTTGACACTTAGCATTTTTTCATAAATTCTTCACAAGAAAAGTAGTTCATTAATTAATAATAACTACAACTAATACATACAAAGTACTTATAGTGGACTTGCATGAAGGTTTGGTTTTAATTTCCTCCATTTTGACATGTAATTGTCTAAGATTTGTACTTACCTTCGAAAGTTTTATCTCAAACTACTTTCTAGCTAAGACTAACTGTCTGTTTTGTGGATGATCAGTTTGCAATGGTGTAACGGAAACATCAGAAATTTAAATCCCCCTTCATTACGCCGGGGTGGAGGTGGAGATCTTGGTGACTTCCTCAAAATCTGGCTAAACCCTGAGACCCTTAATTCAACTTGATGCAAAAACACTTAATGACAAGAAAACTCCTGCATCGAAAATGTTACTTAAAGCAAAGATATGGCAGCAAAATATGCGTTAAGTGTCAAAAAGCCATTTAGATTAAGCATTTGATATGGTTGGATTATTATTTTGGAGATTATAGTTGGATGTCAGTAAAGTAATGGATGTATGTGAGGAGGAAACACATGAAGTAGAGTTAAAATGAAGCTTTCATAGTGACAGAAAGAACTGGGTCCAGCTTCTTTCGGTCAACTTAAATGAACAGACACACCTACTAACCATATTAACCTACTAAAAGAGAGGAACCAAACAAGCTGGAGGGTTGTCACTGTATTTGAAGGTAGTTTTTTCATCTTGTAGCTGGTCAAGAAGGATCTGTATCTAAAAGGTCAATCAAACGTTTTGTAACTGTAAAATAACTGTAGAGGAAGCATAAAAATTATCAAGCACAGTACTTGAAGAAACTATGATATGACTTTTCTAAACCATATCATGTTACACAATGAAGCCTACTTTATAGGACTTGTGTCATGTGAGCTCCTCTGCATCTGTGTTCACTTCACTGCCGTATCCCATAAGCAGGCAGGTAAACAAAGGCAGAAAATGAGAGGGTGGAGTTTTTTAGCTGCTTGATGTCAGATGACAGCGAGCCCTGCCTCTGCCTTGACTGCAGGTCAGCCACAGGGATGGCCTCCTGGTCGCCTGATTCCCATTTCCGCGTCCCCCGTCTTCCTCCTGAGCCGCGACCAGCCGTCACTTTCCATTTGGGCCCTCCGTGAAATGCTGACATGCTCAAAGACATATAGGATTCCATTATTTTCACTCATATGAGAGTGCCACACTTGATTCAAGCCGAGCTGTCATGGCAAACCATGAGTCCCTCCCCCTGTTTTGCACACACAAACACACACACACACACACTTCCCCCATCAACCTGCTCACCTTGAAACCACGTGATCGGCGCCAATGAAAACGAACTAATTCTGATGTGAGCGTATGATCCCTCTCCATTTAGCCAATGAAATGTTTTATGCAATTGCTGACTTACCTCCTCGGTCTCCATAAAGCAGCCGAGAGCTGGCCGGCTCATAATGCTGCCACTGTAAATCAGACAGATTTAATTTCAATTTCATCTCAAAGGGTGAGCCATTAATAATTAAGAGGATGTGTTTATGACTTACAAAGATCATAATTAATCTGCTCCGGGGAGAGAGGTTTTACACAGATTATATCCATCATGTTCTGTTTTGCTCCATACAGGTCATGCCATGGCAGAGGGGGAACATTGATTAAGATGTGCTTAGTGGATTATAAGCTGCTGTTCCTCAGGCAGGTCATAAAGAAAAAAAGCAATCTTTTACCTTTGTGCTAAGGCCCCACAGTTTTAACAGGGCTATGATTCATAAGCGGGTTCATAAGCAGCCTGATTCATACGCAGGCTGAGGGATTAGTTTATAACTTGGCCCCCTTTTGGCTGTGAAAGATTAATTCTGTGGGGATAAAATGAGTGGTTACAGTTTTCAGTTTCAGATTGTCTTGTGTTCCACATGATCGAATATTTTCCTTTCAGCTTTTAGAGAAATGTAACCTTGTAAAAAAAAAAAAAAAAGCATAATTCCTACATTTTCTTGCGTGCTGAACATGAAGAAGAATGTCTCTTTAGTCATTGAAACTTTAATCAAGTAGATCTGCTCTATTGTTCTTGAGCTAAACAGCAGCCAAACTTGGCAATCTTTAGAAATACATTGAACTTGTTTCATGGTGAGTTGACAAGGGAAAAGCACATCAGCAGTTACCAGTCAAACAGAAAATGGAGAGTGTCAAGCACTACACCAAATCAAGACAGATCCTGCAGCGAAATGTGTTTAGGCATTGTACCGATTTCACTTTTCCCGTCTCGCTTCTTTTCCTGCTCCCTGGGCCGGGCGCGGGGGAGGAATTAGCCATTATGATGGCTCCTAGCGCGGCGCCTCGGCTGATGGGCAGAGAAGTCTGGCCCCGTTTTCGTCACCTGTCTCGGCTTCTGGGATCTAACATGGCTGGGTGTCTGGCAGCAGACAAGGCGAGGCGGTGGCGTGGGGTGGGGTGGGGTGGGGAGGCAAAAACAAACAAACACAAAGAGAAATACAACATGCTTGTGGACAAAAGAATTAGATGTATGGGCATGGCGAGATTGCTTTCCGTGCTGGGGTCAGTTGATTTGACAAGCAGCATTTTGCCTGGTATATATTATATAGACGTATGTACAGGCTGGCCCTATAGACAGTGGAGCTTAAGTATGCAGGGAATAGTGAGGCAGAATGGGAAAAGAAGGAGGAGGTGTTGGATTGATTTTTTTCCACTCCCTGGTATGAAAAGGTCACTTTGATCAATGCTGCATAATTGGGACTGTATTAGGATCATATCGGGTCATTTTACTGTTTAATGATGAAATATTAAATATTGGGTAGGTAAGATTGCAGTCATTAGCGGGCTCTTTCATTTATAGCCCTTTAATTAATTTGAACCTGACCCCTAGTCCAATACTTTTGAGTGTGCAGACTTAAAAGCACTCTCTGCTGAAACCACAAGCTCTTAGCCAATTGGATCCACTTACCTATACACATACCTCACTTTGTTAATGGACATGAGAGACTAGTATTAGCACTTTAGTAAATAATATGACTCTACTAATAGGATCCTTGGAAGCCGCAAAGGAAACTGTGCTAATTATGCAGCATTTAAACCCGATTTTTTTGGCATTTTGTACATGAAAAAAAACATATTAAGGCACAGGGACATTTAAGTTTCCTCTGAAATAATAATCCTGCAGCTCGAAATGAAGTCAGATTTCTTCTCCCTACATGTTGAGGAGACTTTTAATCAGATCACTGACCGACGCAGTTCATCAAATCATAAAATAGCCTGAGTTCGACTTTAAAGAAATACTTTGTCACTGTCAAACTTGACTCCATATTTCCCCCCCCAGACTTTCATTTATTCATTTCCTCCCTTCTAAATCTCTTCATTATTAACCATGATTGGACATAAAGACAATATGCGAGGAGTCGTGCCGCCGCGTAGATGAGTGCTCTTTCTGTAAATGACCAGCAGTGGGCTGGTAAAACAGAGATTGCGTCGGGGCAAAGGGAGGACAGTAGGACGACTAAAAGCACTTTAATGACATGGCTGGACTCGTGTTTCCTAATGATGCAGGCGAGATTAATTATGCTCTGTGTATGGGTCATAATTATACGAGCACTGATCCCTTCCACTGGCTATGCTCGGGCACTCTCCGCCCATGCCTTGAATTTCAGATAATCCATCAACACATTCACATATTCCTTTCATTGTGGCCGTTATTTATTTATCGTGGGTGCATATTTATTTCTTTAGGTTTGACATTAGGAATGAAAGAGGAGGATATTGGATCCTGCAGAATGATGGCACAAATTGTGAGCTTATGAGTCCCACAAAAAAAAAAAGACAACAAATTTGTGTCTGTGCATTAAAAGTGTAACTTAGAACATCATCTAGTCAAATTGTCTATCTTATTAAGACAAGTAAGCATATTTCTATTCTAATAAAAACACTGAACAGTCTTTCTTTAGTTGCTTTATACTCTGTAAAACCACTGCAGTTTCTTAATATGCTTTAGGAAAACAGGGTGCTGCTGTATGTCAGTCATATCGGATACTGTCCAGAAACGTTCCGATTAAACACTCAGTGGATTTTCTGAGAACAGCAGAGTGATCTTCAGGCTTATGTAAAGACCTGAGAGGCCAGATAGAGGAACAGGAGGCAATTTTCTTTGAGGTAAGTAGAGTCAGCGCTTGATTTAATAAATCTCTATGAGATGCTCCCATCTAGCATCCTGAGAGAACAGAGCTGGGGTGTGCGGGAGGGGTGTGAGTCCGTGTGTGTGTGTGTGTGTTGGGGAAGGGGATGAGGGGGTAACGGGGATGTCTTAATTCCTTGACATAAACATACACACAGATTAATGAAGCCTTGGGAGATTGTGAAGAAGGGGAAAGATTGCTTATCGATCCATATCAAAATTTTCATGCTAATCCCAGCCAGGAGACAGAGTGTCTGGTATCAGAGTTAATAATCTGATTTCTAGGCTGTCCAGGACAATTCCAGCCAGCTTGAGGGCCTAATCACAGCCCCGTCTTCCCATCCGAGAGCAGCTGCCTCGGCCCCGCAGCACGTCACCCCCCCGCCCCCCACCCGCCCATCCCACCCCGTCACCTCCCTCCTCCCCCACCACGGCCCTGTGGCCCCTGCCACTGACTCGGACAGTGATGGAGCATATGATAGAAACATGTTGACAAATTAAATTTTTTAAATTTCAGAGGAGATTTGCAGCAGAGAGATTGGTTGGTGACGGCGGTGGCTTGCTAAGTGCTGCTAGAGCAGAGCTGACCTTCGTCTGCGAGCGTGCTCATGGGATTCCCCTGCATGTTTCCCTCTCTGTGCTGTTTGACCTCCTGAGCAGTTGCTGGTCACAAATCAAGAGCCTGGAGTTGTAAGGTTGTATATGTGTGAAGGGTAGTTTGGACAGATGGAAGACACGGCTAGCTGGCTACATTTTTAACATAACAAACACAGTTTCCTTGCAAATCTGCATACATTGAAATTGAAACCATTTTTGAAACAGAAATCCAAATGAGCTCAACAAGTACTTCAGTCGCCACATGAATGTACTGTATGTTTTGTAAAAACCTCGTACACTTAATGGCTTTGACTCATTTGCTGCCTGCAACATCTCATAGTGGACATAGTGGCTCCCTGCAGCAACAAGAGGATGTGAGGAGACGGGGTGGGGCACCCTGAGGAGAGCCAGCTGATGTGTCTTAGTTAGGCTAATATCCTCGCCTCACATTTTTCTCTATTAAATCTTAATCACAGACTTGTCGAGTGTCACTTGACATTTGCATTTTGCCAGGCAGAGCCGCGATGCACACGGCGCTCAGAGGTTCGACAGCTTCCTTCCACTGAGCGCTTTGTTCGCTCGGCAGCTCTCATCTTCAGCGGGGTCGAGGTAGAAGATTTGCAATGATGAGATGGAGAATATTCCTCTGTGGGCGAGCTGACTTTTGTTTTGCACAGTACAGAATGGCAGCATTACAGACTGATACACCACTAACATACATGAAGGAACAGGTGTAAAATCACACTATTTCATGCTTGTAAAATTGAGAATGTGGTTTGATCAACAGATATGAAGATACAGAATATTTGTACTTGTGGTTCCATATAATTAAAGGCATAGTCCTGCTGGCTGTAACTAATGAAAAGCAGAACAACAGAGAGAAATGACAAGGACATGTGAAAAGAAGCAGTCGACACTGCTTTAACTTCTCTCAATAATCAATCTCCTCATCTTGATGTTTACAAAAAAGAGTCAATAAGTGGAGAGGGAGCTTTGTGATTGGCTTTGATTTCTACCCCCAGTACAAATCAGACATTATTGTCTCTGTCTCTGGCTCCCTCACTCTCGATATGACATTGATGACAGTAGACGTGACAAAGGCCATCGAGGGACCAGACAGATGCATTCCTTTACTGACATTAAACACTCTTCTGTGACAGATTGTGACATAAAACCCACCTGAGCGCTGGAAAGTAGGCTGCTGGTGGCTCTGAATAGTGGCAGGTTTGATTAAAAAAACACTGCAACACACTGGAATTCTGTAAGGCTGGAGGAACTTAAGGCTTTAAATGATACCACAAAGGGAGAACTCACTTACTGCCAGTTAGGAGAAGTTCAAAACTGTCACCAGAAGTGTTCACGCCCAAAAGTAGAACTTAATTTAGGAAAATAGCTTCAATCAATTCAATCTTAATTAGTGAGGATGAGGCTCTCTGTCTTTTCTTCCTAACTTTCTTTCTCACTTAGGCTGATAAAAATGGGTGTATTCTGACATAAAGGTGCAGCTCTGCTATGGTATTAACAGTGCAATTTGCTTTTGTTGCTGTTTTGTTGAGTGTTAGATGAGCAGGTTGATGCCACTCTCATGTCTGTGTATGAAATATGAAGCTACTGCTGGCAGATGGTTCCCCTAGGTAAATGAAAAAGACAGGAAATGGGAAAAAAAGCTGGTCTGACTCTTTCAAAAGGTACCAAAATCTACCTGTCAGATCCTTTAAGGCTCATTATGTCTCATTTTTATTGTGTTCCTGTTGAATTTGAAGGATTTACAAGTTTCTTTATGAAAAATTATGTTTATTTTTTCTCATCGTCATAATGTTCCATGACTTTGTCCCCAGAGTGCACTGTAAAAAATGTCCCTGTAAAATTAAATAGCTGCTGTGGTCACCAGTATTTAACTGTATTTTTTTACAGTGTTATCAGAATCTGAGATTTAGTGTTTAACACTGTAACTACACTTTCAAATAAAATAATGTCCTGTATTTATATACCATTTCCACTGTAAGTAATTTTAACTGTAAATGTAGTTGCCTGTAAATCACATTTTTTTCTTTCACACTGATAAACTGTGAAATACAGACATACACCATAAATACAAATGTGTGTTTTTGTGTTTATGATCCAGAACTGAGATCTTCCAACTCAGTTTAATATTTAAAAATGCATATACCACTATAAGACTGTAAAGAACAAAGCAAGTGAGGTTTTTGTAAATCAGGAACATTTATTCAAAGGTAGCAATGTATGACACATTGGAGTCTATTAAATTTACTTTAGAAACCAAGGAAACATTATTTAACTTTTTGTAAATAATGAACAACATGGAAATGTTGCTGTGGGAAGGCATCAGTTTAAAGTTGGTAATAATATTCATAACTGTGTTTTGTGAACTACTCTGCATCATTTTCTGTTCGGTTCACACCATCACTTTCGACAGCATCATTGTGGTTGTTGGCTCCAAAACAGCATTTTTAACTGTATTTTGAAAATAAAATGTACACAACTGTTATAACAGGGTTGTATTTTTACAGGACTTTATTACAGTGTTCATCTGAATGAAGCTCTAAATATTTTATTTTATAATTTTCATTGCATTTTATTTACATTTTGCCCATATGAGGTGTTCCGGATCAAAAATACTAAGGCATGGGACGCCGTATAACTCGCTGAGTTAATGTGTTACCACATGGGCGCAGGTCGCCAGCAGCGGTCGTGAGTTCGAGTCCAGCTCACGACCCTTTGCTGCATGTCTCTCTCCTCTCTACCCCCCTTCACTCTGTCTATCAATAAAGCTTCAAAAATCTCCCCCCAAAAAAATATAAAAACAAAAAATACTAAGGCATCAGAAACAAATAGTTCAAACTTCAGTTCGTGTTTCCAGTAAAGTTGAGCTCAGTCACATCAAGTCCATTCATCAAATGACATGCTCCATCTCCCAGACACCCACATGCTTGTAGTTTGAGCAAGCACACCTCACTGACCTTCATGACAGCCACACGTTAGAAACCCCATAGATAACACACCTTGCATTGTTTGCATTCTCACACACAACAATACATAGATCCTCTTGCGCATGCAGCTCTGGTGCATAAAGCTTTTTTGACGCCTTGCTCACAATTCATTCTGTGGCAGCACAATATCCAAACGATATACTATATGTCTGGGTCTTGATCGTATTTTTGATCATGACACGGGTGAGGAGAAAAGAGGCCAAGAAACTGACAATGAAGATGGATTACAGGAGGAAGACAGAAGAAGAAGACGACACAGAACGAAGAGACGTGGAACAACCCAGTGATGGAGCGGAGACACATATAGAAATTGCTGTACTTTTGCAGGTTGCTATACATACACTTGTAAGAGGATGTTAGCATGTTGGCCAGTGGGGGTTTACTTCAACATCCCAGCTACATGTTCATGGTTTAAATGTAGGTGATCCAGACTGGAAGCAGGAAAACTTCTTTAAGAGGAGACTTTTCCCAGAAGAGCTGGTGAAAGCCACAGTGGCACCCCTCATTCAAGGGCGCCAACATCCTCACCTCAGACCTCAGACACACAAGAGCCAGAAGCAAGATTTACAGCAACCGGAGAAAGAAGGGAATAAAAGAGGTGCAATCTGTGTGCCCCAAGAGATGTCAAAACAAGTATTACGTACCATAAATGCAGGGCATATGCTTGCAACAGCCATCACTTTTACAAAATGCAGCCGATACTGGTCGAGAGATGTCTTGAATGTGTTCAGACGTTCAAAGGTTTCATGTGTAGTTTTTAGCCCTTATCTTTTATTAGCTAATGAAATCATAAAGGTCAATTTTGACTGGGAAACCAAGAGATGTTATTTTTTGACACTTTAAGTTTAAGTAAATTTTAAAGGGTTTCAAAGCAAATGTCTTACCAACACGTCGACAAAAAGTAGTCTGTGAGAATTAAGAATTGCACAATGTGACTAATATGAGTTTGTGTGATAATCAAAATAATCAATTTAATCTTAGATTTTAATTCCGTTATCCAGTAATATTGTTTTTAGTCAGAACTAGCTGAGCTCAGGCCAAAACTCTAACACAACATTAGGTGATAATACATGTATTATTGTGGATTTGTAATTAGCTGTAATGGGAGAAGAGCTGATCTGTACAAAATTAAAATTGTTATTACTTAGTTAAGCACAATAATTCCAAAAGTCTTGTCATGACTGTGGGTCAGGCAACCGACAGAGACATAATTGATCAGTTAAGAAATAGTTGGCGCATAACCCTCTTTAACACTGCTGTGGGACATTTTAAATTTGATTTTTTTTTTTGTGTGAATCTTAGTTTAAATCAGGCAGCTTTAGAGGTCCTGGCTGGCACCTTTGGTTGCCTTTGATTTGAGCAATGATATTAAAGCTGGGGTAGCAGAAATCTGGTAAAGATGGAAAAAAAATGCCAGAAATTGAAAATACAGCTCCCCTCCTGCAGCTCTATCCTCTTTGTCTTAGCCCCATTCCAACAAACATGCATAGGAATATGCATGCACCTTAAACACGCTAAAGCCAAAACATTGATATTTAGCTTTACACAGGACTCAAACAATACAATCCTGAGTAAAATAATCTCTTTAATCCATTCAGTCACCATATTCTACTCCTTTATCCTACCTTTATCCTATATGCTCTATGCAATGTACAACACACTCTTATACCATCTCACATTGTGACTCTCCAAAGTCTCCTGTCTCGGGCTGCAATTTCTAAAGCCTGAAAACAGAATGAAAGGATGTGCAGCAGCTTCCTATCAGACCATTTAATTTACAATATGCTGAGACTTTTCGGGACCTTTTGCCCAGTGACATCAAAAAATATTTCAAGACTTAAATTAAGCTATCCATTTTCCCATTTCCATTCTTGGTGCTAATACAAGCCAACGGGTTTCTGCTTCTATAGACTGATTTACCGTAAAGACTGAACGTGATATCAATCTTCTCATCAACTACTCCTTTTTGCAAGAATGAAAATAAGCATGCTTTTCTAAAATATGAAACTATTCCTTTAAGTGACTTATGGATCTTTCTTTATAAAGCAAAGATCTTACCTACCAAAATAAGAGTCTAAATGGCTGATATAATTTAAACCGCTGGGCAGCTTCAGAGAGTCCACTCAGACACTGGATGTGCTTTTATGAGGCTGTGTGTGCATGAGATCTGTCTAAGTGTGTGAGCCTGTAGATGTGTGTGTCTGCGGTGTGAATAGCCTCTTGCAGTGCTGCCAGTAAAAGCAATAATTTGACAGTAATGTTGCCAATAAACAAACAAAACCCAGCCTCGCTCATAATCTGTATCTGTTTGGGAGAGCATAATGATGTGTTAGCATGGCCCGCTTTTCCATTGTGCTGCAGCCTTGTCATGGTGGCTCAGGGGAAGACTTATCCATATGAGAGGCTTAGGGAAGCCTGTTCAGATCCGCCAGGATTAGGCCCAGGCTAATACACTGGGTCAACAGCATGGTTCTCCTAATGAGACAGGTGTACAGTACTTACGACTGTCTCTCCACGTAGCGAAGGCTCAAACAAAAGCTGATATCATCCCTCCCGGCTTAGCCCGACTCATATGATATCCCCCAGTAGTAAATACAGTCGCTGTATCAACCCTAATGCAGACATCCAACCAGCTCAGAGGTGATCTGGGCTGCACCGGGGCGGACTGTGGTGCCAGTGGCCATTTTTAAAAATAAGAAATAAAACATTTTAGGAGGATTTAAAATGCCTTTGTCTCTGCTTCTCTCTTTCATAGCCAGATTTAAGCTACATCCAACAATCACAGCTGTGGATGGAGAATTAGGTTCACTAGGATACGTTCTGTGGTTCTACAGTGCAGCGGTAGAACGTTTTTGCACCGCAGCACCAATAACACAATAGAAAATTGCCGTTCCTGCTGTCTTAATTGAGAAAAAGAGTCAGTGTAATGAATCAATTTTAAATACTCTAGATTATAACCAACAAAAAAATGATTAAAACTGATGCAAAAATATGTAAGTACCATATTACTGCTGTAGATCAGGCACCTTCTAAAGAACTGCAAGGTAGATTTAAGGATTCATGATTAAAGCAGGAAAACAAAGTTGTGATACTAAATCTGACATTTTCAATTTTTACTTTTTGGGAAATACTGAACAGTTTTACCTCCTTTTTGTGCCTCAAGAATTTATTTAGATATAACCATCTAAGACGTTTACTGAAGACATTTCTAAATCATTAAAAGAGATGCCAAACTCAACAGTGCTCCAGTTAGGACATGTTGGTTTAATCACTAACATCGAACTGTCTTTTACAAGCTTTTCATATGTGTATATTTCTAGTAAAAGAGAAAAAAGGAGGATATTTTATGTTACATTTTCCTGATTAGAAGTATAGTGTTCAAATACTCAACTCTATTAGTCATAACTAGCTTTAAATTGTATTTAAGTACATTACTTGAGTGAGTGCGATTGCTCTGCACTCTAAAAACTAACTTTTTGGCTCAAAAACAAACCAAAAAAATGAACGCACCCGTTTGCGTCAGTCTTTTTTGACTCTTTCTAATGAAATTATGTTCAACCAGCAAACTATTTTGAGTTCGAGGAATCAGCTTTTCCTCTTCAATTAAAAGTTTTTAATTTCCTGTTTTAACTGTCAATTATTTTGTCAGTCCAAATTGTGTCCATTTTTCTAGAGTAGTATTTTTTGGTATTGAAGAGCTTACACAGTGCAGAAGGAGGGATTTTCCACAACCTGGCAAACCCAGAGTATTTTAATTACCACTGATCTCAAAGTGGTAAAAATGACGTTATCAAGCCAATTTTATTAAGTTACCTCAACTTAAAATTTAGTTTTGATTCAACTAAAGCAGAAATTTGAGTTGAAATTACACATAATATTAAGTTGGTGCAATTACCAACATTATTATGTCAATTAAACCCTTCAAAATAATGTTTGCTACTTTAAATGATTATCTAAATCAGTACATTAGATCTTTTATCTTGTAATCATGCCTTTAATTAATTAGTGGACTAATGGGTTCCTTTAATATTTTGTCTTATGAGTGTGTTTGAAGTGAAAATAATATGAATCTATTATATTCAGCCAATGTAAGCGGCACCTTTTAGCAAGTAAGTGCAAAAAAAAGAAGAAAAAAAACCCTCAGACTTCCAAATCTGTGACCACATGATTGATCTGTGTATGGTTTCCTACAAGAAAAGGGCACATCTCACCCCTTGTCTCCCCCACTTGGCAATTCCTCGTTTAGCAAAGAAAACATCACCTCTATTCAAAACTGTTGTTGTGGCTTTTACAGCCTCCAGGTATTTGATCTGCACCAGTTACAAATCCTGCTTTTCCTTGCCTATTTTCATGAACCTTGGTCGCAAACCATGAATCAAGCCTCTCCACGTCCCCTTGAACTCCCCCCCACCTCACCCCACCCCTAGCAAACTCACACTTACCCCCCCTCCTCCTCGTCCTCCTCTTCCTCCCCCCCTTGCTTGTCAAAACATTTGTGAAATCCTATTTTCCTTTAATAAAGTATAGTTCTGTCCCGCAGATGTATGCTTGGATAACATGTCATACTCTGTCTTTGTTGAGAATGGCGCCCCGCTGATGTTCTTAGGCAGTGAGAAAATTGCCTTATTGAAACACGTTGCTTGGAGTGACTATAATGCCACACTGAGGGCCGGCATTATGCACATGACATATTCAGGACCTTGGAGTGGAAAAACTATGAATATAAAGTAATCACGGAAGGCACCTACACGTTTCTCCACCATGATAGCTTTGCTTTGCCTCTCACCTTTGTCAAATATGATGATTTCATGATTTTAGACAAAGCGCTGGGGTCCGAGCTGCTTCCACAACACGTTGCAGAGGCAGCCTTTCAAGCACACACACACATTTAGTCTTCAACATGGTGTGGAATCAATAAAAAAATATAAAGATTATTCCACGCACCTCTTATAAATAAATATATTCCTAATCATTAGAAACACCCACTTTCAAAAAATTGATCTTATGCTGTGCACAAGGCCTGAAAATAATTCTGCTACACTGCAGCCAGTACAAGCACTTTGAGTTTAATGGGCCAGGCTGTGTGTGTGCCTGTGTGTGTGTGTGTTTGTTTGCATGTGCATGTGTGTGAGAGAGTGAATGTTCTGGGGAGCTGTGTAAACAGAAATACTAAGCTACCCCAAGAGTGCACTTTCTCTGTGAAGTTAAGAGCCGGGTACACATGTTTATTACAATTTCAAACAAAATGCAAATGCCATTAAACAAATGGGGTTGAGGCAAATTAGCCAGGAATTTAATATTCGCCGAGTCTATGATATAGGACATCTTGTTACGAGACAGTGGTCTGAAGTATCAGTCGCGAGCTGAGCCTTTCATCCAGCCGGCTCTCTTGAGGATATTTGTAATTAGCATCATTTGCCTAATACTTCAGGTTAATTAGAATATTTAATTGAATAGCTCTAATCTTCGGAGATGACTATATTATAATCAAATTAGCACCACCACTAGGCTGGCTATTGAACGTGGCAGACTGCCTGGCTCCTGGTCTCTTATCTGCTCCATCTCCATAGAGCATTCTCACATACTTAATGGTCCATTTGAACTATGCTATCAACATTTGATTATTCCTGAACAACAAAGGCAGCCACACAACCAGTAGGCATAAAAGAAGAGATGATAAAGAAAAGCGCTATGGCTCCCATATGGCAGGTTGGGGAGAGCGCTCGCTCGGTGTGAAGCAGCCGAGCCAGGCGGCGGGGCCTGCGAGGCCATCAGGGAAAGGAGTCGACTCAACTCTTACTCGCCTCCATCCGCCCCTCATCTAGCGAGCCAAGTGTTTGCCAAGATAAGCAGATGAGGAGACATATGCTTGAGAGGCTTCTGGAGAACTATTGAGAGAGTTTTAGTAGTCGAACCAGATGAAAGGAAGGTCTGCAACCCCGTGCTGTATACAGTAACTGTGTCTCTGCTTTCTTTGCCTTTATTGGGCTTTGGAGGAGCTGCAGAAGCACATCGTTTGCCTTAAAACGTGCGATTAGATCCTGCCTCTTTAATACACGTACTGTAAAAGGATGTGTTTTATACAGAGTAATCAACATAAACTCCATTAAAATGAAATCAGTCATTCTGGGTTTATTGAACTCCAAAAAGTCTTATGCTCATACACAATAATCCGTCTTGCCACGAGAAAAACAAACTAATGAAAAGCTAAATATTACAGTGCGTTCAATTGCAACAAACAGATGGCAGCTAAATTAAAAGAAATTACATATACATTATCTTCACTTTATGGCTTCGCTCTAATTGAGGCGATTATAACTCCTACCTTTCTCCTCTATAATGAAGTGAATTAATTCACTTAGACTGGAACGTGTTGCAATTGTACTTGCCAGTATTTGTGTTTAGCGTCTCAAGTGATAATTTTTGACAGTGCCATATGTTTCGCCGGCAATATTTCTTCTTGGTTGAGTTTTATTACATAATTTTATTTGTCCCTGCGCTGATTTCTTTATATATCTGCAAATGAACTCTTGTTGCAAATAGGTAGCCATATGCCACGAGGATGCAGAATAGAGGCTAAAAAAAATATTCCTTAGGCTTCCCGCTAATTTGTTTTCCCCGGCTCCGTCTCGCTGTACGGCTGCTGATTGTGCATTGTGGCTATATTAAAATGATAATGAATAAATGTATCATCAGCAACAACCCCGCCTTCAGTGGACTCATTGAACGTTTGCCACCAGGAGGAAGGAAAACATAATTGTGTCCTCGGCCCTTTCAGTTTCGCACGTTGCTGGAAATGACAAAAAGCAATAAAGCGGGTCATAATGGAGCCTTTTATACGTGGGAAGAAAACAGGAGATCACTGCTGCTTTGCAAACAGGGATACTGTATGTTCTTTTAAATAACAGCATTAAATTGACATCACATATATGTAATGATGCCTTTGAGCCTTCTTTGCTTGTTTTTTTTTTGTATTTTTTAGCTTTTTCTTTATAAAGTATATTGTATTAATGTGTATTTGTACCTTGAACTTCTTATCATGTTGCAGAGCACTATTGGTGCTGATGTATACCCTTGTGGTGGCAGATTAGAGGCTCATGCTTCTTCAGGAGCACAAGATCCAACTTTGTAAAGCAGCTCCAGTGTTTCTAGATACAGTTCCTGAGTCAGACCCCCCTAGGCTATAAGTTGCTAGTCGAGAGGTAAATGTTGTCCAAGCAGCACTCGTGCATTTTAATCCATACTGTTGCTGTTTTGGAAACAACGGCGCCGTGATTGGCACACTCCTCCAGCCTTGGACAGGACAGTTTGCGATTGGCTGCACAGCTCCTCAGCAGAAGCAGTCAAATAAAGAATTTAGGTGTCTGTAATAACCCACAATGGTATTTTTTGCCTCTCCCTCCAGAAAGCAAATCCGTCCTTATTAGGAATTTGGAAACGAGAAGCAAGGCCTCCGATGCCTCTCCTTAAAGACGATCACAATGTTGTTGACATTGTAAAGCTCTTCAAGCACAGTCTGACAAATTCTCACAACGTTTTATTCTCCCCTCCAGGCGGAAATGAATGAAACACACGCACACACATATGCTGAGTGTACTTCCTTAACTATACTAGATAATTAGAAGGTTCAACATGTTTGTCCAAGGCTTTCAGGGTTGCGATCATTCCCACAAAAATCCCATGTTCTCATAAACATTTCAATTTTAGAATATATTTGGGTGATTAAAGATGATTAAAGTCAACCCAATTATATGAAATACTTAATTATGTCAAACTAGTAACAGTTTTATTTGGGAAGTGCGGTATGGTTAGTTGAGATGCTCGGATTAAAAGCAGTTCAAAGCATGCGAGTCTTGATGCCACATGTTTTGATATTAAACACAACACCGTGCAGAAGTCTGGAACATCTGACTGGATCCTTTGAAGCTCATTTACTTCACATAAGAAATGGAAATATTACAGACAAACACCCTGCACTGCTAAGAGGTACCATCTGCAGTGAAAAGAGCCGAAACACTGCTGAAATGTTTATGATCCAAATCTTCATTTTGATTCATCTGCAAGGAAAGTAAGAAGTAACCCGAGAAAATGCATCGAAAACTCCTGAAATTCTACTGGGAGAGGCAGCTAGAAAGAAAGCGTGGTGATCTATATTAGGATTGTTTAAAAAGGCCTGCGCCGGCCTACTCCTTGATGTCCGAAGCAGTCAGACCCCAGTGTATGGTCAGAGGCGGTTTGATGCTGGGTTTGATGGAGTATGTCAGTCCAATCAGCCCAGCTTCCAGAGTCTGATTGGGTCTGCCAGCCGGAGAGGCAGCCCTGATATTAGCTCTACAGCCAGCTGACAGCCGGCATAGAGGGCAGCTTATACGACACACAACAACAAAGCCGGCGCACTGAAGGGCCACACTTTGTCTGGGCGAGTGTAAAAGATAGTGGAAGAAATGTAAAATAGGAGAAAGTGGTTTTCAAGAGCTAAAGATTGACCAGAGAGAAACGCTTAACTCCCTACTTACTGGTTCACTCCACATGCATTATATCTGCATTGCTCCGTCACTGCAACTAAACGTGAAATGAAGCTTTTAGTTACATGCATGTGAAAAATCAAGTCTACTAGAACTTTGCAGGAACGTGAGGACTGTACAAAACCAAACCATTTTGTATTTGCAGATATAAACATATATTTTGTCTTTTTCTTATGATATTATTAAACCCCAAATGTAGAAATGTATAGACGTGATAACACTTCCCTTATGGAGGTTACCATGAAGCAGGGTTGTCACTAGGGATGCATGATATTGCATTTTTGAAGATATTTTCAAACTCACTTTGGCAGGTTCCTGATGCTAATACCAAAATAATGCAGATTTTTTTTTTATTCCATGTAATTGCAGAGACTGTCTGCTCTCTCCTGTAGTGGAATTAGCATCTTATTGTATTTCCTCTTGCTGTGATGGTCCTACTGTCAGGTACAGACATGAAATATAAAGCTTTTCAAATATATGCATTCATGGGCTGCCATATTGCTCGCTGAGTTAGGGCGTTACTGTGTCACAGGTCGCCAGCAGCGGTTGTTAGTTCAAGTCCGGCTCACGACCCTTTGCTGCATGTCTCTCTCTACTCTTTCCCTTTCACCCTGTCTCTCCCCCGTCATTAAAATGGAAAAACTCCCCCCAAAAAATGTATGCATTCACTGTGCAAAATAAGAAAGCAAAGACAACTTGTCATAATTATTTCTGAGTAACAAACCTTTAGTGTTATGTGCTTGTTAATGTTCCTTCTATGCTGATATTTCATTTTAATGCTAATATCATTGTGCTTCCTCGGTTAATATGTTACACTGTTATATGTTACATTGATCAGATTAACACATACACACTCCCTGGTCTCTTTATTTGGTCCTTCAATTCAATTTAATATAAGTCTATATGACAAATCTGCACTGATGGAGGAAGTATTCACATCCTTGACTTAGGTAAAAGTACTAATACCACAATGTGAAAGTACTCTGCAACAGCAAGCATTACTTATGTAAAAGTGTTTTGGTATTATAATGGAAATATACTTTAAGCGTTAAAAGTAAACAGACTGTTATACTACTATATACTATATGATTAGACTATTGTTATGGTACAATGTACTTTGTTATCATTACATTTATTACTCAAACATTAATGTAAAAGCAGTATTTTTCCATTGCAGTTGGTTAATTTGGAGCTCACTTTAGACTATTTTGTTTCTAGCTGCAACTAATGATTAGTTTCATTATGGGTAGATGTCCTCATTATGTTATCCATTAATCAAATTCTGAAATTAGCAAGAAATGCTGTCATGAATGTTTGAAGCAATCTTCAAAATAGTTGCCAGTTTTCTCTCCATTGACTAACTGCTAATTTTCTCATCTTTACTTAATCCGTTGGGTAATTACAAACGTCATATTTTGTAAGCTCTTCATGTGTTTAATGTGCCAGAATCTTAATTTGTAAGGTGACTAGTAGCTGGAGCTGCTAGGTTGATGTAGTGAAATATAAAGTACAATATTTCATTCTGAAATGTAGCGGAGTAGAAATATACACATCAATTAAAATCTAGGATTCAAGTAAAGTACAAGTACCTCAAATATGTGCTTAACCCTGGAACACTAGGGAGATTTCCACCCAT
Source organism: Dascyllus trimaculatus (assembly GCA_024666655.1). NCBI lineage: Eukaryota > Metazoa > Chordata > Actinopteri > Pomacentridae > Dascyllus > Dascyllus trimaculatus. The sequence goes on from CM045451.1 coordinate 29,044,559, forward strand.
GCGATTGTGGTTACGTGTTTTTCATTGTGTTGCCATTGTCTGAGTGGGTCCTTGGGTAGCTTCATGCTGCTCACTGATGTCACAGAAGGTAGGCGTGTTTCCCTGCTCCCATCCCTGGTTTTTTCAACAGGCACCTGTTTGGGTGATTTTCACCTGACATTAGTGACAGAGTAAAATATTTTTGAGTTGGAATATACTGTATGTATATATAATATATCTCCATCACAGTTGTCAGTTCATTGGAAAAGTTCCCAGCGCCATGGTTATTTTTTAAGGAATTTTTCATGAATGATTCCCTAATTTTCACTAATTTTAGAGCCTTTTTCTGGGGTCCCCCATGATACCTTTTTTCATTTTATGAGACGTTGAATAGGGGAAAATAAAAGAAGAGTACTTCAATTTGTCATGTATTGTTGCACTTTAATCTATTTTGATCAAAAGTATTTTTGATCGGATATATTATATTGGGTGAAATATACTCAACTCTAGTGATGGTGCTGTTAATTGTTACATTGGTGTTCTAGGGTTAAGTACAGTAGTTGAGTAAATGTACTTAGTTACTTTCCACCACTGCAAATCTGCCACATAGTGCACAACAGCGATGCTGCTGTTCTGCACTGGATTATACTTAAATGACATTCTTCTCTCTGACATATTTTTAAGTGAGGTGAACAAAACACTGAAAACACCCTCAAATATAACGCAGTCAAGTTCGATATTACAGAAATTCCTAATAAAGTGCCAACCGAGTGTATATGTCCTACAAAACATATTAATGAAACGGGTGGCTTTTCTTGATACTAAAATATTTGTCCTCTTGTGAAGAAAAATTCAATTCAAAATTCAGGGAACTTCAGTCAATTTATTTGGGAATTTTGAGACGAGAAGTAAACGGCAAATGGTCTGCACTTATATAGCGCTATTTTCTACCAAAGTGCCTTACAATGTGTTTCGCATACACCCAACTGCCATGCAAGGCGCTTGCCTGTCATTGGGAGCAACTTGGGGTTCAATGTCTTGCCCAAGGACACTTCGGCATGCGGAGGGGCCGGGGATCAAACCACCAACTTTGCGATCAGTGGACAACCTGCTCTACCACCTGAGCCACAGTCGCCCCAGTGCTGTATTAAAGTACAGAACATAGTGACATTTCAAGCATATTTCATAGCAAGTCCCAAATGTTAAGTATGTTTTATTATCTCTGCTTAAGAAGTTGTGAGGTGTCTGGGTTTAGGTATAAACCAAGTCAAAAGAATCACATGTATCAGTGATAAGGTGTGGACAGGGTAGATGTTGGGCTGAAGCAAAAAGTAGAATCTGGCTTGTATAAACCACCTCTTACAGGCATGTGGGAGACTTAAAAGCTTTGGAAAAGTTCTGGGGGAAATTTTCTCTAAGGTTTATGAGCCATAGCAGATGAGTAGATGACCCAAGTTAATTATTATTGAATTTGTTTTCCCTGCTCCACTGATACTTACCTCTACCCTGATGCAACAATGACAGTGGGCTCTCCCATTAAGGCAAAGAATGTGGCTTGTCGGGGAGGACTGCCTGTTTCTTCACATGAAAAAAAACATGTTTATGCCGTCTAAACCTGTTATGCTTCATCATTTGTTATGGTTAGCATCCAGTTCATCATCTATCCTTTTATACTGACAGGAATAATCTGAATATTGTGCAAGAACATCTGTGTGAAAAGGTAACAGGCATTGCTCAGAGTTTCCATGGCACTTTGAAAACCTCTACATGTTTTTCTCCCCCAGTCAGGTTTTATGTGCTTGTAAATTAGCGAGCTGACAGGGCTGACATGATGGGATATCAGGAGTGAAAGTCGAGGCAATTTACTCCAATCAAACGCATAATCTTGAAATTAGACTGTAAGACATGGAATATGGCATATTGTAATTGCTGGAGAGTTTAGGGGCAGACTCGCTGTCACAAGGAGACATGACATAAATCATCATGTACAGATAAACCCCTTCTCCTGTCAGGACCGAACGCAAAACAGATGAAGCACAAGCCATCTCACGCTGGAGTTGACCAGTTTAAGTGAAGTAACTGTTGTGTGCTCAGATATATGTGTTGGGAATTAACACAAACAAGATATCTCTCTGCTGTTTTGTTTTGTTTTTTTCAGGAAGAAAAATATCAACTGAAACAGTCCACTCAAACAGGAACTTGTGAAAAGTACCTCCGGCAGCGCTAAGGAAGCATGTATATTGTTCTTGAGCCTTATTAGTTACACATTTACAGAATGACGTGATACTTTTTTTTTTTTTTTACACTTGTGTGATGAGCATGTTTTCTGGGGATTATTCTTGTGGCTTTGCAACCAAACTTTGTGGTAATGTAGTCTGATTCACGAGTTGACAGACTCGTCATTCTCTTTTATTCTTGAGGGTTTTCTCCACTACAAGATATAACAAAGGCCTCCGTAGCACAACATACCACACTGAAAAGTCTTTGCAGAGGATTTGGAGCTTGCTAGGTTTTTTTCGGTGAATTATCCATTTTAATTAGGTGCAAATGTTCCACCAAAACAATTCACAAGTCACCGCTGGTATGAACACTGAAGCCACACCTCCTGCTTAGCCCCACCCACAATGACTGTGATTGGTTTAAAGAAAAACAAACAAGCCAGTGTTTGTTTGTTTTTTCCCACCTATTGCAGAATGATAGTGTGGTGACCATTATGTTCTGTAGAGTGGGCTGGCAAAGCTAGACACTGGGTGCATGTTAACCAAAACTATGATCCTTGATAAACTCGCAGTGTAAACCAAACATGACTGAAAGTAGTGACTGAAAATTAAAGTAGAGTGATTGAAAACACAAACAAATGATCTGCAGCTGCTGGCCTCACCACCTGCTATCCTGCCATCCCTACCCCAACCTCTCCTGCTATCCCCTCCCCCCTCATCCCCACTCTCACCCCAACTGGTCGAGGCAGATGGCCGCCTTCCCTGACCCTGGTTCTCTTGAAAAACAAAACCGAGAACATATGCAAATGTGCATGGTGGTGTTTATCAAGGCTGTGCAGCTGGAATGCCTAAATGAATGGTAGCCTTGCTTAATATTATCAATCACACCAGTGTTTGACAAATCATATCACATAAAAAAGGTCTTCTAAGGCCACTGAGTGATGATTTGGAACATTTCTGGCTTTGGTGCCGCCTTGTGGTAACATCCAAAAGCTGCTGTTCTGGTTTTTGTGCTTGTCAAACATGTTCATATACTTCTTTGTGGTATCAGATGTGGATGAAGGGAAACGGCAGCTTCCTCCAGCGTCACTCCCATGTTTATATCGGGCCCAGTTGGAGGGAGGCCTGATGTCATAAATTGAATTTTTTTCTAACCCTGTTGGTAGGAGGAGCTGCAGGAAGAAGTAGTAGCAGAGTGTGACACAATCCTCCAGCTTGGTCTCCTAAAAGTGAATGGTGTGATTTTCATTTTAAGACCCGTTGTCATAAATAGTAAAAACACATCTGGAAAAAGTCAAAAATGAAATGGGGCTTCTTTATAACATAACAATGCAAGTTCTCCTTGTGTGAAGGCAGGAAAGTGAGACGCGAGGCCACCCTGACAGAAAAAGGATGACGGAGCATCACGCTCACTGAGCAGCACTAAATCACTGACACCCTCGAGAAGGTTTAGTGTAAGCACAAGAGTAGGTCTCTGAAGAGCTCAGACTTCACCCTCACTGTCATCATGGTGAAGCTATATTTGGAAAGATGACAGAAAAGAAGTCCAGCCAAGCCAACAGGCCCAGTCTGGTTGTGGAAGGACACTTGCAGCTACATGCTCAGTGCCAAAACACATAAACCACTTCTGGTGTGGTTCAACCATGGTGACCAAGAGCAGGGAGAGCGGAGCTGTGAACAGTCCTCTTTGGAATCCATAGAAAGTGATGTTGTCGTCTGCTGGTTGCAGGATGGTTTGGTCACTTCCGTTTGGCATCACTTCTAAAACGGAATACACTCACGCTGTCTGGTGAACTGTGTACATGACACCAGCATGCATACTTTCACTATGATAAGCTGAAAATAGTGTTCCAGCACTTTGTATAGAATACACTGATACAAACATAATGAACCAGACACTGATCAGCCAGACTAACTGCTCAGTAACAGGTATTTCATGTCCTCTACAGCTCACATCCAAACATGGCTTTTCCGCACTCCGTCTTTGCTCTGAGACAATATGTAGGAGCGTTTGTCATTGGTTATCAGGGGATGATATATAGTCTAGCCTGCAGAGAAACATGTGTTGTGCTTTAATCTAGAGTGCATAGGCCAGTATTCATGGCCAGCAGCTGGAGAAAATCACAGGAGACGAAGAGTCCACCGTGGAGAGAGGAGACATACTGCCTGCCTGCCTGCCTGGCAGATGCTGGTTCTTGTTATCAGCCCTCTCTCCACCTTATTTATGTGGTGACTTACAACCCGACACCCTGTTTTTTTCTCCTCCTCGCACACTGCTTCTTTGCCCACACAGACACATTTTCATATGAATAAATGCTTGTTTTTGTTGCTTGTTTTCTGATTGATAAAGCACATTCTGGTACTTCAGTAGCACCGATGATCTTTGGCTGAGATTTCCTGACAACATAGACCATCCTGGCAACATCCTTATAACAGGAAACATTAGCCTAAAGTCGTATGAACAGGCAAAGGCCAAAAGAGGAGGTTGCAAATTAGAAACTGTGTGCTGTGTAAATGACTGGAAAACAAACCAAATACCATCACAGTAACTGAAATCCGAAAAATTAGCATGCTAAGATGCTCACAGTAAAAATGTTTACATGCTGATGATTTCATGGTTCATGTTGTAAATTCTATAAACCAAAGACAACCATGCTGTTAGTTTGCAAAAAAGATGGCTCAACTCAAAGTACAGTGCAAGAATATCACAAAATACCAACAGCACATTATGCAACGTTCTTTCTGAAACCTCTTGCAGGTGTTCTTGAGCTTCCCCCGCTTATTCAGGTGCAGAGTCAATATGTTGAGCAGCTCCCAGTCTCAGAAGCAGCGAGACATCTGCACACAAGCCTCTCATCTCCCTTCGCGCCTCATATCCATATATTAGTTTCTCTTTTACGCCCCAGTTTCACTCTGCTGCTCTCTTATTGACAAGCCCCTACTGTGATATTTATGTCACATATTTAATATGGACATGGGAATGATTATCAAATCCATAGTTGCCAAGAGAGTCCGATCGGCCTTAAATAATGGATGAGCAAGGATGCGACTCAATTTGCGAGGCCGCACAGAAAGACAGGGCAAGTGCAGCCATCGACCCCCACCTTCCCACCCGCCCCCATCGCCTTCTCCCTCTCCGGAACGTCATTATTCTGGTCGATCTTTTCGCCCCTCGCTTGACATCATTCAATGTAATCATCCTTCAATAAAAAACCTGCTTGTAATAAAAGGAACAACCCGGGTCAATACACAGAATATGGAGAAGGATGACCCTGTGCTGGGAGACAGCGTATAAATGGGCCTCTTTATCAAAGCGGATAGACGCCCGGTGCCTTAACAGGAATTCGACCGTGGCTGGAGTTATCATTACTGTTACCTTTTGTATCATCAGTGTTTGTCCTCTGTGAATATGAGGAAGAATGATGGCTACATTAATGAATCAATGAGCTAATGAAGCAGCCATTGTGTTGGTTTATTGAAATACACTGAGGAAAATTGAAGACCTCGGCGGCATCTCTCTGCTCTGCTGTCATATCGTCTGCTTGCCAAACTCACCCGCCACAGATGAAAGAAGGGATATTTTGAAAAAACATGGGGAAAGTCATCTGTTATGAAGCAAGCAAACTGCGCGCAGGAAAAGAAGCGCTGGAGAAAAGAAAAGAGCAAACAGGAAGGTCACACGACTGTCACATGCTGCTCTTCAACTACACACAAGCTGGTGTAACAGACCAGAGCGCCCTGTCTGGACTGAGGATGGTTCGAGGGTCAAATTAGCTGACAGGGTAATTTTGTGGAGGCGACATGCGGCGCTGCTGATTATCCCTGAGCTGGCATCATTTTTGTTTATCAAAAAATGTTAATTGCCTGTTTTTACGAGTTGGAAAAGATTAAAAGTTAATAGGAGAGACTAAATAAACACAATGCAATTGCATGAGGCTGTAGAAGATGGTAATTAATTTGTGGCCACCCCTGAGCTAATTAGCTGATATAAAGCAGGAAAAAAGAAGTTAATGAGGCTTAATGTAACTGATACACTGAAAAGTTTAGACTAATGAATTTATGAATGCGTGAGGAAATGCTCGTTCTAACTTTCACGTCGCGCGGCACCTCCTGGAGACGGGAAACTTAGTCGCTCCTCTCCAACTCCATCACCTTCAGTGTGCAATGTAAGCGCGGCGCTATATAAAATTTCATAGCTCTGTTTGATTCAGTGTGTGGCAGCTGAATCAGAAGTGCCGCCTCCATGCAGAGAGAGAGATGGTGGACCATGGGAGGGCCCATACCAGCCCAGCAGTTAGTTTGTTTTGTGAATCCTCGGGGTGCAGCTGGTCTGAGGATACAGGAGCTACTATATTGGAAGGTCTGAGGAGGTCAGTTTGCCTGGGGGATAGGGAGGTATGGAAAATGATAATCGACTACCAGCTTCTTATGGGGCTGATGGTGAACATGGTCCAGGGGGGCTGTGTCACAGTGTCAGCTGCTGCATGCCAATCTCAGCGTACTCCAGCATCTAAACTGCACCTTTCCTATCCTCCGCTGAGTAATTGAGATGTCACTTCTTCGCATGTTCATACCTCTAATATCTGTCGCACCTCCTGATGTTCATTTTAAGAAACAGCTTATTATTTCACTTACTACTGCGCTGACCGCAGAGGACATTACTTACACTCTGTAGGGTCACAATGGCATTTACTGTTGACACCGTGGACTCAGGTTCATGGGTAATTTGAATGAAATTACAGGGCCGTGATGAATCCTGCAAGTGAGTGGGAGCCAGAGCGGCGAGGTAATCAGGTAATTGCAGCTTTCATAAATGTAATTTATCAGCAAGGCAAAGGCCAGCAGTGGTAGCTGACTAGCTAGCACACTTGCTGTCTCTTCAGACTGACCTGTGAAGCTTTCACATGATGACATATGTCTTTATGAGCTGTAGGGAGGCATAATGGGCGATAAGGCAGAAATACTCCCATCAAAGCATCCCTGTCATATTACATAAATCAGCGCTCTAATGTGGACTTCTTCCCACACAGTTTGCCTTCTTCTTCTTCTTCATCATCTTCGTGGTTTACTGCGGGTAATTTGTCAATCACAATTTGACGGAGCAGCACGGATGCTATTAATGACGTTCATATAATAGATTTACAAGTGTCAAGGAGCATATCGCCGTGTCACAAATGTGATTCTGATGGATGAGCTGGTGTATCTGTACAGTACAGAAGGAGGGACGCAAGCCGGGTAGCTGAGATGGCTTAGACAGAAATGTGGCATCAGTGAAAACAGTCTCACAAGGATTGTTAAATGAGCATGAACGGGTTATACTGCTGTTTTTTAAAATGTGAACTATGTTAGGGTTACATCTGTTTACCATACATTTGGTATAAGATGCAGTTTTTGTCAAATTCAGCGAGTTTTTTTTCACAGTACATGGGGGAAAAGGAATGGGAGGTGACATGGTGGGAAGACATCTGGAACATGACAAGGGGCACAAACTGCTGACAGATTTTTGTTGTTTTGAGGTCACAAACCAAAGATTTTGAAGTCAGTTTTATCAACACATTATATAGGACTGTCACATGATTTTAACTGACGTTTTATTCTGAAAAGCAGCTACAGCTGTCAGACAAGTAAATGTCATGCAATAAAAAGTATGACCATTTCCAGTAAACTGTTGCGAAATAGAAGTAAATTATATATTTTTTTAAAGTATAAAATCACTTTTGAATCCCTGTGCCTGAGTACATCTACTGTAATTTAGCTTCTTTTGACTTTGGTTTCATGGTTGTCTTAACTGGGTGCAATAACTTCCTGGTCTCAGCTGGTTGCCTGGCAGTCTCCTGGTGATGGCAACATATAGTGAATTAGTTACCATCGTGTGCTTTGGAGGTGCTGCTTGGTGGATTCTTTTTATTTCCTCTGGACTGAGGCGAGCCAGCTGTTGACCCATTTACAATCTAAGCTAAAGAGCACTAATTGACTGCTGGCTGCAGCTTCACATTTAGAGTGAAATGGATCCTCTTCTAGTAGAACTTTGGGCCAGGAAGCAAATAGATGTTTCCCCAAATTTTCAAATTAAAATTAGGGAAAAGGTGACCGTTATGACTGAACATAGTTTAATGGAAAACACTATTAAAATGTAGTCAGAAAAGGGTTTGAAGGCATATTATGTAATATAGACATACTTTCCAGCACATTGAGTGTGAGACTATTGCGTGTTTTTGTCTTATTTCATTTCAGATGATATCTTGTTATAAAAAATCTTTTTCAAATCAATGTTTATTTCGCTTTCTGTTCTCTGAGCACACATTTCTAGTTTAGGAAATCATACTCAGTCATTTTACTTACCGAGTTTCAAAGCTGTTATTGCAAGAAAGCAGTACAGTGCATGTATTCTGTATATTCATTCTCACATCATTTATTGTCTTGGAAAACTGCAACGGCGGTCTCAAGCAGAGTGTTCTTGGACGAACAAACATCGCCATCGACTTATCTCAGCTCAAATCTATATGAAACCCTGGTTTCCAACCTGTTGAGAGGCATGTTGAAAGCTCAGTGACAACAATTTGTCCCCTAATTCAAAACTCTACAGATACATTCACACATAGCCGAACTGACAAGCAGGTCCACATCATCGAGCAAAGAAGGAGAAGAAAATGAACAGGAGCTGGGTGTGTTGGCGTAATCACCCTTGTTTTATCCTCAGTAATAGCCTTTGGCAGACAGTCGGGGCGTAGAAAACACAGGAGGGAGATGACAAAGGCTTTGTTCATGGGTCAAATCCTCATTTCATAAAAGCCTCCTGCAGAAAACTGAAACATGATAGGTCAAATACAGGTCTAAATGCCTTTTCCAGTTTTCCTATTTTCCCATTTCAACATATCCGTCTGGTGTCGGCGCTCTCTCGCCTCTGTAATGGAAAACTATTGCAGAAGCATTTCTCAGTCAGTGGGGGTCAAGGGGTCATCACTGATGTCACTCTCAAAGTAACCAGTGGCAAATAGGTCCTGACATGTGCTCTCCAATGAGAGAATGAGACTGGACAGCTCCTCTGGCTCTCCGACTGATAAGCCATAGAAAAGAATATGTGAGGCTCGGAGCATCGCGGCCGCTGCTCCTGCCTTTTGAGAGACTAATACCAGCTGGAGAATTAAGGCACAAATAACAACTGGGTGATCTGAAGAAGGGTCTCGATGCTTCTTTTCCTTTTTTTTTTTCTTTTTCACTTCCCACAGTTCAAAGTATTCGGCTTTTATCTTTACATTCTTGTGGGCAAGCATTAATACTCACTCTTAGTCCGTTTGAGCAAGATGCAAATGTCATTTTACTCGTCAGATCTGTGTTTTATTACATGAAAGTGACACTCCTCTGGTCTTCTCCTCCTCCTCCTCCCCCTGTTTCCCTTCCATCTTTGTCTCAAGTGTTAGAGCGAAACAAATTCCTCTTGTTCACTGTCAGATGCATGTCGTGTACTGTGTGATTGGCTATACACGTCCCCGTCTCGTGGAGATTTCTACGCCTGTTTGTTCTGTACAGGCGTGCAGCGAGTCGCCACGCAGCGTGACTGCTCACTCTCTGCCATCTTCACTCTCATCTGTCCTCCCGTCGTTGCAGGAAACAACCCAGGAATGACAGAAAGTACAAAAACCGCCATGACCAAGCATAGAATTATAAAGCCTAAATCCTCACATTTACCTAATATTTTAATGCGAGCCTTGGCTTTCTTCTTCCTTCTATCACTCCTTTCCCATCTCTTTCTCTTTCTCCCTGTCTCTCCACTCCACTAGTCAGAGAGAGGATGACTGAACGAGCAGGAGACCGGCACTTTCTGATAGAGTCACACCCCACAAATGGAGTCAATCAAGGGGCTGGCTGGAAAAAAAAAAATTCATTTTCTGACAGAGGTGTCAGCAAGATTGTCAAGCCTCCATGGTAACAAATCCATAGCACTAAAAAGGAAAAAAAAAAAAAGAACTGAGAGGAGGGAGAAGAGAGTTAACCGAGAACCCCTGACAAAGTGTAAAACAGGAATCCTCGGAGTGGATTCCCAGTCAATCAGAGCACTTACTTTTCAGCTGTCCATAACGCTATTTCATAGCAATTATTACCCCCACTGAGCAGGTGACAGGCTTGTGTGCCGACGGCAGCGCCACGCAAACTCCCGGTAATCCCGAAATGACGGATTGGGAGGGAAGCCTTGCAGTGATTTGTGACAAAGTAAGCGAACATAGACTTCTGTACTTAGAAACGTGAGAGCAGTTTGTCTTCATGCTTATGGTAACACTCTGCACTTTGATTTGATGCACGGGTTTTAGTCCGCCTCACCAATATACTCCCTCGGCTTATGGGGGGGCATCGCTATTCAGGTTCTAAATTGAAAAATTGCTGTAGGGTGTCCATTAGGTGTTTACTGTCCGTTAATCAATAAAGTGATGTTTTTGATTTAGGGAGGATCTGCTTTTTTTGCTGGTATAATTAAATAACCAGTGCTGGTTTTTGCTTTGCACCTTTTTTTTTTTCTTTTAATCCTTTTGCCTTTTGCTTTGTTGCACTTTTATTCACGTGCATCAAACTTCTCTAACATGGTGTCTACAGAGCTGAAGCAGGCATATTCACAGACAGGCCATAAAGATGGTCGCTTTGTTTGACTGTTACCCATAAAACCCACCAAAGCCCTCTTGCTTGTAATTTTTTTTCTTTCCTCTGCCGAGTCCTAAAGTCTTAAAGCTTCCCGCCTGTTATATTTCCTCCACATCAATATGTCACCTGGTTCCGCCACGGCAGGATGTCAACTTAATGCAACTCTAGGGTTAAGAAAACACCATCCCTGCCCGCTGACTGATCGCCTGTCACCGCTCGCACAAAAAAAGTTTAGAAATTTGATCCACCTGTCATCTCGCCCGCGATTATGAATCTCTTCCTCCAGCGGCTCGGAGGCCCATTCAGATGCATTCTAGCTTGGCCTCGCTCCGCATTAGTTACATGGATGGGAGAGCAAACTTCAAATCACTGCAAGTGACGGAGAGGGAGAGAAAGAATCCAACTCATCCTAATGTAAACAATTGGGCCCAGTGGTGAGCCCACCAAAATAGACGCCGCTGTTGGAGGAGGAAAAAAAAAAGGTATTTCTGTTTTGAGAGAATCTTGTAATCTGATTTTACTTGCAGAAGTCATACAGCACGAATTAAAACATCTAAAGGATTCTGAAAAAAAGGATGCTGCAGGTCTTAAAATACAGCAATACATTAGTGCAAGCTGTAATCTGGAAATCTTCTTCACCCCCTCCTACCTTTGTTTTCTCCCTTTTCATCCCACAAAGGCGAGCAGGCAAACACAAAAAGAGAGTACATGTTTCTTTATCTCTAACCTCACGGTGAACTACAGATGACCCCCTGAGTCAACTGCATTAGCTTTGGGGTGGTCAGAGTGTGTGTGTGTGTGTGTGTGTGTGTGTGTGTGTGTGTGTGATTGGAGGGTGCGAGAACTAAAAGGGGGGTGGGGGGATTTCTCTTGCTCTCCATTAAGGTTGTTTAGGTTAGAGGGGTTAACTCAATGAGGCTAAGTAAGTTTGAACTGCGAATCACATCAGCAGACTTGCGCATTCACTTATGCACACAATTGCAAATGTACAAGCCGGAGGTAATCACATTAAAAGATCCCGAATGCATCACACACTGTTTTTTTTTTCTCCTAATCATTAATATTAAGATTTATCTGTAGTAAAGGGGAACCGTGACAGCTCTTGTTTTTTGCATGGGCTACACTCTATTACAACCATTCTCCAATATGTCAGGATTTGAACCTGCAACCTCGAACTCTCAAGCCCATTCATCCAACACGCTTTCTTTCAAACAGCTAAAGAAAATTCATTGCTTTTAGTTTTCAAACAGCGATTTCCTTGACTGAGCCCCCCTTCTTTTTTTTTTTCCTTTTCCCAGATAGAGCCTGAGACTGATTTATTATAGATTTTCTGTGTTTTGATTGTTTTGCTGAGAAGCAGGATGGGAAGATGGGACTTCCAGCTGCTCGGGATGCTTGGGAGTCCTGGGAGTCCTGGCCCGGCTGCCCTCCCGGCTGGCCCAGCCAAGTGGGCATGCGCTGTTATGGGCCGCTGCGGGGGGTTGATGGGGCTGCAGAGGCTGGGCCAGAGAGGCCACAGATGCCTTAAACGACTTGGCATGATGGGATAGTGAAGGGTTAGGAGCACGACGCGCAAGTAAATCAAAACAGTTTTTCTGTGATATGTGAGCGGGTGTCAGGTTCTAGATAAAGAAGCAAAAAAACAAAACAAAACAGACAGACGTGTTGTCAAAGTCACACCTGAGTGGACTGAGCGTGTTGCACAATGTTTGGTAATACATGCAAGTCTGTGCCAGTTCTGTACTGACAGTAAGTTTAGCAAACAGAAGATAATACATTTTGTGGACACCTTCACAAACTTGAATTTTAACTTTTTGCTTCACAAGCTATGCATTTAAAAATGTTTATTATTGTTTTCTTTTTATTTAGCTTTTCCCAAATACCTGAATATTCAGCGTAACCAATTACACTGACATTAAAAAGGAGAATTATCAATTTTTTCCTGGACCTGTGCGTCTCTGAAGCATTTTCTCTCAAGCAAAGCTGCCCCATCAAGGGCTTCCAACCTGCACTTGAAGCACCCATGACACCAGACTGACAGAAGGGCCCCCATTAGATAGTAATTCATGCGGAAGCTGCTTGGACCCCAATATCATTATCAGGCGAACGGACCTGCCAGCTTTTTATTGTGCCACAGTCTGTCATGATGCAAATTCTTAGAGTTTTGGGAGAAGTTTTAAAAAATGACACTAGGTTTTATTTGTGAAATACTGCATGAACCCATCCAACAATGTATATTTTATTTATGCATAATGGACTGGCATACTGGGTTATTTTGGGAGTAAATCATTTTCTTGATCCCTGCCATCCTAGTCATTCCTATTTAATGTGAATTTTGTGGTAATCACTTCCAACCCCAATCAACCCCATTTGCTCCCATTTAGCTCATACTGCAACATGCACATGTGGTATTAATACCTTTTTTATAAACCGCAGCTTTGCATGAGTCTAAGCTAGTGACTTAAATCGACAAATTTATGCAAAGACCTGAAGTTTTATAGATCATACTTACACCTGTGAAAATATATAATCAGAGTACAGCAAAAAACATGAACGGAATAGCTTATCAGGTATGAGAATGACTCATGTGCATGCACCATTTCTCCCTTTTTTTAAAATATGTTTCTCCAAATGCAAACACTCAAGCACACAGCTCAGTCTGTGAAATGCGCAAAAACTGTAGGTGATCAGGTGGGACCAGGGGAGAGAGAGGGAGGGAGGAAGAGAGAGAGAGCAAGCAAGAGAGAGAGGGAGAGAAAAAAAAAAGCCAAACTAGTCCCTTTAACTTTCTAAAGACTTTTCAGCATTTGTTCTGCACACTTACCTACGCAAACTCCAAGGGGCCACAGTGACTGGGGTCCCATTTCAGGCCCAGCGTGGAGCCGGAGAGCTCCTCAGCTGTAAAATGAGAGCGCCAGAGCGCAGTGTGAAAATGGATTAGCCTCGCTGAGATAAGGGGAGCCCTCAGCGAGCCATGCACGCCTTCAATGGGGAAAAAGAACTGCTGTACAAATTGTTTTTGGTACATTAAGTACCTGTTACTTTATTTCACAGATGGAAAACAATAACACAGGCTCCGGGGTTGGAACCACCGCTGCACTGAGGAATGTGAGAGGTTTGGCTCACCTAGCGCCCTCCGAGTTCACCCCTTTTTTTTTTCTTAATATGCAAAGTGATCCTCGTAAGGACTGTTGACTGAAAGAATTCAGCAGATTGACAACGTAACATATGATGATAAATGACGAAGTGCCAGGTTGGCAGGCGACAGACTACAGAGGGAAATCATACAGAATATCCATGTTAATAAAAAATAAAATAAAATGCGCTGAATGTTCCCACTCAGCAACCAGGGCAGGGATTTTTCATTAATAGGCCTGCCGCTGCACCAGGGCCCCCCAAATTAAATGAGTGTGTCAGATCCTGGATGATTTATACATTTGGACTGATCTAACAGCTCTGTGGAACAGCTATGACACCCTGACAAGCCAACAATGGATATGAAAAATGAGCCAATACCACAGCACTAAATCTGAGACTTTCAAAGCCAAATGCACGCATAGAATCGAAACCTCCAACATACTCGCAAGAATAATGAAAATAAAGTGGGGGGGAAGAAAAAAAAAATCCCCATAAGATTCTCAGCACAATTTTAGCTAAATCATTCAGTGTTTATATGAATGGAGTGATGGAGACAAATTGGTCCGAGTGGAGTGTGGCAGTACTTTGCTTTGCTGATGTCTTTTTGTGGCTGCGTGGAGAGCACATCACTTTACAGCTAAATGAGATATCAGGCCCATTGCTGAGCTTTGACTCAATAGGAAAATGTCAAATCAAGTTAGCGCTAAGGTGCATTTCAAAACACCTCAATTCTCTTTCTGTTTCTATCAAATTTAAAATGCAATTTATTGTATGGGTTTTTTCTCCCCACTTTTTTTTCTTTCTGCGAGCTCTATTCAAAGACAGTGCAGTATGTGTTTCAGTGGCAGCAGAAACCAAAGTCAACTTTCCTCCAATGACAAAAGCTGTGTTTATAATTATGTTGTGTGGAAGGCTAGTGGCCTTACTAACTTCTTAGATGAAGTGATAAAAACCAACATGATGGACTAAAGCATTTTTGCTTTTCTTAGTATTGTCCTTTTACCCCCTCATTCTCTGTCTGATGAAAAACTGCACTTGGTGTTCCTCAGAGCTCAGCAGATTTAGAGGAAACAATTACCAGTCCGGTGATCTCTGCTTCTCCAGTCCCGCCGATAAACACCCAGCGCCCTGAGGTATGGTCGGAAAATGATACAGTTTTAAACGGGTTAAATTTCATCGTTTCCTCATTGCGCCCTCCTCCTCCTCCTCCCTTTCTCCCTCTGAGGTTTTATTTCACAAAAGTGTGAGCACATTTTTTTGTTGATGGGGGCAAAAGAGGGAGACGATAAAGAATATGAAAAGCCCATCTTCACAGAACATTAGACATCGCAAAACAACCCTAAGCTATGATTGGATATATCAAAACTGACAAGTAAAAGTTGATTGCTGAGTGTCTATTGATTGAGCTATATTTCACTGGGGGAGCACAGCCTCATAGTTGTCTTCACAGTGCACCAAACCCTGCTGCAGAGCCACGTTTATTGGAGACGGCCGGCGTAATAGAATCAGTCAGTGTGCTACAGTTGGTAACTTTGATTATTATTTACAGATATGATATAATTAAAAAAACATCACGAGGCTATTTAGCCATTTAAAATGACTAATATTATAAATGTATACATTTTCTACCATATCAATGCATCTTATTGCAGTATACAGTCTGGTTTGACCAATGTGGATCACACTGATGTTGTGCCATTACTGAACATCTTAACACTTGACCACATTTAGTGCTAGTTAATTAACTAAAAAGTACATACAAAATACTTTGGCTTGCATCTTGAACAGCATCCAAACCATTAAGTGTGCATATAGCTGATGCTACCAAGGTCAGTAACACTAAATGCTTGAACCTTGGTGACTATATAATTATACTTTGCTCATTTTTGTAATTAATAGTTTTTAGTTGTTGGTTGTCTTTTTCTTTGGTTGCTGCCAGTTAGCTTAGCTTAGCACCAATACTGGAAACAAGGGAAATAGCTAACCTTGTCTCTTTCCAAACACATATTTATTGTTTTGTTGTATATTGTTTGTTGATCTGTAGATAAATAGGCGTATAAGAAAGTTTTGCATGGCCTTACGAGTGCCGTCATGTTTTCAAGGCATTCCTGTTAACCTCACAATAATGACAAGGCATCATGTGTTAATTAATGACCTCTTGAACTTTGGACAGGCTAGCTGTTTTCTGAATTTATGCCAAGTAAGCTTGCAAACAGCTATGTGGGTGGTATAGACTCCTCATGTAACTCTTGTGCAAGCAGGTATTGCTTTAACAGTGGCAAGGGTTACTGTTATGGTTGTTAGGTATTGAAAAGAGAAAGATTTTAAGATAAGTTTTGATATTCAGCCAAATGGAAGACAGAAACTGACTGACAGATTGAACCCTCTGTAGTGCTATAATGGCTTAAAAGGAAGAGCAGTGATGATTTATGGGTGCTGAAAGCAAAGGTAAGTTGTGCAGTTCATGAGAAAGGTCGGGAGACTTTGAAGATGAGAGCGGGCAGTAATGCCCATTTGACCACGTGGCGTTTGGTTATGACGAGCACGCAGTGATATGATCATCTGTAATTTGTGTCTTTATCCCTCACAAGGGAGAGAAATAGATAGGGAAAAGAAGGGGATGAAAAATAGGACAGATGCTGACAGGGAGTGAAACACTTGAGCTGCAGAGAAGGCCAAGTGTACCGAACGCAGCGCAGCCCGGGAGTGATTGAATGATCCCATTCTGGGCTCTTTGTTAGACACCAGGCAGCGATGTATGAAGATTGATACACAAGTGCTCGACTCGGTTTGCTGGATCATCAAACGGATTGATATTATACTCCAGTCAAGGATGAAGACAAAGTAAGTGTTATCATACTCAATACTGGGGCTTGTCAGAGGCGGGAAATCATCCCGTGTCACTGGTTATGGGAGCGTTTCGCCGACTGTCTTGAGAATTTATCTGGAGGATGTGGCGCTCTGTGGCAGACTGCAGCTGACGGCGGAGGCCTCGGCTGTACCGTAAAGATCTTAGCTAAAGATTGAATTACAACATTGTGCTTTGGAATACATTTATTTCGCTGCTATCATGTTTGTCCCTACAGACACTGTAAATCCCTGGCCCTCCTTATCAAGGAGTCATTTATTGTCGCTCAAATAACATTATTCATGGTGATATCATTACTTAGATAACATGAGCATTACAGCCAATGATTTGTTTATCTGTTGTACAACAAGGGCTGCCTACATTACTCCCGAGGTTTTCTCCAGCATCCTCATTATTCCTTAGTCCTGGGAGCAGTCAGTATAAAATGAAGGTAATGGTTGTATCTGCTTGGTGGCTCTGTTGATGTGCTTTTTAACCACCTGAAATGAGAACATCATTATATGTGAAACAGGGGTGCAGTATGTAGTAACTGGAGTGTTTGAGCAACACAACTGACTGCTCTGAATTCTACATGAAGCTGTTTGAATCATCAGAATGTCTTTACAGTCAGGGCAGAGAAGTGTATCTCCACAGCAACACTGCTACCTTTTCTGACTTCCTTGTAATTACAGGTTGGGGAATGGGTTACGGAAATATGTAGGAAGTGAAGAACTGACTTTAAAGCAAAGAAAAAACACTGAGTGAAAAAGCTTGGCAGAAGAAATACAAACGTGGTGTCAGTTTGAGAAACAAGGACACCAGTATATTTAGAGTTTCCATTGCTTTCGATGGTTGGTAACCATCTATGTAGTGTCTATTTAGGTGAAAAATCACATAAATGTATTGTCATTCTGGCCTTTATTGTCCTTATTTAATAGGTGCAAAAAAGCATGCATATTTTTAGCTGTTAGTTTCTTCATTACATGGTTTTACTATCACGTTTAGGTATGAATGCACCCAATATGATGGGGTTCACAAGCCTGACATGAAGAGATCTCTTTGCACTGGTGAAAGAAGCATTTAAAGAAGCAACACTGTCACAAAAGCGTCCTCTGTTGTGCAGTTTGATTAATTTCATGTGTTTTAAAGCCCAAAGAAGTGGCAGACATTGTTAGCTCATTTTGACTGTGACTGCTGTGGCATGTGACATTGGTCCAATCTTCATTCTTGTCCTAATAAAAGCAAACATCATTCAAATACATCTAAAAGAAAGGTTTTCCAGAAAAATAGACTTAAAGAATCAGAGTAAAAATGTTAATTGTGTAGCTGAATAGTGCTTGCCCGTTGATGGATAAGTATGTAATAGGGATTTTAATGTGTGGAAGTAGGGAAATTTTAGATACTGTAAAGTGGTTCAGTCTTTATTATCTGATGAGCTCCTATGTATGTAAAAGTTGAACTTGTAAAGTAAACGTAATGGTGTAAAACATCCTTTTCTTTGCTCAAGATTTAGGGTTTAAAATACATAAAATGGAAAAAATAAAGTTTAACTGAAAAATTATACTGCAGTAAATACATGTAACTACTTTGCATAATTGTTTATTTGTGAAAAACTAAGTTGCATGTGAGTAATGTTCATCAATATTGAAGAAAATCTGTCAAATTATGGACGGTCCTCCTCAAATTCCAATAAAATCAAGTCAAAACCCAACATTTTGAGCACTAAAAACCCTCACACTATGTCATCTGTAGTCTGATTTTATCAAATATTCTGCATTGAACTGGCACAATTTGAGTGATTCTGGCTCCTTCTATAAGTAACTAACTCCAGTTTGCCTCCAGCTATTACCACCAGAAGCTTCCTGATGCTGTTTTCTTAAGGGTTGGAGACACGGGGCAATATAAGTGTGTGGCTCTCTCTATGGAGTGGTTTTATGCACACTGTAAAGCTGTCAGTTATGTCTGTGCATACAGTGCCCTCGCCATGTCGCCAGGCTCAGTAAAAACCATGTATGGGAAACACTGCAGGCCGTGGCACTTATGGATATTTCTCTTTACATTCATCATTTTTACATGTAGTCGCTGGTAGCCGCGGGCTGTCAAAGAGACTTACTGCTTTTCATCTTCATATTGAAATTCCAGAGGGGTTAGTCGTCCTCCTGCTCGCGTATATCATTTCTGTTGTTACGTTATAAAGTTATACCACAGTTTGTCCATATTCCTACAAAGGCAGACACACACTCGCACGTCTAGTCCAAGTGGGATGCTTGAGCCAAGAGGTGCTTGCTATGATTTGGCCTTGTTAAGCTGTTGACCCTGAAGAGAGAGAATTACCTCTGTTGGAAAGGCAGTGTGTGTGTGTGCGTGCGTGCGTGTGTGTGTGGGATGTCTGGTGGCGATGGAAAGGGGGGAAGGAGGGGTGCACGAGCTTTGAGTTAAGGGGTCTATCAAGGGACAAACTTCTCCTGCACCACAAAGCCACATGATCCATCTCCCTTTTTAGCTGGTGTCAGGAGCATTTTATGTGATGATGATTTGATGCTTGGGTACTGGGTCTCCCTCTCACTCGCTCAGATTGAGCTATGATAGTCGGAGCTGGGATCACTGGGATCACTGAGCTGCTGGGCTGCAGCCATCACAAAGCTCGGTGCACGTGTCCCTGAGGAGACCACATCTCCCTCCTACTGCAGTCACATATCCTATTTGGCTTCACAACTTTTTTTTATATATTAAAATAAACACAAGTTTAGCAGATGGAATCAAAGTAAGCTATAATGTAGGGCTATTAAAACTATATATTTTAAAGGAAATTATTGAGACATGGTAAGGATGTTGGAAAGAACTGAGAGACAGATTGTGATTGCATATTGTTATTTTTAGTCTTTTGATTGACATTTAGGAAAGATAGAATAGGCTGTTTTGAGAGAAAATGAGAAAAAAGCAGTTGTAAATAAGAAAAAAATATGGATGAATGCTATACTATACAATAAGATCAATTGAAAGTTATAGTTTTAAATTAAAATTACAAGCTTCATCCCATAAAGTAACTTCCAGGTTGTTGGTTGGAGATGTGCAGTGCCTGAAACCACGCTCTATTAACTATTTGGTGCCCTATATTTACTATTAAACATTATATCTGAGTGTGCAAATACTGAGTGTGAAATTTATACACTACACAGTGCTCTTAAAAGATGATGATAGAATGAAAAAAAGAGCATATTTTCCGCTGACAATCCAGCAATGCACTGCACCATTTTTGTAGATATAAAATTGCCATTGCATAGCACAGAATGACAATGATTTACAAGCATGAGGATTCTTTAACTTGAAATTTACTGCTCACAGTGGATTAACCTATTAGCAGTACAAGAGTGAACTAGGTGGTGTTTCTGGACATCACTCAGATGATGTTACCTTACATTTTTAATCTCACACTTTGATTCCAACGCCACATTTTCTATGTGATGCTGTTTGTTTGCCCTTGGTGGACACACACACACACTTATACACACTTCTGAACATACACAAAAATGTATCCCTGACTTTCTTTATTGGCAAATGAAGATCTTGTAGTTACTGTTTGTTGACTTATTTGTATTATTTGTTTCTTCGATTTCTTTTCCACTTCAAGAGAAAATTGCAAACGACATCATGCCAACGTCTTTGTTTGAGTGTTTCATCACGACCTTGATAGACAGAAAGAATCCTCAATCAAAGGCTGCAATCATAACCACCAAGTTTCTCAAAAAAAAAGTGTAAATCTATGAGAAATATTCAAATTTAGACACTAAAGGTGTACTGACAAGAAAATAATAGATTCAAAATAATAGATATTGAGAAAGGGAAAAGTTCAATTGGACATGCTTTAAGTGTTGGGAGTTTGGGGGTACTAAAATGCTAGGGATATAGTGGCCTAAAATGGAAATACCCATGTAAAAGTACCTCAAAGTTGGGCTTATATAGGCTACAATGCTTGAGTAAATGTACCTTCCACCACTGCCAGTACACAAAATACAAAACATATTTGAGTTCTCCCAGCTTTCTGATCCATTTTAACTAGTTTGACTTAGTTTAATTATTATTTACAATCAATAAGAGACAAGTGTTTATCTGTCTCTGTCTGAGTACTATTGACACTTATATTCACAGTAATATAACACTGCTCAAGGTAAATGGTAATGAATAAAGGTAAAGAACACATTTTTTCTTCTTAAGGTGAACTCCTCCTTTAAGGACTGTAGTTTTCTCCCATCCCTGGTGGTAGCACTTATGCCGCTAATAAACAAAATCCTTTAACACAGTGCTATTATGATCATAAAAGCTGTAAATCTACAGTATTGTCCAATTACATGTAGCTTTTAAAGAGCGTCCGTGTGTTGTGTTTGTGATAGGCTGTGTAATAGTGTAATAACTCTGTCCCCTGTACGACGGCCGGGGAGGCTGTGTGTAAATGAGACGGTTCTGCTACATTAGCTTCATAACACCATAATCCCTTCTCCATAAACCATTACATGCGCCGCAACATTTCTGATTTATGGGGGGTAGAGAATCAATGGGAAAAAATTAATGCTCGCAAAACGTCCCAGGGACAATATTGAGCAGATTTTAATTGTGATTTCATTCAAGTGGCTGTTAGCCAGATGATGAATGGGAGCTAACCTTCCACTCTGCCAAGCACTGGAGAGAGTCTTTAATATGACAATTAAGTGTCTGTCTTTTAGATTTTATTGTATCTTCCTCTCTCTATCTTGTGGGGCGACTCTGTCCTCCCTCCTCCTCCTCCTCTCCGTTCTACCTCCCACCCACCCACTCTCCTTTCCCCCTCTTTCTATCTCTCCGTCTCTTGACATCACTTCATCTGTACAGTGCGGCTTTTGCACAGATTAAATTGAGACTCCAGTTTTCTCCATCTCAGAGCACTTACTTATGTTTTATGACACGCACTAAATCAATTTTATGTTGTTATTGATTTCCCCCCCCCTCCTCCTATTACCCTCTTGCTTAAATCGACACAGACCATTTTGCCTTTTGCTCTCCGATTCTTCCCACTCTTGTCTTGTGGTGACCTTAAGTGTATGACCGAGACACACTCATCTCTAAGGGGGGAAATGTGTGTGCTTGTGTGCTTGTGTTGAACCTCTGGAGCTCTCTGAGGAAAACAATCAGTGTAGATATGAAATGAAAAGGTGGAATCAGAAGGTGGCAGGTTCACTTGGCAGTACAGCTAGCAAAACTTCAGTTGCATTTTAGAATTCCAGCGTGCTTTATTCCTCTGTATCATCATTAAACATGGCAGGAAAGCATACAGGTGCTTCATATTACACCTACACCCTACAGGATGAAGATGAAGACAGATTCTACCTCACCAAAGTTGTTTTCATTTCGTTGCTCAAGTAAAAGAAAACATTGGAGGGATTTTTAATTTTACCTTCACCATTATGATTGACAATGTCTTTGGCACAATACAAGGAGTCTCTTCTGACTATGTATTTATTCACAAGTGTCTCTGCAAACTGAGCCAACAAGCCTGAAGGACGACATTTTCAATGATTTTGTTAAGCATTACAGGATGCATCTGAATAGAAATGACCGAAATAGAGTATAAACAGAATCTAATAAGAAAACAAAAAAAAAACACATTAATAATGGCACACAAAAAGAAATGGAAAAATAAATCTTTAATGAGGAGCTTGTTTCAGGAGCAGCTCTAATTAGGCTTCCTTTCCAGTTTCCCTGTGCATTGGTTTAAGGAGAGCTAACTGGTAAGAGCAGAGGGTTAAATGCAATAAGAGCTGGCTTGATCTCAATCAATTTGTCCCTGTCTTTTGGCAGGTGCCCAGGCTTTGCTGTGTCCCGGTCCCCCAGCTTTGGCTCCATCAGGGCTCCCAGCAAAGAGCTAAGCAGCAGCATCAATGTGACCATTTAGAGTGTGATCTGTGCAGATGCAGTAGGAAGGTCAGGCCATTGTGCGTTCCTCCTCCCTCCTGCCTTTCACTTCACCCTCCAGCACGCCGTCCACATCAAAGTTGTTATTGAGGCCCCTCAATCGGAAATCCCGGTTTGGCAGGGAAGTGAGGTCTTTAAGAAAAGAATGATGGCCTTGACCTAACATGAGCGACTAAATCAGCCCACCAGCAGCCAAGAGGAAGATTAATACTCATAGGGCTTCTTTACACCTGCCCTCAACAGGCATCTCATATCTGGACTGAGTCTAGATTGTGTTTACACCTGACCTCAAAATGGATCTATGGTCAGATCTGACTTTTCCAAAGAAAATGATGAAAGACAAAATTGTCACTTTCTCTTGAAATGCTTATGACTTGCAAAACTGATAGTGAAGACATTTTGACTCTTTTGTTATTTATTACCACTTTTCCTGAAATCAAGGAGGTGTGATGTAAGATTGGATCTACATATGACTGTAACCATTTAAAATGTAACTTTTTTTCAGAATGAATTTAATTCTGTTTAATTTCATTGATATACATAGTGCATATACGATCCCAGGGCACTTTACATAGGAAGGTCATGCCCTTACACTATTGGAGAGACTCAACAAACTGTTCTGTTTGGAGCCCTGGAGAGTGTGAACTCTTTTCAGAAGTCCATTTTTTTTTTTTTTACCCTGGCACATTCTGACTCTTGCTTATTTGTTAAAATTGCACGGAATCATGTTTTTTAAACTTGATTTTGAAGTTTGTGACAGAAAATGACACATTTAGGATCTTAGAGGTAGTTACATGATGGATGTATGAAGGCCAGGTCATGATTTCAGCAACTTTATGTGCGGTTAAAAGCAGATTATAAATGCAGAAAGCAGTACACACGGTTCCATTTATGTTGCAATATACATAGTATGAGCTGCATGATATTTGGTCCCATGGCTCCTCATAGACAACACAGAAAAACACACATAGATGCTTCTGAAAGACTGGTGGTGGCTTGACACTTTTTAGAGTATGTAGCAGCTAGTTAAAGGTTGTAATGTTGCACCGTGTCACTGTGATTATTCCTGAGGTGTTTCGAACACAATGGACAGACATCGCATGGAATTTCTGCAAAATTTCGAACTTTGAACTCTCTTTGGGGGCCGTCGATTGAAAGCATGTAGCTATAAATCAAAGCACCCCCCAAGTCTGGCAGCGAGTCCTTCAAATACAAATCTTTCAGTGGTGAATTTAAAAGGTGTGGATGATGGAGAATCTCTTCACACAGTCTCTCCTCATAACAGGCATTTGATTTCATGGCACATGTGCAGTCATTACGCTTGCAATGCGTACAATCCACATAATCTCGAATGTCAAGCTGCATGAGGACGTCCACAGAATCAACCCTTATGGACTTGGGTGGATTACGAAATTGATGTCACGCGTACACTTTCGGGTCCTTGTGAACATGCAGATGTGGGAAGTGTGAACTGGCCTCTAATACCCCTTTTCCACCGAGCTGGTTCTCAGTGCTAGTTTGGAGCCTGGTCCGATTGCAGATGTATTGGAATGACTCCAGGGACAAATGGAAGTTTTGCAAAAACTGTTGCGTGCTAAAATCTGGCACAATTGTGTCCCACCAGCAGCGCGATTGAGGATGTGCCCAACAGACGACCTTTGCCTCGCAAACAGCCTTAAGACCATCTATAAAGATAAACATAGATGTTATCATCAACTTATTTTGCTTAACTGGTGTGTAATTGATGCAATCGTAGTCGTTTTACAGTGATGCAATGGCGTGGCTCCAACTTAGCTCCTTGCTAACGGAAAAGCAAACAGGTTCTTAGGAGGAGCAAGATTTAAACCAACTAAGCAACAGCACTAGCACCGACATTGAACTAGCACAAGGTTTTTATTGGTGGAAAAGGGGTATAAGCAAAGAGGAAAACGGCAAATCTGATCCGGTGGTCACTTCCGGTATTGCAAGAAAAATCCCCTAAAAGCATATTTGCGATTGTAAAAGAGATATTAGTACATTGTTGACTTGATGCTTTGAAGTACAAACAAGGCTAGTTATTACTCTTAGTATTGGAATTTTAACAAGACATTTTCAAGAGTCTAGATGTGTTATTTTCATGTTTATGGCATCACTTGTGTGGCAGAAGCAAACCTGGACTTGAGCACAATTTTTAGCTTACGTGTCATGCAAGCCATTTTCATCTATAAATCTGATTACTGGTTCTTATAATATATGTGTGTCTCAAATAAAATGGATTTTCATATTCAGTTAGAAACTGCTGTTCACAGTTCACACCCAAATTCTAAATCAGTCTATGTGGATATCTGTTATGAGAAAGTTATCATAGTCTCCATTATGCAGTTACACTCATAAGTAATGCCACCACACAGGGTAACGTTTCTTTATTTATTTTTTGGTAAACAAATAAAAACACATGACTGCATATAACAAATAAAACAGGAATAATCACTTATTTGGTGTAATACCAGTGTTTTTTAAAGTAAGTTGGTACCTTGAGCCCCACTTCAGCACTTTTAATAGGGAGAAGTCCACAAAAAGAACACATAAAGTCAATGATTTACATTGAAGCTTTATTTTATGTGTGCAAACAATACACAATGAACACCTATAACACTAGGTCAGTTATTTTTTAAAGTATGACATGTTGGCATGTCCAGAGTAGAAGAAATAAAGTTCCTTTTTATATCCAAGTAATATTGTACATACAAATATTATATATATTTGAAATGTCTGAATACAGCCGTAAGGGTTGGGTTTAACTTACAACTGAAATTAATGCACTTTTGCTCTGTTCAATGATAATATCTCAGACAAACACAAGTTGATGCAGGCCCCAAAGAATGCCACGATTTTACACCTCACCATCTAAAAAGCAATAGGACACTATCATTTCAGGAAGGTAACAGAGAAAGACAGGCGGAGAAGTGAGGAGGAGGACGGGAGGGAGATGGAGGTGACTGATGGAGGAAGGAGAAGGCAGCAGATAGTCGGTTCTTTCCTCTTTCCCTTCTTCTTCTTCTGTTTCGGCTCATGTGGAAAAGCTTTTCAAATTATGATGTGGATTGACGTGCAGCAGCTGTCCCCTCTCCTGGGTCCTGTCCGTCACCTCACCGGTCACCGCTGACAGCACTATGATGGATTAGGAATTGTCATCCAGGACGCTTGTCACTTGTTTACAAGTCGGCCATCCCTCATCTCTCACCACAGGCCTTATAATCTGGCCGACACTCCTCCGACACCCCCCACCCCCCCTGCTACCAGAGACGCTATACAAGACAACACCATACATTACAACAGCTTTTTTTCTCCCCCCCCTAACCTTTCCCTCTCCCTCCCTCCCTCTCTTACTCCTGCATCCCTGGGTTGAACACAGTCAACACATTTAATGCATTAATATATGTGTTGTGCTCGCCAATCTCCCAGGGACTGGAGCGATGTCTTCTCCTGTCAACCTCTACCCCTGAGAACTGACTGGGTTTTATACAAACATCCCGGTGGGAGAGGGAGGGAGGCTCAGATCTAACCTGCGTTCTGGTTTTTTTTTAACAATGGAGCTTTTAAATCTGTTGCCAAAAAAAAAAAAATGTGGACGGTGCATTTACTATCATCTGCTCAAAAAAATGGGTTCATCTTAAGCCAACAGCTGTAATGTATGTAAATTATATATTTAATTCAGTGCTAATACGTAGTTTCCCCTCTTGATAATGTATGACACAAACTCACTTCAAAATAAGTAAAACAACCTCAATTAAAAAATGTTATAATTAAGTTAGTGCAAAAATGATTAATTAAAATTTTGTGCCTCTTATATCAGTAAAATGTGTCCTCTTGAGCTGTGGTGATTTTTGTGTAATATTTTCTCACATTTGCAGACCAAACACTCAAACAAACAAAACCCCACCACATTAAATGAATGTGAGAAAAAAAAAACATGTTTGTTTATGATCAGACACTTTTTTTCCCTTCACTTAACCTTTTGTTTGGAACTGATTTTCACAGTTTGAACCCGAAACAGTCGCGTCAAACTCGAGACCATTTTCCAGAAGCTTTCAGACTCAGTGATGTCAGGCCTGCGTCTCAGAAATGTCGAGGAAGGAAGCCCCGCCGAGCAGACTTTGATCTCTCTCTACAGCATCTCTCAGCCTGTGGTCTGCTGTGAGAATGTGTGAGTTTATGCTCCCTCTGCAGGCACAGTCCAAACTGGAAGACGAGCTAACCAGCCTGCCTTTCTAGTTTGGACTCAGCCCTGCCAGCTGTGATCCTGCAGAGAGGATGAGTGGATGCCATCTACCCTGCACTGCTGAGACCATCCCTGTGCTCCCAGTGTGGCCCTTGAGAGAGGCCATAATCTTCTCCTATCTGCCTAATGGTTCCCTCTGTGCATTCGGAGATGGCAGTCCTGGGAGCGGGGGCGGCGTGCTGAATCCTACCATGAGCATATTGTCATTAAATTAAAAATTTCCGAACACTCCCTCGCTTGTGGCATAACCGCCGCCGTGAGAGCGATCATAATTGGCTCTGAAAACATGCGTAATTGCCTTCAGCTGGCGTTCTTTTACAGTTGACATTGTTGAGTCCGCGGCGGGGCGATTGGTGAATTGAATATGCAGCTTGTTTCACGATGGCAGTCGTAATTGAAATATGGTACGTGTGAGTGGAAGATTACATTAAAGCTCCTAGATAATCACCTGACAGGGGAGTCATTGAATCGACAATCTGCCGCCGTGTTTCGGGGAAGCGGGCCAGAGCGAACAGGCCGAGGGAGGAGGACGAGTGGGACGGGGGGTACAGGCATCAGGCAGGAGAAGAAGAAGAAGAAGAAGATGAAGAAAAAACTCTTGGCTAGCTCACTCATTCAGAGCAGTCCTGGACTGCCAGCCTGGCATTCCTGGGCTCTTTCTATCACCACATTTATCCCGCTCCCTCCCTCCCTTCCTATTCTCTCCTAGACACACTCCCCTCCACTGCTTTGAGTAGACCACTTCCCCTTTAAGAGCTAACAGATGGCTATCCATTGCAGTTGTTTCATCCTTCATAATTTTATTGCTTTTTTTTTTTGCATAGTACCAAAATAATACCTTTCTAGTCAACATGGCTCATGCTTGCAATCAGCTGAAACAGGGGTTGAATAAACAGATCTGCTGATGATTATCCCTCCACCTGCAAGGCGGCCTTTTAAAGGAAGTGTGCGAGTGTAAAATCCCATGATTCAACGGGCATACCGGTATTAATGTTTTGATTTCTCCGAAAGTTCCTCACGCCATTTTTTTTTCCACAGTCCCTTTCACTTCCTCAGCCTAATAGACAGCTTGAGAGGAAGTGTTATTTCACAAATATTTCAAAACCCCGGGCTGCCGGCGAAGACGCATTACTGGTAAACTGATGCACAAAGGAGAAGACGCAGAGGGATGGCCACATTCGTCCTCCTCTCGTCTGCAGACTATCAGTGCTGTTATTGCCGCCGAGGTGAAAAAAACTCGCAGGTGCCTCCTCTCTTTAATCTACTTCTCCCTTCACCATTATCTTATATTTGGGTATAAACACACAGACTGTGCAACCCGATAATATGCAATTAAAAACAAAGATCATTAAAAAGTTATTGGTGTCTGCCTAATTACTATAACTTTACCCCCCTTATAATGAGCGTGCATGGGTATTGATTCGAAGCAAATCTCCCTTTCCTCCTGGAAAAAAGCAGGTAGTTACTTTGTGTTAAATCATTAATATAGTAATGATTTTTCCAGAACACTCTCAATTAAGACCAGAGCAGAAAATGACCCAGGGGAGTTGAAGCTCACGCTCTTAAAAGTCTGATGTTCCAAATATATCCTTGTTTCTCTCACCAGAGAGTATGGATGGGGTCGAGCCGTGTTTCTGAATAATTTAAAGTGGAGCTTGTTGATTAGAATGTGTGTAAATGTGTTTCCGTGTTAAAGGTCTGCACCTTTGATGTAATACAGTATGTACTGATATGCTGCAATAAATAGGCTTTGTGTGAATAGTAAGTGATGCAGTGGTATGGTTTGACCTCCAGGAGGGGACAAAGAAACAGCCTGCCAGGATAAAAAAAATTAATGACAAACATTAAAGGCGGAAATAATTCCACTGATGGTGTTGTAATAAAACAGAGGGTGCACGCTATGAGCTCATTAAAAGGTTAAACAATTACCAATGTGTTGCTAAATAAAGAGATTAGTGTAACGTCCTCCTTAAACCATCTCCATATAATTTACATTAGTTTGCTTATGTGTATTGTGATTCGCACTAAATACTGAATAGTGTATACGGAATATAGTAAAGATGTCGAGGAAAACAAATAAAAGTAAAGACGTATTCAGAAGGCCAAGAAAGTTTTGATCTTGCTTCATTGACTTTTTGTGTTTATTAGTCCCAATCAGCCAATTTATTAATTGCACAGGAACAACACTGGGGGGGTTGTGCAGCATTTTTGGCCTGTAGCGACCGAAATGCAGAACTTTGAGACTCATACTTGTCAGGTGAAGCACGAAGAGGTTGATGGAAACATGGCAGATGCTATGTATGAAATGAGGCATTCGGTTCTCTTTAATATATCAATACAAGGGGGCGACAGACATGTTTATTCAGGGCCGATATCCATGCTGACTGTATGAGACCAATAACTGATATTTGGAAACAATGCATATCTGCAGGAAAAATGCTCAATACCATGGAGCGGTGACTAAGACTGACAGTCACATCAGAGCCAAAGTAACACAATTTTAAAAAATAATTTTTACTGAGAAATGGTTTAAAAGAATTATAATAATCAGAAAACTGTTAATTTTTGGATCAGATAATCGGCGAAACCAATAAATCCATAATCCGTACAAATGTGGATTAGCATTAAGCTAGCTAGCACGAATACACATCTATTCCTTAGCTAACTACCTCTCTTGCACCACTAAAATTCCTCTGAACTGTTTGAATTCATAATAAGAGCACAGTGATGCTTTGAGCTGATGTTAGCATGCGAAGAAGCCCACAAGATAAACAATGGAAATGTTGACCAGAAGGTGGCGCTACATGAAGAATATAGATCTCACCAACTCACTGTGATGGAAACATGACTTTATATGTTCTATTGCAGTTTTTAAAAATGCCTAACATACTCCCCAATGTCAACCTCATGGGGGCTCTAAAAGGAAAGTCAGGATCAAAGGCCTTAGAACTAATTGTATAGGAACCGTGAATGTCCACACAAAATGTTATGCCAATAAATTTCACTGCATAAGTCAAGCTTTTGATCTGCTAATTCAAAATTTCATGACAATCCATTTGAGATATTCCCCAGTAGGAGTTGTGTATATGAAAGACTTTCCGTGTCTGTCATGGTTTTCAGGTTTGCATATGTCATCCAGTTTGTCTTTGTAATTCAAATCCTGCTTCTCTGTGATCTCTGAACCTCCACCCCGAACCATGTGAGGGCCTCCCCCACTCGCTTCTCCCTGAAATGCTCCAACAATTAGATCATTTGTTCGTCCATTATCTCAACACCTGCAAGAAAATCTGTCTCAATTTTCCCCTCTGCTTCTGATCTTGTCTCCCTCCCTTCTTCTCCTGCGGCCCCACTGAGATGCTGGTTCAGCCCCAAGCAGCTTCTGTCTCTGTCAGAAGGCCCTTGGACACTGCCATCCCACCATGCATTGTGCCCATGCCAAGAGCCTGTGCCAGTTCAAGCCCCTATAGTACCGAATACTTGTCAAGACCCTGCCTTTTCTTTTCTTTGCGCTCTTTTTTAGGCCCCTGTGCCAAACACACACAGGCTCAAGTAGGGATACACAAAAAACATCTCACTCTCCCTCCCTCCTTTCACTCAGACCCATAATATTCGCTTAGTGAGGACCAGAAGGGGCCAGAACAAAGAGACCTTTGGGTCTGGCCAATGATTCGTTATAGTCTCCATAACCACAGTTTACAGCAGCTTTCTTTTGAAATGCTTGACATTTTACTTCCTATTCCTTAGATATAGTCGGTGGGTACAGTGCGTCATCTTTGTTTGACTTTATCACATGTAAAGAGCTGTTTTTGCTCGGTTTAATGTCATTGCCTAGGTAACTAGCAGGTTTTTGGCAACAATGTGGAAATGGCCAATTTGTCAATGGAATGTGTGAAGTGTCAATATAAATCTATCCAACCCCTCTGGGCCCCATTCAGGAGATAATTTTTCGTATGCATATGAGAATTTTTGGAGTATTACTTTCTCACACTTTTTTTTTTTTTTTTTTTACTGCCAGTGACAGATGGGAATGAGGCTCCAGTTCAAGGGTCCAGAGGAGTGAGGAGGGGGAGAGAGCTGAGAGAGGTGAGGGTAGGGAGCTGGTTTTGTAGGAGAAAGCGGCTGGATACCAAAACACGGATGACAAAGTTTGAACTGATTTCTTTGTGTAGGCATTTAAAACTATTTGGGATGCTGCTCCTGGTGGCTGCTTCGAGGAGTTTCTGACAAACAAAATCATAAAAACCTTCATTAGTAAATCCTAGTTAAAGTTTTAATGTTTAAGATGTCTGCCATGGTAACATAAGTGGTTTGATTTTTGACTAGAGCAACTCCTGCATCAGTGGAGGGTACAGTCAAACAAACTAAGAGGGATCATTTAATTGTATTAGCAATAACCTAATATTGCTATAATAGAGTGTTAGGAGCATAAGCAGTGATTAGTACATGGTTCGTTGTGAATCTGTCTTGTGTTAAGTTACAAAAGAATAATGATAATGCTATAATTAAGACAAAAAAATCCTCTTTTTTGGGTTGTGATAAGTTAAGGTTACTGAACATTGTGCTTTTTTTGTCTTAATGAATACAATAATAAACACATAGCTGTTTTTAATTGATGTTTTGTTGACCCATCCATCCACCCCAACCTCCTCTTTTGGCAGATTTTGGCTACATATGAGTTCTTCCTTCACTTCTGTCATCATTCTTCTTGAGGACAGTCACATGTCATGTCACATGGTTACAATATTAAACATATAGCTGTTTTTATTGATGTTTTGTTGACCCATCCATCCAGCCCAACCTCCTCTTTAGTCCGACTATTACTGTCATCATTGCAATGGCTACAAGAGGTCTTAAGTCTTTCTTCTTGAGGACAGTCACATATTTGAAGGTAATGTAGATACACAGGTGGGCTATTGCTAGCTAACTACTGCTAGCTTGACACTCAAGTGCAGGATGTGAGCTTTTTATAATAAATACCAACACAGATCTTCACTCTGACCTCAATCGATTTTTTATTGAGGGTCCAAGACATGAAAATGTTTGACACCCCCCCACCCCCACCCCCCCAACTGCTGTACATTCTTATGATGACTAAAGAACAAGGTGTCACAACGTGGCATTTATGTTCATCTGACATTATCAAAATACTCGTATGACAGCACACCAATTATGAATCCTGATGAGGCGACACCGGAAAACATCTTGCACTCTCGCTGACGTGACCTTTCACTGTGATCCTGCGTTCTTCCCATCGACATCCCCTCCTGCGTTGCCCCCTCTCTCCATCTATCTCTCGTTTTTCTATTCATAGCTCCGTCCTCTCTGCTTCCATCCCAAGGTAAATCCCATTGGGTGGATGTTTTGTCGCGGAAGCTTGTGAATGTTTTCACTGCGCTGTTGTTATTTATTGGCCGCTGACAGGGCCATGAATTCCGGGCCAAAGTGAAACTCATATTGTTATCAAAAGCATAAAATTCCTATCACTTTAGATGTCAGAGCAGAGACAAGAAAATGAAACAGGTACTCATAAAGGCAGCGGGTGTCATAAATCAGCCGCAGGGGCCCGAGCAAGGAGACGCTTGATTAAATAAGGGGAATTAGGTATTTTTGCAAAAGCGGGAAATAACATTGATCTATGCCCCTGTCAGTGGCGAAGGTTGACACGATTGTGTATTGTTTATTTTTCTGCTGTATTTATGGTATATCAATCTCCCTCTCACTGAATGATATGAGAAAACCCTGCCTCCTTCGGCTGCCATGGTCTCTGTTGCTGGAGAACTGGGGACAGACATCCAGGATCTGAGTTTGGCTACTTTGGTTTCCTCGGCAATTGAATCACCAATCATATCTTGTAGGTTTGTTTACCAGGACATGTGAAATGAGCCAATAGGGCAACTGTTTTTCCTACAGCGCCATAGGCATCAAGAGGCAATTTAAGGTCAGTCAGGGGTGAGACTCTTCACTAGTTTATACCAGGGTGCAATCAAATTTCATTGCGTTTTATGGGAAATCACTCTGGGCGAATCATTTCTATTTTTCAAGTGAGTGCTGGATATCTATTTAATGAAAGGAAGTCTTGTTATTAGGAAAAATGCAATAAATCTCCACACTTTACCAAACACAGCAAACAGTCTGTTTGACAGGTTATATACTTTCCTTTTCTACTCAAACTTCCTCTATTGAGCAAGAATATAATGGTATAACTTAACTTTTGCTTTAACATTCCCCTCCTGCATGGTTTCCATAGTTAAAAGCATCACAAGTCCTCAACAGCCAATGCCGATCAAAGGTATGACTTATTGCCAATGACACATCTCTCTAAAAGCAAATTTTGCAAAGCATCCCTCTTCCAGATTGCTCTCCCTAAATGTATGATTTTAGTAACGTCCCCCACTATGATTTGGAGGTGTCTGCATTGCTGATGGGATCGGTGAACTCTGGAGAGTGGGGTGACGACCTTCCACCTCATCCATCACCCGGTGATGGACATGGGAAGCCGGTCCCTGACAGGTTCGGGGGACAGGCGGGGGTGCAGGGTACAAATGGGGTTAAGGATAGGGCCAGAGAGGGAGCTTGGTTACCACAGCATGGTGGCTGGATGAACAAGGGGGAGGAGGTGGATGGAGAAGTGTGGCTAGGATTGAGGTCAGGGATGTATGACTGGGGTATTAGACAGCCCGCCTGGTTAAAGTGTTTGTGTGGAGGACAA
Organism: Dascyllus trimaculatus; assembly: GCA_024666655.1. NCBI lineage: Eukaryota > Metazoa > Chordata > Actinopteri > Pomacentridae > Dascyllus > Dascyllus trimaculatus. Next base: position 29,078,293 of record CM045451.1, read on the forward strand.
AGATGGATTATCTGACTGTTTATGCAAGTCTTATGTATGGCAAACAAACAAAAGTGCAAATGGAATCTTTCTTTCTTCAGGTTACAGTAGAGACCATGGAACTTGTTTGGTACAGTTCTCCAGCTGACATTTGTGAAAGAGCAACAAAGTCCAATACAAATGATGAATCTGTTAATCAGGAGCAGTGTCACTCCATTCTCCAAATCTTGCTGAGGTGTAATGAGTCTCTGAGGGCCACTTGTTCCTTAAACCCATTGAAACAGGGTCCAACGTCATCAATCTTCAGAGGGGCTGAAGTGAAGTCGACTTCTGTCTGAAGGTGCTCCCCTCTGTTGATTTCTTCTTGTGAGCTCAGTGTTCAAAACCTCCAACCGACACGGCCAATATTGAGTGACACCATGCTGTGGAGGGAGGATGATGCACTGCACACACACACACACTCACAAATGTTAGTGTGGAATGGGTTCAGTGACATTTGACCCCGGCCATCCAAACGCCTGTCAACACCATATTCTGCCATCGTTTTGTGCATGACTGTGTGATCATATGTTTTCCTCTGTCTGACCTAAATGCAGTCATGTCTAGACACTTCTTTCTTTCTTTCTGCTGCTGCATTGCTTATATTGTGCACCTCATGTCAAAAGTTTGCTTTTTCAGGAAGTTAAACAAGACTCCTTCCCCTCTCCTGTCAGACAGTAGCTTCATGCTTGGCATAGTGAAACCAGGAACAGACCAGGGGTGAGCTGTCCAGTTCACTCTCACTCATAAATCTGCGGTTTCAGTATTTATTTATTTTTAAACGTTGGTTTTGATTTCATTTTTAGTGCTGGCATTTTTGTTGTTTTTCTACATGAGTCGCTCTGCCAAGGCTGATGTCTTTGCGAATCATGTGGCAAATAAGGAGGCTATCATGTCTTAAAGCCCAGATCAGATTAAATCTATCTGTAAATAAGGATAAACTATTGTCAGAACACAGAAAACAACAGGGATTGACACAGATACTGCATATTATAATCTTCGGGAAGATTTACTCAGTTATTTACTTCAATTGATCCTGTTGTTTCTGACATTCTTCTTTTGTGCGAATGACTACATATGTCTTGTTTTTGGTGTTGCTACCAGCTCTGGATTAGCTTCAGTACAAACACACGCATACACAAAGCGCGACACACATGTTATGTGTGTATCAGGAAACAACAAGCTGCCCTTGCTTGTCTTCTGCTGGCCAGGGCCTCAGTGGGATGGACAGTTTGTGAAAATGACAGGACATGCCAACAAATTGCATCACTTCTGCCTCTGTGGCCGAGGACAATGGGCCACCATATGCCGAAGTAGGGAAATGAATGGAGCTCATTTGTGCTGGCACCCTGAGCCCCCGCTCCCCTCGACCCTGCTGGGGCCTCTGTGGCACCGAGGCCGACACAGACAGACGAGCCCACCCTGTGCCACGCCGCCGTGCTGCTGGCCACCGCTGGATCCCATAAGTCAAGGCCAACAAACACACTGGATTTATTGTCTGTTTATAGATATGAATAAACAAGTGAAATCAATTCAGTTGGAATTTTGGTAACACTTTGCTGCGTAGGACTGAGAGGGTTATTTACATGATTACAAATCCCTTTAAACACACTGTCCTGCACTGTAACTGCAGGATCATTGCTACCAGAGATCTCGGAAGTTCGGACGAATGTTTAGCAGGAAAAATGGGATTAACAGCATACTTTCTATCACATACTCTTCATTTAAATTCTAATGATATATAATTACGCATACAGGATGTGTCAGGGACTGTCTGTGAAACTAGCCCTGTGTGCAAGTTTGTGTTTATCTGTGCCTTTATTTGTGTGTGTGTGTCTGTGTGTGTGTGTGTGTGTGCAGTCCTGGGATGATAGCAGATGATTAAGGAGTGGCTGCTCTGTTGACATGAGATACTAATGAGGATGAAATGAGAAGGTCAGGGCTCGTCTCCAGGAGGGGGACGCCCTCCTCCCATCACCACCACAACCACTGCCCTCCCCCCTTCTTCTCTCCTCGTACCCCCGAGTTGCCTCCCTCCTCAGGATGGACGGCTAATCCTCCTCTTAATCGGCACAGGCCAGTACACACTCCTGTTTACACACACACACACACACACACACACACACACACACACACTAGTACACGCGTACACACCGAGACGCCTCTGATCAGGCCTCTGCATCTTCATAATGGAGGTAATTAGCAGCTCAACAAGGCTAGCTCAGCATTATGATTAGCACCTTTTTTTGGAGTGCACTCAAAATCTGACCAAGCTGAACTCTGCTGTCAATCTGTTGTCAAAAAGACATCAAAAAGTTTATTATGCAATAGTTTTATTTCAAGTTGTTGATATTTTAAAAATCATTTCAGGACGTTTAGATTATAATTTCACAAAAGAATGCTCGTCTGTGTTAGCTGTCAATCAGTCAGTGGCCTATGCTACGACAGAGTAATGTAATGAGAGGAAGTCCAGACAAAGGTGGGAGTGATGGATGCCCAGCGATGCAGCAAAGCAACCTGTGTGAGTGTAGGAGAGCGTCTATTAAAGAGGGTGGAAGAGTCTCTATCAACATAGTGAACTGTTGACCCCCACAAGAGGAAGGAAGTGCTCGGCCAGCTGCACGCCATTTTTCATCTCTCTGATGGACCTCAAAAGAGGGGTAGACGGGGGGAGAGAGAGAATGGGGGACATGGGAGAGAGAGAGAGAGAGAGAGAAAGAGAGAGAGATGGGTAGGTCTGCTGATGAAAAAAAAGTTGGTGTTGTGAAGTGTGGCGAAGTGTTGGATGGAGGCCTCCTAAGCCGTGACCCCTGTGAATTCTAAAGAGCATTCAGCTCGACTCGTTAATCAAAGGGTGATGCGTATCACGGTGACCTCCGTCTACACACCAAAAGCCCACCTCAGCCAGGTGTCATTTGTCATTTTTCGCAGTAGGTTCATGGGCAGATAAGGAGCCTCGGGTTGCCACCCAGTTCAAGGGAAGAACTGTTGGTATGGCGGATGTTTAGGTTTGTGTTTTCACCAACAACAGGACAGGAATGGAGTGAAGATCCACACAAGGATCAAGTGTTGCAGAACTTACCTTCTTTAAAATATGTAATATTAAATGGGAAAACACCACTGAATTTATACATCATGTTTACACGAGTTGTGCTTGTGTCAGTATCAGTTGGGCCTGAAGACTGTAAAACTAAAATCTGCAAAAAATGTGAGGTTGTGAAGTTAGAATGAAGTGACATTTGTCTGTTGGGTGGATGCTCAAGGCTACATTAGGCACAGAACACACCTAAATCTCCAACTATACATCAGTTCATGGGTTTTAAAAGCAAATGACAATACTGTGGAATAGAAAAAAAGTCAACAACACTGGCTCTGCTGCGATAATTTTAACCATTTTTAATATAACAAAAAGAACTGTCCAAAATGAGTGGGACGGTATTACAGGAGTGCAGTTCTAAATCGGTGCTAGTTCAAGCATTATTAATACAAATGATGGATATGTGTTCCTGCTTGGTTGTCTTTGAGAAATTGTCTGATAAGTATTAGTGTATCTCATTGATACTTCATTACATATAGATAAAATCTGATGATAGAATGTGTGAGGAGGAATCATGGTTTTGCATAAAGCCAGCTTACAATGCCAAAGTGAGCTAGAGGTGTGAGTTGCTGTAAATGAGGAAACTGCCAGTAGTGTCACTCCTACAAGTACCTACAATAAATAGGCCCTCATAACAGGACTCACATACAAATTGGACCTCAGGAGCGGCGTGTTGTTGACATGCTTCTCCTCATGCCTCCGGTTTCCATCTTCCCCCCTGCAACAAAAAAAAAAATGGAGGCAGTTGTGCAAAGGTTAAATTGGGATTCTTTTATTTTTTTACACTGTCACACATAAACATGTAAGTTTCATGCCCTCTGACACTAAACTAAAATACTTTGCAAACATGTCGTGTATTAAGGGTTGCTTTCTAGCTTGCTCTGTTTGATCAAGAGCGAGAGGAAGAGAGAGTCAGAAAGTCAGAGAGAGGGAGAGAGAGAGAGAGAGAGAGAGAGAGAGAGAGGAAAAATGAGCCTGCCAGTGGTTAATTGAGCATACAGATTCCTAATGTGTCAGGCGGTGGCCTCGCAGATGAGGGATGGCACTTTTTTACGATGCATCTTCCTTTGTTTCCTCTTTAAGGCTAATGAAGTCGGCCTTCCAGTCGCCACCTGGGCCGGACGCTCAGACACCAGAGACACTCTCACATCCCCATTCACAAAGTCTAACAGCGAGTCATCATCTTCAGTGCTCAAACACCTCCCCCCCCCACCTTCCAGCCCGGAGATAAATACACACAATGACACACAGACACGGCGGCTCATACACATACTGTATATGCGTGCACATAGTCGGGTTATTAGCTGGACGTTTGTGATAAACTCACACTCTGGGCCGATGTTTGCAGCATATTCATTATCAAAGCCGCAGACCTGTTTATTTTTACTGTCTCAAAACAGCAAGCATCCATTATCCAAAGATTTTTTTTTTGTCTCTCTTGCTTGTCTTTTTTTCCTACATGCCTTTAGGTCACCCACTAATGAGCTTAACACTGAGGAAACGTGGAAGCGATTAGACGAGGCTTGGCTGTTTGAACAACGGGGTGATGATATTGTACCTTATGATTACAAGCATTTATATCAACAGAAACAGGCGAGGCAGGGGAGCTGGAGAGTCCGTGGCATTCCACATCTCTTCTTAGCTGCTTTAAATGTGTGCGAGCAACTAGTTATCGATGATCACCGTTGCTGGCAGCCTCCCGCTCCCCTGCTTATCCTTGTTCTGCTTTTACAAGTTGGGCCCGAACCTCCTTTTGCGCCACTTTCTTTTTCGCTGTGGCAACTCAGGCCAAGTAGTTGTGGTCACCCAAACATGTTCAAGGTGCTCCATGACCATATGTTTGCTCATTGGGGAGCGGAGCAGGGAGAGGCTGGACTATATGACCTTCACCCAGGTTGAGCAATGAATACTCCAGGCTCCGCTCGCTTGGGTTCATGCCAGGTGAACACAGTAGTCGAGCTTCCCAGACATGCAACTGGATCCCAGCAAGAATTTGACGCACGAGAGGTGGAGAGTGTGAAAGAGGGGCATTGTCGGGTTTTAGGGGAAAAAAGAGTACCTACTTGTCTTTGAGTTTGTCCAGAGTGGTGCTTTATGGGTGGTATCATTTTGAAAACATCCAAAATTCACATAAAAATAAGCTAAGATTGGAATTACAGGGTTCACACGTATATTTGCACAAAAGCAATGTATCTAAATACGTGTTGGATTGCTGTCAGTGGTCCAATCAGAGCACAAAATGTTAAGAATCAGGTAAATTCAGTTTGTGTTCCTATGCTGCATAACCAAGTTTCAACATTACACTGACACTGAATGGAGAGTTTCTGAAGGGAAACCGCAACTAGAACAGTAGGTCGCACACTGCCCTTTACGTTTCCTTTAAGTCTAAATCCAACTTCCATATTTCAGTTGTTTCATTATATGATATCAATTCCTTTTTTTAGAAATATTCAACTATGTCAATTTCCATAAGCATGGCAGCAGACATTTTCCAAACAGTAGCACCGGTTCCCTGTTTTGGTTCTCTAGGGTGGTAGGTTAAAGTGTTGTGGGTTTTACAGGCATTCAGTACCAGAAATATAAAAAAAAATCACTGGATTCCTGTTTCAGTTTTAGCATTTCCAAGGTCTGTATCAGCACCCCCAAAATAAAAACAAATAAATGTTTTAAAAGGTCATAAAAGTAATAATTAGATTTTATGTAAAATAGATTTAGGTTTGATATTTAAAATAAATATGAGCCAATAATTATGAACCTATTCTAAAGATTGTGGGTCCTTTATTTTCATCTTTCTGTAAATTTATTAAAGAAACTAATTCCAATCATAAGTTAGTATCACTGTATTCCATCATTCTAGATGATACACACTTTTACAGCATATTAGTCACATGCCTTTGTTCCCCTGTGGAGTCTCCTTACATTATTCCACATTGTTTAGTTTCAACCTCTTTAAACATGTACGTCCTCTTGAATTATGCCATCTGCATGGGTGCAAAATAAGCAACAGATTAAACCTGTGCTGATAACTCAAAATGTCGGCGTATTCGAGTCAACAAGGGATCTTTATGGGCAGGGAAAGGGCTGAAGGAAAATGCCATTACTCTCCAGATAATTTAAACATGTGTTGGCATTTATCTTGGTGGTCCATGTCCGAACACTAATGACAAACTCTTGTTATTAGTGGACTGAATCAAAGCCAAAGGCATGCCCACCCAAAACTTTAATCCCTTAATGTTCCCACTCTCTAATTTGGTATCACAAAAAAAAGCTAGATTCATAGGTACAGTAGTTCTTCAAAGCAGTATAAATATAGTGTAACAAAACACGTATTTGACATGTTTTTAATAGATCTCTCTTTCACTCTCGCCATCACATTCTTCCACCACCGATCTTTATTTTCGTGGGAAGATTAAATATTTCTGCTTGAGAACACCCTTTAAACTATGAAATGACTGCTGTCAGTGACACACAGACCCCCCCTGTACGCACACACACATACACACACACACACCACGCTCGCCTGATTTTGGATGGATAGATGGTTGGGAAGAGGAGGAGGAGGAGGAGGTAGTGGTGGGGGTTCTGAAATATATAATCTCCTGAAAAGAATGAGGCCCTCTGGGATTTTCTCAAAGTGGCCCCTCTCTGCACTGGGGCCGGGGGAGAGTGGGTGAGTGCTGGTGGTGTGTTGAAGGCGGGAGGTTGTTGGGGTGGGGGGCAGACTAAAACATGGCCACTCCACACTGTAACCTGAGCCAGAAGGGGGCCAATCTGTCAAATAATTAGCTGTTGCCCAGCACAAAGGTTTTATTTGCAGGAATTTCATCGAGGCAGGATTGAATAATATGTCTGTGTATTGTGCGGGGTCATGGGAACATCATCTCTTACTGGTGGGCCATAAAAGACGGCTAAATGATAATGAGAAAAGGCTCCGGTAATTCAATTCCTCAAGCGTTGGTTTCCATCTTTCTCCCTCCCTCCCCTCGCCTCCCCCCCCCTTTCTCTCAGCCTTTCTGTCCTTTCTCTCTGCTCGGCTAATTGCGGAACTCCATGTTGATGTTGAAGTGGTTTCATTCAGCACGAAAACACACAGTGTAGTTTGATTTTGACTGCACAAAAAGAAAATGTTTACTGACGTTTCAATTTTTTTTCCCCCCTATTTGCTGGTATTTGGTATAGAACTCACAAATAAACACCAAATATAGCTGTTTGTCCAAGATCTGATGTCTTATTATGCGATGCGAAACACAAGCAAGCAATGAAAACTAATAAACGAATGAATGAATGAAGTAAAAATGACTTAAAGCAACACTATGTAATTTTTGCTGAGCAACGGCAACGGTGGCCTCCGTGGCCACAAGTGGTAATTATAGGATTCTACTGCATTCTGTTCTGCTGTTCTCTAAGTTCAGGCAGTAAAAACTACTAGTACACAGGCTATCAATCACTCATGCAACAAACACAGAATCATCATCTCAGTGCAAACCAGCAATTTAAGTGTCAACAGCAACAGGCAGCTTAGTGTTACATGTGCTTCAGCCTAATAAAACTTGTTTGTTTTGAATATATTTTTACCATTCATCTGCGTAACTTTCAGACATTAAATCACAGCCACAACAATGGAATAAAAATTCAGTTCCCGTCCCAAACTTTCCCTACTTCATCAAAGTTTCGCAATATACAGTCCAATCAAAGCCAGATTATAGAGTGAAGGAGTTACCAGTTGAGTAGAGGTGATGCTATGTCTTTCCACTGATAAGTCTAGCAAGGGACTCAAGCTCTTTCAAAATCAAGCGGCAACCTCTGCGACTGAAACATTGCCCTAAACTTCCTTGAATGGCCACTTGAGGCTGGCTACGAAAGACAGTCAATCCCCATAGACCTCCATGTTAAATCCTCAATTTTATAGAAGAAATAAACATGTTTACAGCCTGGTACACAAAGCATTTTTGATCTCTATAGCTAATTTACTCATTCATGACAACTGTAGGAAGGGTGAACTCATCCATCACATAACTGTTTAAATTGCATTAAGGCTTAAAGTTACGCATACTGACACAGAACTGTCCTCCTGAACTCATCATCTGTCTGTCGGCCTTTTATTTTGCTAACATCTCGCCAACAACTACTGTTAAAGTTAATCTTTTACAGTAATTGATTTTGTCTTGTCCCACCTCTTACTTGGCCACTCTCTTTTTCTTTTCTTAGTTTCTGTCTTCAGTTACCTCATTTGTCTTGTTGTCTTTGCCATATTGTTTGTACTAAGAATCGTCTTACTTTTTTACATTTCATACTGGGTGGCAACCAGAGTTAAGGTGATGTGCTGAAGTTAGCTTCTTCTTATAGCTGTCTGATAGGCCCATGCTAGGGGTATGTAGTGCTATAAAGCATTGCCAAGTTACACAGTGCAAGAACAAGGATATGAGTTGCAGAGAAGGGATGAAAAGGGACTCAGTGTACCATCAAAATGATTTTGAAGCTGTTTTTTTTTTCAAGGTAAAATGGTTGCATAATGTCGTTTTAAAAGGCAAGCACCCAAACTACTAAATACTGATCAACAGATTCTATCAAAATAAATTTAAATGTATTTGATAGTTTGGTGCTATATTGATTGCTAAAACACTGATGAATAGATGATCAGCAGTATGTGCTTCCAATCTCACACACACTGGCTCAGTTGTCTTTTTGTATGTTGACCTCTGACCTCTAAGAGCAGCCAACCAGGAAGCGGATAGTGTTAAAAGGGATTGATTGGTTTGTGGTCTATAGATGATTGTTTATATCATTCCATACTGGAGGTTTGACCTTTGGTGACCCTTGTGTGGACCAATCCACTGAGAGCCATGACCTGCATCCATTTGCAACAGCGCTAATTAGCTCTGACGGGTCTCGGTTTGCATCGGGGCTGTAAAATGAAGCCCCGCAGTGCCCTGATTGAAGAAAGACGCGGCGCGGCTACTCCACTTCATGCCTATACCATTTCCTCCCGCCGAATGTCAAACACATTAAACTTAATGTGCCAGCAAATCTTACTCAATTATTTGTATGTTGCTGGGGTGTGTGCACGTGTGTGTTTATGTGCACGTCTGGTGGCCCTAAATGGTGTTCATATGTCAGTGTATGTTCAGCTGTCTGAGCACACTCAAGCATGCTGGTGTTTACATGTAAGAGGTGGGGGGGTGAGCGACAGAGAGGGAGAGTTTGCCGTTTCGCTGGTATGTCCATGTGGGATGAGGTTACACATCCTGCAACGCATTGCAGAGTGATGAGGAAACTTGCTTTTAAGTAAAAGAATTGGATTATTGCATCCTGTGATCTCGCTAATTATAATGAAAGCAAGCTTACAATTTTCCAATTATTATTCTATGCCGATTCTGTTCCTCTCTAATAAAGAGGAGCACTGATGCAAAACAAAATGCCAGGACTCTATTTCCTGCTTGTGCCTTAGAGCTATTCAGAGATGAGGGACGTACACACCCTCCGAATATCACCCCCAACACCCCACGCAAAACATTTGACTGCAGAGCATAAAAAGCGCCCAAAATTAGATGTAATAGTATGCAAATTGTTGCCATTTACAGTACTCTTTCTCTGGATCAAACACAGACTTCTTAAATCTTTTATCATCTTGCTTTAAAAGCACGAATCCTATCACATATTAAGACAATGTGCAGAATTACAAGGACAACACAGTGTATGTGGCTTACTCTGCAGTGCATCCTTGGTTACCAGGCATCAAATTGACATGAGTCACTCAGTCTGCCTCTGACAAATCATTGTATAAAATCTCCTCCCCTCACAGTTTCCTCCACTCTCTCCCTGCTCCTCCTCCTCCTCCTCCTCTACATTAACAAGAACACACACACACACACACACACACACACACACACACACGAGTGCCTCTCAGTATCAGTCACTCATACGTCTCTCCACTCGGCCTGTCAGTCTCCCACCAAATTCCCTGGATCACAGTACATCTGACAGTATTTCATCTTAGATTTGAGGATAAGTGAGAGGATTTCAGTTCAAGCTCGGAGCTTAGCATGAAAATGCCGCTTAGTGTGAAAAGCTCGGGGTTTATACGATGCGGGACCCCTCAACCCACCTTCACTCCAATCTTTTTTTTCCTCCTGTGTGTGTGTGTGTGTCTCTCTCTCTCTCTCTCTCTCTTCGCCGGGTGTTGTTGATTTAGCTGTGAGTGGCTGCCTGACACAACATTGGCCAACTCCTCAAGGAGCTAAATACAGCTAACCTTGTTGCATAGTTATTCTATCACCGGACTCCGAGGGGAACACAAAAAGGATGTATTTTAATTAAGCTAAACCCAGGGGCTTCAGCATTACTACAGCCACATGGAGGCGGAGAGAGGGAGATGAGGAAAAGAAGGAGCGGGGATTAGACACAATGTGGAAGGAAACAAACGGTAGCGTTTGAAATCGCACTGTGGGATGCACCTACTGTAGGGTATAATAATGAATAAAATGTATGATCTGTTAATATCAGCTCTGGTTTGACAGGTTTGTGGAGATATTCTAATGCACTCTGAGACTTTGGTGCTGCATTAATTCAATCCCATACACACCATACTGCTTCTGTTAATACAGCCAAATATATGCAAAAATCAAACTCACTATTGGCTTAATTTTGACAATTCTTTCTGAAAAATTGTCAAAATTTTGACGATTGTATGAAATGTATATATTTGTGATCTGTTTTGAAAGCTCTCGTCATCATCTTGCACCAGAAAATTTATGTCACACTTTAAAAAAAACTGTTCCACCTTCCTGCTTTTTGTACTGTAAATTGTGATTTCTTTGATGTCTCATTACCAGTAGGATCTAAACATGAGCCCAAGTCTTTGGTAAGGTTGACCTTTTAGGGTTCATTTACAGATTAGATTAGCTCGTGGGCTTGGATTCTTGAGCCCCCTGTAGTAAAGTGATTTATCTAATTTCCCACCAAAATCAACCAGACAATATACAACACATTCCCGAAGCTGTTGTAAACATCTTCTCGGGTGTGATGTCATTTATGTATAATTACAACTGATGCCTTCAAATGTTCTGTGGCATGATTTAGTTAGAACGGAGGGGCCGATCATGAATTGTCTTGTGTGTGTGTGTGTGTGTGTGTGTGTGGCAGATTTTGCTGCAGCATACATGTCGAACAGACTCTAATACCAGGTGAAGGGGTAGAATGCCCCCCCATCACCCCTTCCTCCCACAACACACACATACATATTATCTGCAGCCCAGGTTAACCCTGGAAATAAAGAAATAACAGCAATACATGGAGAACCTGAGGAGAATCTTGAATGCCAGTTGCTGGTAGGAAAGATGGATTGCCTGAATTCTCCACCAATCACCAAACAACACATTGGCTGCAGCATTGATTGATGAAGTATTTAAGTCGTCAATCTCACATCACCTGCTTTTCTTTTCTCTCTTTCGCCCCAACGCCTTGCAGAAAAGCTGCGCTGTGTCTGCAGATCGGACAACCCCCCCGACACATGAAGAACTTGTAATATTTTTGTGAATCTCCCATCGGAATCAAAAAGACTGGCGGTGAGGCCGAAGTTTGGAGAGAGATTTTACTGTACATTTGTTAGAATTTGTTCACCACAGACAGGAAGAGAGATTTTTCTTGGCGTATCTTCCATATTCAAGCAGCCATTTTCCAAACTGCAAATCATGTACACACCACCGCTCTCACAGTACTGTGTAATAGGCCTCGGTATATATAACTCAGTCCAATATTATTGATTACAAATCATGATTAACAATAATAATATTGATAAAAATGGAACATTAGCCCTCACCCCTGACCTTATCTGCAGACCTCTTTGTACTCTATGATGTATTCAATATCATAATCATGCTTGAGTACACTTGGTTTTAAAAAACAAAGAGGGCGGGGGGGAGATGGAGGGGGTGAGAATCAATGGGACGGCACTTTTGAGCGAAGAGAAAACATCACACCTGCAGATATTGTGTTGACAGCGCGCCGGAGTGCAAACAACAGAGCCAGTGTCTTCTCGGAGTTGCCCTGAAGAGGCCATTGATCCGCCGGTTAACCTATTCTCCTGCATCAGTTCAGCAGCAAACCCTCGGAGAAAAAGCGACCCCCCTCCCCACCTCCCTCCTCCACGCCCAGCCCGTGCCATTGTTTCCCTCCACTAATATGATACCCCCCGAAGGTTCTCCACAGACCTCATTTCTAATCAATGCATGTGGTTGGTGGGATCATCCTGTCTCTGCAAATTAATGACTTCACTTTTTTCTGTGGTTTCATTCCATCGATTTGTTTTATTAGCCCATTGATCTCCAAGCACCACCTCCCCACCTCACCCAGCCCCGACCCTCGGCTTCCTCTTTGCTTATCAATATGAGAGCTGATGGCATCAGTTCTGTAAAAAAAAAGGAAAAAAAGAAGCACTTCCTTCATCAACTGAGGGCTTCAGAAGATGCTGCTTTGTGACTGTAAAATTCTTTTTGCGTGCTCGCTTTGTAACTCCTAAAAAGGAGGCAGAAATGTGCTTTTTAGGTTCTCTGTGGGTCCAAAAATATGAATTATCCTGGTTAAAGTAATCTGGTTTCATTAGTTTAATACAACTGTCATGGTCTAAATCACTTAGACGTTCATCTGGTCAGGGCTCGGTGGTCTTATTAACAGCCATATCTAACTCTCTCCACTATAATTCCCTTTGAGATCCGAACAAAAGGATAGGAAGTGCTTTACTCCGACAAGTCAGACTTCACTTCACAGGAGGAATTACAGCTTTTCATTTTCTGTCACTGGAGCGTTTTAGCGAGGTGCCCCACTAGCATAACGATGTTCTTTCTCTCTTGTTTTATGACTTGAGCCATGCACAAAGAGTTGATTCACAGTAATCACATATAAAAACACAAACGCTGATGTGTGTGTGTGTGTGTGTGCGAAATTTAAAGTCCGCTCGCTGAGAGACAGCTGCAAAAGTACACACTGGATATTCTGAACGCTGAAAGAAATATAGAGTCGGGGTCATTTCTGCCAGACACAAAGACCTACACCCTCAAGTGGAAGGAAAAACACACAAACTCCTCTAAAAGAAACAGAAATTTGAATGTGTGGTCAGTCAAGTTAGCCCCATGTCCATCAGTGCTTCTGTCTGAATCCATTAGGATAAACACAGTTTGCATTCTCCAGACCGCCGCATTTACACATTTTATTATTTCTGTCCTTCCTGAGCCATCAAATAGTGACATCTAAGAAAACAAGCTGAAATACTGACTCCACCCATCCTCCTTTCTTGAGCCTCACTCCTGTCTTTCTCAGTCCTCTACACTAAAGTAAGTCCTGAATCAGTTTTTACTGTGAACATGCATCAAGATATGCAGTTAAAATCACAACAGACAGCCTAAGAATGATCTGCTCAGTGATATCCAGGAGTAAACTCATTCAATCAAAGTAAGTACAGTTTTTTTAGAATGTATATTTTTCTTTTGCAATTACACCAAAGTGTTTCATTTTGGCTCTTGAGTGGCACATTGTGAAAGCAGGAATAACACCACTGATGAGAGGAGGGGAGTGATGACCCCGAAGGATGGAGCCTTTCAGTGTTAAAACAGAACAATATCTAGAGAATGTCCATGTTCAAAGACTAGAGAGAAACAGGGACTATCAAGCACCCCACTTCCCCCCCACCATCCACCACCAAACTGCATGTTTATCCAGCTTGTGGGAATTCCTGTTCCTCAGGATGGATCTGGAGTCGTCTCGATTGGCGACGTTCCCGTCCCACCCCGCCTGGCTCTTTCATGGAAATCACATCCCACACAGATAGACGATTACTCACTTTTCCTCTGCTTAGACATTACGCTGCTGACCGGGCAGCAGGAGGGATGACTGGAGAGTGTTTGTATTTCAAAATAACATGGAGATGACCGCTCGCAAACTTTGTACACATGCAGTTGCTTAGACTTTTTTTTACGTAACAGAGCAAACTGCAATGGCCACGCCTGCAAGCACATTTTTGCATGTCGGTCCACTTATTTTACACCTAAAGTTCACTTCCCTTGTTTTATTTTGAGGCTTAGGGCTCTTGTAAACAGGAATTTTGTTTCAGCAGAAGTAGAATTCATTGTTTCTGTAGCTTGATCCATACTACGGACCACAAGTCAGCATATCTCAGTTCCTGTTTCTCTGATTTACATCAAAGCATTAGTTTATACATCTGTAACTGCTTCCACCCCACCTCCTGTAATTATTTAGCTCCACCCATTTAATTTCTGATCAATAATTTAGCTTCTCTCTTTCAAAAGTGGTCGATAAATGATAAATTCTCTACTTTTTGTCAATTTAAATGAAGAAAAATAGAGTTTAGTGTGCAATTAACATAAAGCAATAGCTGCCAGCAGGAGCAAATATCAAAGGTATTTATTCACATGTACTAAAATGACTTCTTACGAAAGGATTCATGCGTGTTTACCTTAACAGACCTCTAACTTCCTTATTCTGGTGCCATTATCTCTAATTTATATGTGAGATTCGGCTCGTAAAGATTTATCTGGGGAAACATAAACAGCTAAGGTAAGTTTAGGTGGGGTTAGCCGCTACATGCCGACATCTCTGTCCTGTCTTTGCATAAATCCTTTCAGGGCTTCTGGCAGCAGTTTCCTGCTCTTTCATCTGGCTCCCTTGTGGTAGGACTATTAGCCTGGCCTGTATACCTGCAAGTGTTTGGGAGGCAGCTGGCTCTGGACGCTCAGTGGCTGCACGGGCCCAGGGGCTGCTGGGACCTGGGAACGCTGGCACCAAATACCGATGGGTAATTAGACCTTCATTCAAGAGCGAATGTGGCAAGCATTAGACACAAGGCTCTTTCCGGTTCAATTCATATCTCCATCCTGCCTTCCTTCCCCTTCTAACAACCACGCTCCATCCTCACTTTTTTTTTAAAACCCCCTTTTCTCTTGTTTTTTTGTTTGTTTGTTTGCCAGTCTTGGTCAATCCTTAATGTCAGACCTGTGTCTTAACCTGAGATTAACGTCTATGAGAAACCAACAACCTGCCATTACAGGGGTAAATATTAATTTAGCTTTCATTTAAATACCTAATAGAATCATTCTGAAAACAAAAGGTACATTTTTGATGCAAAGCAGTGCTCTGACAACACTCATCTTCTGAGTTTTAATTAGCTAACTACCACTAAACCTGACGACATAAGCATCTGTGCTCTTTTAAAGCAAATCAAAATGCTCTCAGACTCCGTAATTTTTTTTTTTGTGATGAAAAATTAAATCAGGATCCGGTGGTGAAAGACACGAGTGCCATCTGCGCTACAGACATGATGATTAATAAAAGCTGAAGTGCAGCTGAAGTGCCAGCCCACTTAAAAACATCTCGCTTTATAGGCAGAATTTCCAATTTTCGCCCGGAACACAATATGAACTTCATATTTGTCCGTGGCTCCGCTGTGTGTGCCACTTAGTCGTTGTGAGAAACATGACAGCAGTCGTTTCTCATGTAAGAGGAAAAACGATCGAGAGGCCCCTTATAGTTTTGCGGTGAAAGGTGACATAACCCATAATTCCACTCAAACCACAATGTTCTTTTGATGTTCCTCTCTGATACTGCAAGGGTGGTTCACATGATACTAACAGGCTGGAATGACAAACTGCTGAAAAATGCACAAAGGTATGGAAGTGCTGAGTATTAACTGGTTAATTAGAGCATTATAAAATAAATAATCATCTCAGAAAATCAACTTTAATACATAGATGAACCACTAAATTGTGGAAAATGTCACAGCTTATTAAAAACACTTTCTTTGTTTTTCTCCTGCTCCAACTCGTGTAGCTAAACTGGTGTGTGAGCTCGGGTTAGGACTCAGTGTAAACAGCAGCTGTTTACTGGTTAATTTAGATTTATGTTGATGTGATTTTGAAGAAAGAAAGAGACATATTTTCAGAATAAAAGCACCCAAATGTTTTTTCTAACCAAACACAAGCTCACTAGTTAAGCCTTTAAAAGTGATGTTATGATACAAAATGAGATATTAAATTAAAGTTTGATTGGAAGAAAAAAAAAGAGTTTTGAAACAGTTATTTTGAAATCAAATGTTTGTAATGACACAAATAAGCTACACTGTTAAAAAAACAGTGTAATAAAAACTCCATAAGATAATTTTTTTACATTTTAGTAATTTAACAGTTATGTATCTTATTATGTTGTTTTGAAGATGATCGTTAGTCTTAAAATTTATTGGATTAATACTGTTGAGGCTCCTTTTAGACCCACATAAATGCAGATATAAAATTCCTCTCATCATAATGTCTATAAGTTCATTCTATAAATCCTCATGTCACAGGTGAAGTGGGGGCATGAACAGGCTGCTCTTTGCTCTGCGCTGTATTGAATCAGGAGGCTGTGGAGGATGCTGCTTTTAGCGGTCAGGCAAAAAAAACAAAAAAAAAACACACTGGGTCCAAATTAGCATAAACAGGAACACAAAAGAAAAAGGGGAGAGGAATGGAACAGAAGAGAGTGTTGTCAACAGGACCCCCCATTGAGGAATTTCAATTTCATATATCTAATTATCCCTGTCAGATGCAAAGAAGTGACAAAAAGCTGCCTTTGTTCTCTGTCTTTATCTCCCGCATCTCTCTCAATTAATTTCAGCATACGAATATGACTAATTGTCCCTCTGCAGCTCTGCAGCCACATAAATAATAATTTCGGCCGGCGTTTGAGGGAGGGGCGGGATGTTCGAGCATCAATTTTTGATATTTGGACACAATGGCTTGTGCATAATTCAGGTGATCGCGTTAGCAGGCCGACGCAACCTCCCTGTAGGCATCACCCTCTGCCCCACAGTCTTGTAGCCCACATAATACCTCTATACTTTCCTCTCTTTTGTAAACAAGAGCGTTATGTCTCTCATTTCTGTCACTGGAATGGTTTCTTTGTTTAGAGTGCTGATATTAGCATCATAATCAGACTGAGAGAAAGAGGCGGCAGTGATGGCTGATTTATGCATGTTTTATGTGGAGAGACCAGCAAAGGCAGCCAGCATCTACGGTGCATTTTTCATCGGATGCGTGAGTTTTTTTTTTTTTGAAAGTTTTGTCGAGACATTCATGTGCTAACTATCTTGAAAAATCTAATTCCCCCCACATACAGTACTTCAGCAATAACAGTTTTTTCACTGGATTGGTTTATTGTCGAAGTTGGGCGCTTTTAATAAAAAAGGCTCTTTTTACTATTTGAATCTAAGTGGCAAGAAGCACTCAAACTACTCTTACAAGTGAGTGTTTTCACCCTTCATATAAATTTCTTTACCCTTAAAGTATTGCACTCACATCACAAGGTTTGTGACTCTGACAATGACTGTATAATTGATTGATGTCCTATTCACTCCGAGAGACCTTGTCATTTCCCGCGTCTCAAACCAAAAAATATCAAGTGAGGGAGAAGGACAAAAATATGCTACTCGTGAAAAGATGTTTTATCACTTATTGACACTGGCATAAAAAGCCCTTGGAGGATAGTGCTAAAGTGATGACATTTGCTTATTCAATCAAATCTGTCTCAAAAAAAAAAAAAAAAACAATCAGCAAAACCTAAACATAATGAGGCAAACATCTGAAACCTGTCTAAACAAAGCTGCAGTCGAGCCTTGGCACTCCAACCATAAAACATACTCACTCATTCACTCAGGGAGAGAGAGAGAGAGGGGAGGGAGGGTGAGAGTGGAGGGGAGGGGAGGGGAGGGGGGGAGGAGGTATTGTTACATTTCATTAGACACATTCCTTCTCTGTGGACTCTTGACCAGTTGCCATGGCATTTTCAGCTGACCACGTTTCATATCAACCTCTCTCTCTCTCTCTCTCTCTCTCGCTCGCTCTCGTACTCTTTCCGCTCTTTGGTTTTCCCCGTCAGGTTGAGGTTAAATAAGCTTCGATGACATTGCTGTATTTGACGAAACTGTTCTGTAAAATCAGTTTTCAAAAAGTTCACTGCAACAGGCGACGGCACCCCAAGTCTCACACTGTTTATTCCCCTTTCAGTTAAGGCATCTCAAGGCATGGGGAAGGTTAAGTGGTTGAAACGCCGGGTTAAGCTTAGTTAAAGATTGCGGCTGCACTTAAACTAAAGGCAAGTCTTAATTGCAGTTCTGTGAGGATGCAAACTCAAGTCAGACAATGCTGCATCACCATCGAGCTCCACTTATAATTGAACGCGTTGGGATGCTTCGCTCAAAACAGTAATTCAAGGGACCTGTTCCCGCCAAAAGTATGCACTTATGCAGCTTTATTCAATGCAAAGTTACAAGATAAAACCAAATCTAATCTGCTGATTTAGATGAACTTTTTCAGTTGCAAACATTATTTTGAAATGTTGAGTTGACGTCATAATGATGGTAATTGCACCAACTTAAAACTGTGACTAAGTTGAACTCAAATATCTGCATTAGTTGATTTAAAACTAAACTTCAAGTTGAGGTAACTTAATGAAGTTGAGTTCAGGATTTTATATATTAACATGCCTGGACAGTTTCAGCAGGAATTAAAAGCAACTTTTACTGCAGAGGAAAAAGCAAATTCCTCGAACTTCATGTGCTTCATGACTCGAAAAGTTTGACACAAAACTGTTCCGTTCATTTTGTCTCTCTTTTTTTGGGACCAAATCGGTTTTTTTTTTGTTTTTTTTTAGTGTAGATTGTGTTGATCTAAATCTTTTGCTTAAAAAGGCCACAAAAGTTGCAGCAATCGACTTCCTTACTGCTGGCATGCACATACCTTCTGCCCCTGTCTGAAAACATCACCGGTGAGTTATTTTTTTGTTTTGTCCATTGGACTTTCACTGTAAAAAAATAATGCACAGCACATAGCGATTCAAAACGCTTGTGCCCATATAAGTGACAGAAAAGCTGAAGTACTCCTATTTTACTGTGTGCACACTTGTAGTCCTGTTGCTGGTGTTATCTTAAAATGGTTTAGGGTTAGTGAGGCTTGGTGTTTTCTACCAATGTAGTCAGTTTTTTTTCAGTCGGTGAGGGTTAACGAGTTGAAATGAGTGAAAAAGGGCCGCCGTATAGCTCACTAATAGGGTGTTTCCACATAGGTGCAGGTCGCCAGCAGTGGTCGTGAGTTCGAGTCCGGCTCACGACCCTTTGCTGCGTGTCTGTCCTCTCTCTCTACCAACTTCACCCTGTCTCTCCCACTATCCTTAAAAATGGAAAAACTCCCCTAAAAAAAAAATGAGTGAAAAAACAAAACCACTCAACCATTTTTATGTCATGTCTGAGTGTATAATCGTAATAACGACATGTTGGATCAAATCTTTGAGGGAGCATTTCTTCTGTCTTTGCTGATTTTGCAGTGAAGTTGTGAGCCCATGATCGGATGATTGAAGAAGGAAAAACTTATGTGTCGGACAAAAAAACTAAATGGAAATGACATGACTGACAGCCAAGGATAAGCATCCAGTTAGCTGCAACTTTCTGAAATGAATGAGCAGCTGCCCATAAGGAGCAGCTTTAGTTAGATTCCATATAATAACCCAGTGAGAAATAAAAGAAGGGGTGTTTTTTTTTAGAATTCTAACTCCCGTATGTTAAATAAAACCCGAAAAAGGAAGGTCACTAATTTACATCTGTTATAGTCAAACCAGAAACTAGGATTCAGTCGCTTTCCTCTGATCTAATCAACAAAATGCAACCTGTCACTCCAATCCAGACGGTATAACTCCGTCAGAAAACTTTCCATACGCACATCAATTAGCATTTTTCCATCAACAGTCAAGTGTTTGCAAAAAAAAAAAAAGCCGATTACAAAAGGAGAAGAAATTGATTTGCATTCAGTGTATAAATAGTTCCAGGACAAGGGCTGTTAAGTTTGAAATTAACATGTAAACAGTTGGAAAGTCTGCCCTGCCACCCCCCCATCTCCTTCTCCTTAACCCCCACCCCTGGTTCCCTTTTAGCGGCTTGATAAATATACATAAAGCCTCGCACAAAGATCGCCTTGTTCCTTTAAATGGGCTACTTTTTAATGGAGACATATATTTCCAGGATTATATCAGCATTCAGTTGCAAATTTTGAGTTTTAATACTCCAGTTGGGGCAGTCTATGAATAAGAGTATCATTTGAATGCAAGGGAACACCTGGTGCTGAGGGCTGGGCGCTGAGGGGGCTTCGGGCTGACCTGGTGTCAGTGCCAAGGCTTCACTTGTTTCCCAGCCTCCCCATTCAGCTTTCTCCCAGCCTCAGCCGTCACTGTGGCACTGCAGACTGTAATGCACATGTAACTTTATGCTGCTATCTCGCAAATGCCAAAGAAATGACACGATGAAGGCAGCTTTGCCTGGAGTCAGACGGCTTTTTTTTTTTTTTCTTTTTTTTGGAATACGAGATCAAACTTCTTGAAACTTTTAAAGTGATATTGTCTGAAACTGCCAGGTAACAGCTCGGACTGACTTTTACTCTCACAGTATTTACACAGATGTTCAGAGACGGTGTTGCATTTTTTTTTTTGCTGGCGAACCTGTGAAAACATAAATGGAGAGAAAAAATCATCACATCATCCTGCTCAATTATTTCTGTGCCAGATCGGCTGCATCTGGTTTACGCTGTCAGGTTGCAACTCACTACTGTAACAAGAAAAACACAAAAACTTCAGAGCCTCTTTTTTTTTTTTTTTGGTCTACATTACTTGGCTGCATGAGAACAAGCGGGGGGGAGTTGGGTGGAGGCGGAGGGAATGAGTAGTACTATTTGGAGGAGGAGAGAGAGGGAAGGGGGGTCCGGGGTCTATTCGTATGCACCCCACATCCACTCAACACACAATCAGGCCTGTATTGCGTTTTGCAAATTTATACCCAGGATGTTGGTTTAGAGTGTTTCCCTGAAAAAAAAAAAGAGAGAGAGAGAGAGAGAGAGAAGGATTTTTTTTTTCAAGTAAGTGTCTGCTTTCATGAGCAAGAGTGATTGAGGCACACAAACAAACCTTTGTTTCCGAGCTCACAGATGCAAGGCCTGAGCTCTGATTTACGCCCCACCCCGAGACACATTTGCACTTTTTTTTCCTTAATTCTTTGAGACTAAGACAAAAAAAAAAAGAAAAATATCCTTTTCGGTAAGATATACAGTATGCATATACGAGAATGACGCATTGTAACGGCTGGCGATGTCAAGTCTACATTATGCATCCGCCCAAACCAGCCCTTCTTCTTTTCTCACAATATTTGCACAGCCTTATGTTTGCAGTGGCCGAGAGCTGCACTCATGACAAGCCGATCCATAGTGAGACACAAACAGTCAAAGTCAAAGCCAAGAAAAGCTGAAGCAAAGGGACACTGGCCTGTCTTTGTCTCGGTTGAGGTGTTAGGCAAAACTTACAGGAATATTACGACACTGTTACTGTCACTTATCATCATATATCAAGAGGTTTTTATTTAAAAATGTGCTACTATTGACGCATTTTTTACACTTACTCGACTTTTTACACAAAATATGCATGCGCGGTCCTTGTAATGGATTTGCACCGCAGAAAAGCGCAGGTTTTCGTGCTGCATCAGATCAATGCGTTATATTTGCTGAGCTGAGAACACAGTCAAGTCGGCAGGCTGCTGACAACTTGTTTACGTCAGTCCCAATTAATAATTAGTTTAATGATTTGAGTGCTTGACATGTGCCCCGGACAAATGCGGGCAGGAAAATGCACACTCAGTGCTGTTTGCATAAATCTACCATTTCAGCTCGGGTTGAGGGGGGGGACGGAGAGAGGGAGGGAGAGGGAGAGAGGTGGGGGAATTATAGGACTCAGATGTGTGTGATTGGCGGTTCCCTTGGCTCCCAGGGTTAGAGAGTTCAGAGAAAAGCCGATTATTGCTCTCCCTCAGGTCAAACCTTCATAAATAAACACGGGGAGAGCCTGAGGCGCTGTGTTTTAGTATGATTAGCATATCATACAGCCTATCGACATGGTACTTATCATATTACAGCGCAGCCGTCCTCCCAGCACACGGAGGTTACATGTACAGGGCTGCTGAGCATACATCTCTGTTCATTAGATGGGTCCTCGGGGAGAGAATAAATCATATCAGCACGTGGTTATGGCAGTCAGCCGCTTGACTCGCTGCACCGTACGGCGGATGTTAACCGGGGCCTTTAATAAGCCGGAGAGGAGCTGACAGTTACTGAGGAACAGGAGAGGAGAGGAGAGGAGCCGAGGCTGCTCCCTGAACCAGCTTGGACTTTGTTCTGGTGTCCTGTGGATTTGGACTTGACTTTGACACAGCCAGCTGAATGCCTACTGGGCCCACTTTGATTTATGTTATCCTCAGCATTACAAATGGTCTTATAATGACCCTTTAAAGTCTCTGGTATAATCACATTTAAGGTCAGGGTTATGGTTGGGGTTAGACCCATGAGGGAAGGGGTTAAGGTTCAGATTCGGAGTCGTGTCAAAGACTAAAATGATGATCAGATATTGTGTGTGTTCCAGTTTTAATGCCCCCAAACATAATTGTATTAATATGCAAACCCTTTTTCCGCAACAAAAACAAGATGGAAATTTTAAAAATCTGTTTTTTCACAACAAGAAACATGATTAAAAAGTAACTCAACAACGAGAACAACGAGTGAATGGACAAATGAACTACTTGCGGTCTTCATGCAAAGTGTTACTCAATGTCCTGTACTTATTCGTGGAATCACACACTCACTCCCGACAACCTCTACCGCCCAAAAATATCTTCCGATCACGAGCTGACTTAGCAGCTGGGCTTGGTGCAACAGTTTTCTTAAGAAATATCATCACGCTGTTGTACTCATCTTATAGCCTCTTCTCTGGAGCTACACCCAGATAATCAACAAAAATTTTAGGGAACAAGTAAGCGAGTGCAGCTCTTGAATGTCTGGCTGCTCGGTACATGTAGCTGCTGTAAGGCAAGGTGAGCAGGGAGCGTGCGGTTGCATTCAAACAGCCAGGATCTGGAAATTATAACCCAAATTTACTGTTGCGTTCCTGCAGAGCATTGATAGTGTGTGTGAATAAGCAAACAGTGCCATTTACAAGTCCTGCAGTCAACAAAAAAGTACATATGCATTCCAAAAAAAGACTAAAAGTAACTAATAAACACTTGTAAGTAGATTATGAAGTGCCCAGTTTTACTATAAATGAGACTGTGTTTCTTCGATCTCGACCCGGTTACACTCTTGGACTTGAACTCCATGATTGCGGTCCTGCAAATGAAGAGAAAGAGCATAAAAAGAGGAAAAGATGACAGATTTCGGTGCAGTGAACAGAAAAAAATAATGTTTTGTATGGAGGATAAAATGAGCCCAGAGCGAACTGCGACCGTGTCTTAAAACGGAATGGGGAAGTGGCTCCGACTCTCAGACACGCTGCTCAGATTTCAATTTAGGCAAGCCTTTTCTCCTCAGCTACACAAGCTCAACTCACAGACCAGGGGCCACAATTAGCAGCTAGCCATTCTGACCAGGGAGAAAGAGTAAATGACATCCGCACCTAAGCCCTCCTAAGCCTGTGGAGCCGGGGCACGGAGCAGCCTCAGCGCTCTCCTCCTTCCAGTCAAGCATGGCCTCTTTAGGTGGTCCACACACTCTGGAGGGATGATATATTCTAACTGGTATTAAAATATCCTCCAGGAGGCCGGGCTGCTAGGGGATGACCAGCTGGGTGGGTATACAGTAAGAGGTTACAATGCAAAAAAGTGGAATATTGGATGGGTGTTTTTCTTGTCTTGGCTTCATGGCGGTGGCACAAAGCTGGGATCAGTGTGGATGCCATGTCGCCTGGATAATCACATCCACCACTGGCATGGATCTTATGCCAAAGAGAGGAACAGCAGACATCAGGGGCCTCCATTTAGTTTTAAACATTGAAAAAAAAAGACATGAAGGAAAAGTCAAAGTGTGGAGTCTGAAGAAACATTTTCAGACTGTTGTGAAATTATAACTGCATTGTTGTCCGTCTAACATGGTTTTCAGTTTATCCCAGCACATATCTGCACCTTACCTTGTGTATCAGTGCGCATGTATGTGTGTGTGTGTTCCTAAGTGATGCCATCCTCTCATGCCCACCCACCCCCTCACAACCCACCCATGCAAATTAGAACTTCACACACGTCGCTGCAAGCTGCCGGGTGCTCTGTGATTTCACACGACCAATTAAGGCCCTCTTGGCAGTTGTGTGAACAGTTTCATTAGAGGAGATAATATTGCAAAGTGAAATGATAAGCAATCATTATGATTAATGCCCAGACATTACATTGCTCGTTAATGAGGTGTAAATGATCTCATTATTTTTTGAAAGAGTACAGATTAGATTAAAGTGGAGTGGACAGCGCTCCTTGGTGTTCAGACAAGTTAGTGTTAATTAGGCCCAATCTCCAGGAGCAAATGAGCCGCAACCCTTTGGTAAACAATTAGGCTTCCATAGCCCCGGGCTAGATGGACAAGGATAGGCAAGTGAATGGATAGATCACCGGAGAGATGGATGTTGAGGGAGTGTTCAAATCTGAATCGGATTCATTGTTATGTAGCCGTGCAAAATGAGACAAATTATGTTTTGTCTCATGCTCAACAATATAGAGCAAATATTTGAAATTGATATTTATTAAATAAAGCGTTGTTCACTTGGGATGGGATGCTGTTTTCTTTTTGAGCGATGCTACACAACAGCCACCAAAATATAGAAAATATGACACTAAATGCATTTTTTTCCCCTCCTTGTCCTTAACTGAGACATTTATTGTGTGCAGCAATAAAAAATATAGTGTTTGAGTTGTACTGCTAAACAGCTGGACTGGATGAAA
The DNA here is from genome assembly GCA_024666655.1 of Dascyllus trimaculatus. Taxonomy (NCBI): domain Eukaryota; kingdom Metazoa; phylum Chordata; class Actinopteri; family Pomacentridae; genus Dascyllus; species Dascyllus trimaculatus. Next base: position 29,103,231 of record CM045451.1, read on the forward strand.
GGCTAATAGTTGCAAAATGCAGGACCAAGAGATGTCATTAAAATATTTGGCTTTGATTTGGATGTTTTAGTGTCGGTATTGCATTAAAATCACTGTATTATGTGGCATAAACAGACTTGGCAGTGCACCACATTAATACAAATGTTATTTAACCATTTTATTTGTTTAGTAAAATAACACACTCTAATCAAAGGCAGGGGGAACATTGGCAAAAACCGCCTCAACCAATTCAGTAGGAGATTTTCTACCCCCCCGTCCCACATTTAGGCTCGGAGGCCTTGCAGCTGCTTCCCAAGGTAACAAAATTCACACTTTTGAAGTGTTTTTCATCTTTACTTCGTGGAAACAGAGCTCCACCAATTGCTGTCAAATTCTCAACAGCATTTTTTTTTCTTAAATTCAATAAAAGTTTTCATGTAACGCACGATAGAGCAAAACAAAACAAAAGGCACAGAGGCCTTTGTTACTGTGGGTAACAAAAGTAGTTTTGTAATGAAATTCATTAATTCGACAAGACTCAATTTATTATTGGGCTTCATTGAAACTATTTGCTGCTGCTTCATTGTTGAAGTATTAAAACAGCGTCGGTAAAACACAGGAGTGGGGGAAAAACCTTTTTTAAAAAACATTATTAATTAAAATACTTTGCCTTGAAACAATAACCGCAGCGATATTCACTGAGACAGACCTCGATGTCTCATGAGCAGAGTTCCTGTATCTCATCTGAAGACAGACTGAACCAGCCGCTGTGGGAAATGTCTGCCTCTGACAACATTGATTTTACCATCCTGTCCTTTTGTCTGAAGAGATATGCTTAGATTATGACAAGAAAAGCGATGCTGTAATCCCTCTGCCATAGCAGTTATGTTTTAGAGACATCAGGCCCTTATCGGTGATTGATAATGCTTAACTCAAAAACATATAGAAGCATTAGGAAAGTCAATATTTTGCCAGCGACTGAAGGTGACCCCTGGTTCCTGTGTTTGCAGTGTGTGCGCGGAGGGCTTTGATGGTAAATTTGTAAGGGTGGTTATGTGGGGAGGCTATTATGGATTTGCTATCTTGGCCTGAAGTGTTTGCGGCTGATTATGTGATTAAATCAATAATAATTTCTGTTTGGGCTCCTTTGCTCCTCTGCTTCATCTTCTTTTTCCTGTGTAGTTGAGTGGAACGGTGGGTGGCGACTGGTGTACACAAGTACAAATGCAAGCGCAAACACACACAACCCTATAAGCGCACGCAGCAGAGCAACTGCATCGCAGATGGGCACAATGGGCACATTCCACGATCCCGAAAGTTTCCATGAAAGAATGAAGCAATGCAGAAAGACAAAAATCTGAATGTTGGAACAGTAATTAAACACTTTTGTTCTATAAAGTAAAGTCATGCATTCATCTTTAACACAATGAGACGATTAAAGACAACTCCGGAGAAATAATTTTCAACCAAATAGCAACTTTTTAATAAGGCTTCTGACCTGTCTCATTGATGCAAAGCTCAAAATAAGGCTACAGAAGGTGTCCAACACCTCAGCTGCTTCCATCTCCGTGTTCCTTCCTTTATAACTCAGTCCCTGGTTTGATGCCTCGTGCCAACCACTCCTTAGCAACCGCAATCGCTCCCCTCTCTGGTTCTGCCAGGTTTGTTGTTATGTCTAGACTGCAGGAAATGCAACATTACATTTGTTTACAACCAACAGGAACTAGAACCAGAAGCTGTTACGTGATTAAAGAGTGCTACCCAGAGAGAGTGTGTGTGTGTGGCTCAACCCCCTGGGTTTGGCAACAATCGAGTCGATACAGGCGAACCAAAATGGAGAAAGAGAGAACTGCTGTCCATATCAGTTAGATGAACAGATTGCATTCAACGCGGCGTTCTCTTCAAGATTATAGGCGCTGAAAGTAAGTTAGCAGGAGCCAGGTTGTGAGTTTGTGTCTGTTTTGTTTGCACTGTATTTACGTCGGTGTTTGTTTGGGCGTGTGACTATTTATAATATGCATTTAGTGTGTCTGTGGCTGCGTGTGTGTGATGGTGTGTGGCTGAGTTAACTCACAATCCCTCAGCACCCTCTTAAATCTATACCCAATAAAAATCAGCACCGTCTCGCAAAACAAAACCCAGGGAAACATCTGTAAAACATCGATTTTGCAGATTGCAAACCAACTGCATGGCTAATGAGAAAAGAAATCATTTTTGATTAATTAACCTAAAAATTGGAGAATCTAAGCTGCCACCAGGGAGATGACAAGTGCTGCAGGCCCGATCACACACATAGGAGGAGGACATACAGTAGAGCTGCCTCCAGCTCCAGCTCACCGGGGAGGGAGGGAGGAAGCAGAGGCTCTGGGAACACTAGCACTTGAGGTATGGCTCCCATTACCGAGCCAAAATCACCAAGAGTCTTTGTGGTGATCAAATGGAGGAGTCAAATATTTTCCACTCAATGATTGTGCCCATTTATTCATGAGGCGGGGAAGAAATGTTGGTTAGCTATCACCATAGGTGGAATTTACTGCTTTTACAGTATTTCAGTTTCACCCGTGTTGTTTAAAGGGCTGCTTCACCCAGATTTCACCCACAGACCCACGCTGGCGTAATTTCTCTCTCTCACCTCTCGTGGGATGGAGCCATGCAGACAGTTTGCGGCCGCATTTGCAGATATCATTCCTGCCGCCGCCCCAGTAAAGTTTAGCTTGCGGCGGGCAGAGCATTGAAAATCTGAACAAATATCCACCTCCAGAAAATGTGTCCCAGCAGCTGTTTTAATTGGATCTGCTTTATTACTCGTCTTGTAATGTTGGAAATTTCAGTGTCTGGGTTTACAAAGAAGGAAACAAAAGTAATTTTGGGGGGAATATTGGAGAAAAATGAGGGGTAATGTTATGATGTCATTCATTTTATACTCCTTTTTTGTGTCACAACTTCTTACATTTATTAACTGACCCTCTGAGAGACAGACTTTAAATCTTAGTATCACTTCACCGAAATTATTCTCAAAACAACAAGAGATTAGAATAGGTTTTTTTTCTTCATGAACACTTGTGTAAAGTCTATAAACAATTCCCGTAAAGAGCTGCAAAACTAAATCTTCTTATGGTACATTCATACTGTTTCCAGTATGTGTAATATAATCCCTTTAAGAGCAGTTTCATTGTTACATGGAATTGTTGCAGACCATATATAGTCCGCATGTGCTTTCAGCATATGCACATTGCTTCAGTGGTGTAGAGTCTGTTTTGTTCATGCAGTACTTTATTTTACATTATTTGCACATTATGTATCTTGCAGGGTGTGCACCACAACCAGTACATATTAACAATCTGTGTAAATATAGTTTGTTCTCCAGCTTATCTGTGTGCTAAAGCATGTTGTTACTCTTGATATTTTTTGTCCACCCACAGTGTATATATATGAGAGCTGCAGGAAACTCATTGTTCTCATATGTGTCAACAATAAATTGACTCAAATTCTGAAAGGAAGAATGCATTAATAATGAATTATGAACTGGCCAACAGAGAAATAACCGTGGAGCTTTGTAACTTGTTTTTAACTTGTTTTTAACCAGCCAAGTTGCAAAGTGGTCGCCATTCAGTGTACGCACAAATACACGTATTTGAAACAAAAACACACACTCATGCTCAAGAGCTCTATTCTGCTCGCACACACACATACACACACACACCAGGAAGACGAGTGATCGCACACACACACACACACACAGACATGCACTCACACCACAATGAGCTAGGGTGCAGAGAGCCAAGTTGAGCTGCACTCACAACACAGCTGCTTCTCCAAGGTCAATAAGGAACTTGGAGTGTTTATTTGTTGATGTGTTTTATTTGCTTTCTAATACTGCAGAGGTTCTGATTTGACAGATCTTCTTGAAAAGAATCATAGCGTCTAAAGAGTGTGGGAAATTTCCACTCACCAAAGAAGTTTCTCCCTCTCTCTCTCTCTCTCCCCTTCCTGTTTCGTGTTTTTTTTTTTTTAATCTATTAGGTTTTTCATAATTCATTACCGTCCTGACTATTTTCCCCTGGTGTCTTCATTTTACCCTTTTTTTTTCCTCTAGAAGAAAGCATAATGGTCGTGCCCCAGCAGCTCACTGGGGTGTTGCAGTAACAACCTCCTACCCCTCTGATGGCTAAACAGTAGGCCATTGTAAAGCTGAATCGCCATGGATTTATAGCCATACTCCCCGGTTCCCAGAATGCAATGTCACTCTGTCACACCATCATCAATCTGCTGTCTCTGACCAAAGACAAAGGGGGGGAAAATCGCCGCTCAAAAGTGGCACAGCGGCAGGAGCGATACTTCTTTATGCATGATCTCATTTTTATCAGCTGCCCGTCTGTCATAGGTAAAACGTGCGGGCACAAAGAGCTCCATTTACTCAAGACGAGTCTGAGTGCAGCCGCATCAGACATCATCTACTAGCTCCAGATTGCACAATTAAGACGGGGCTGGTTGAGTGCCAAACGTGGCCATTGTAGCAAATGTATACATCTTTTGACGCCAAAGCGTTTCCAAGACATTTAATCTTCATTAAGCTGTAAAACCGGCAGCTCAGAAGCTCTTTTCACAAGTTAACATCCAACACATGACACAGCACAAGTTTATAATATGACGGAATACAGGCTGATTTCTGCTGTAATAACCCTGTAACGTTGTAGCATTTGATGTCCAGTGATCAAACTCTTCTTTACACTTTGCTGTTTTCCCCCCCTAACATGAGAAAAACACACATAAAGTCTGCTGTCACTGACGACACGCTGCGATTCCTCCTCGCTCATATACCTCCCATGATCTACACACACAGATATTGAACATCATAAATCAGCTTCATAAAGGACGTCTGAGAGATTCTGTGTCTTTTTTTTTCCGAATAAGAGAAAGAAACCTAAATCCTCGTGATTAATGCGCTCTCAAACCCTCTCATAGCCATGGTAACCGGGGCAGTTTGCCATGCCATTTAGAGGATCCAGGCGCTGACATAAAAGTGCCATTTTTTCCCCCCTCTCTCTCTCTCTCTCCAAGTTTCTCACTGATATCTGCTCTCCTCCGAACAGTTAAAGTCTTAAAAAGAGTTTTCAGCCGCCGCGTCTGTTTCGAGCAGGAAACAAAAACAGCGTTCTGCTTGAGCCAAATGCTGTTACGTAACATGATAATGCAGCGGACAGAAAACATCCTTCCAGTGATTCCACGTTACACGTCCACCAGCTGCTCCGCCATGCAAACACCAAACTCATCTGTCTGTCTTGAGGATAGTTTCTGCTTCGAAGAATGTTCAAAATGAAAGGCCTTGAGTTTTATTACAGTTAAAGTAGAAGCCCTCATAAATGAAGGACATCATTATTAAGCACTTGAACACATACAGAAGCAGACGGAGCTGAAAGGGATGTGTTTGTCTTTCCTGAGCTGAGACTTTAGGTGGAATTTGTAAAAGTGGAGAGAGGCTTTTTTAAAATTTCAGAAATATGCTATTGTAGGACACAGGGAGGGTTTTCTTTTAATTTTAGGGCTCAGTAACACTTCATCTTTTCCTACAAAGCTACTCGAATGAATTCCGAAATTTCATAATCAGTTATTTTTCTGGCAAATATAAAGAAACAGTTTGGAGGGGGAAAAAAAATTAAACTATCCCAATGACGACAGTCCTAATATGTTTCATTGAAATACCTTCTGATGCCACTTTAAACTATGAGAGCTGAAATTATTTAAATACCTCATGAGAAGTTTGAAAAATTAGCAAGGGTCGCATTGCTTTATTTCGTACGCCCAGTAAAACTGAATTTATTCAACACACACGTGCTTTCAGGTGAACAGGACGACTTTTATATGCGGCCAATAAAGTAGGACATACTTTTGTTGTTGTTGTTTTAAGACGTACATAAACTAAAACTGCTGAGGGGACTTACAGAGCGCAGATGAGAAGTATGGACGTTAAAGTAAGAGAGAGAAAGAAATGGTGGAGGAGGTGCAATTATATGCAGTTTGCTGCTGATGCCTGGGACGTGTCAGCTACCTGATGCGTGCCTCCTTTAATTTACTGTGTCAATAACGCCGCTGTGGAGAACGGGCCGGCGTGATAGATGGACGTGTTCTGCGTGGACTTTTCCTCCAAAGTGCCATTTGTTGGAAAGCCAAAAATAAATACATAAATAAATACATAAAAGTGCCATTATCTAAATCACCTCACGTGTCGCTGCTGCTTTTCCCCTTTCTTCTGGAAGCTGGCGTTCTCTTTGAGCTCTCTGCATTTAGGAGGCATCAGCGTTCTTTGTGAGTAATTAGCCTCCAACAGCCACAGGTGGATGTAAGCGCCCTTTATTCTCTGCTCTGCTTTTCCTCCTTTTCAAACAGTGAAGCGGGCGGTAGAAGCCACGGAAGAAAAGTCAGATTTTGCACATGCCTGCATGACAACACACATTAGCCAGAAAGTAGTCGGAACAAGTTTGATTTACCTCCATTACCAGCTTAAAGACTCGAGTGTTTTGTCAGACAAAAGGTCTTAACAGGAGGCCACAAAGTTCAATTAAAGCAGGAGAGGAGAGGTGAGCACTGATTTAGAAGACTGTATTTCAAACTGCACCCCAGAGTACAGGGCAGGGCTCTCACACTGATGACACTAATTCTTCGGGGAAATTCATGTTAGTTGGTGTCTAGACGTTTTATTACTTGGCCAAAGCTGCAAAGAATGGCTCTGTCCCCATTTCCAAGCCTCAGTTAAATACTTAAGAGGCATAAAAGCTCTGGCTAATTGACATCTTTCAATCACATCTAAGGACGAATCAGTGAATGTCTATTCGGATTAAGTCAGTTTAGCTTATTAAGTTAATGATAATCAAATAACTATTTTATATTTTTTTTACTTTATATTCCCGACACTATATTTACCACCATTATTCTTAGATCTAAGTTTCATATTCATGCACTCGTCTCTTTTTCTCACTCGCTGTTCGGTTCGGTTTGGCAGCAAAACTACTTGATTAGGGAAACAGCATGGTTAGCATGACTATAGTACAGCTGTTTCACAACATTGTTGAAGCATCTCTTTAATTTCTGGTTTACCAGGGTGACAAGTCCTGCCCCTTTTATAATATGATCATTTAGGTGAAAAAGACAGACAGTAAATATTAAAATAAATAGCAAAGATCAAGGAAAAAATCTGTTTCCGTCGGAATATATTTGAGAATGCCCTTTAGTTATATAGGACTGACATTTGTAGGACACAGGGCTGCATGTGATCTATTATTAAATGACATATGTATGATATAAATACATAGTCAACACTTCTTGCAGGTGGCTTACAAACCAATACATGACCTTGTTTTGTGTGATTGTTATTTTCCAACTAGTTTTCATTCATTCTTTTAAGCGGACTGGACTCTTGTGTTTGATGTTAGTCATAGACTTCATGTACATCATGATGTGTTCGCCCAGTATGTGTCCTTTCTCCTTTGTCGCATTGAGTTTCCATTACTTCTTCCCACCTCAGTGACGTCACTCAACACTAATTACAATTCAGGTTGCTTTATGGATTTACAGTGTGGATTCTACAAAATGTGCAAAATCCACTGTGGTGGCTCTGACATTTTATCGCTCGTGCGCTTTTCATAATACAAAGTGATGATTGCTTTTTTTTGTCTGACTTGTAAACAGTTCGGTCAAAGAGCAAGATGATATCACTGGATTGCATATAAATAGCGCGCTAACTGAAGTGCATTGTGGGTAATTCTGGGAAACATCAAAATGAGCTGGTTAGCTGATTATAATCATCGAAATCAGGTTAGGAAGTCATTTATCCCTACTCTGTCTCCAAAAACTTACATTTCTACACAAGTGAACTGCATTTTGTTTTGGAAGTACTGTCTCCCGTCACATTATATTCGAAGTTTCTGCTCGAATTTTTTTGGGCTACCAGGGGGATGAGTCACACCCTATCTATTATAAGATTGGCTGGCTGAAAAGGAGGAGTGGGAAAGCTATAAAATGAAAAGATACGGCACGTTGATTGAGCTTGTATCAAAAATGTGTTTTCCTCAAAACATATCTGAGAATGCAGTAGAGTTCTGTGAGAACATAATAATTAGGAGACATGGTTTTTCATCCTTGGTCAGTAGAGACTATATAACATGGAATACAAGCGGAAAGCAAAAAATGCAAAGTGACACCCAGCATAATGAGCTGGCATGTTATCCGTATGTCATTTCATGATGCTAGGCCACAAAGAGGGACAACCTGAGGGCCACAAGAAGATAAAGACACATATTATTAAATAACCCATGGAAATATCACCACATAAACATACAGTTAACATATTCTGTCTTATTTCCTAACTCGATTTTGATCAACTGACTTCTTATACTTCAAAAGAAGTCTTTTTTCCCCCAAACTAGTCTTTTTAGGTGTTTACAAGGGAACATGTTGGAATTCAGTTATTTTATTTAGTCATTTAAAAGTCAAAATAACTACATTATATTCATTTTGTAGCTTATTTGCAGTGTTAGTTTGATGCTGATGTAACTTTTCGAGAACATAATGCAGTAAAGAAAAACTTAAATCCAGCCTGAAACTTCTGCATTTTTAAATATGTTCCATTCAGACTGATTCTTTTGCTTATTTCTTGAACGCTTCTTTAAAAACAGTAGATTTTTTTTCTTCCCGAAGTCTTTCTTATTCATATTTAAGTGTTTTTTTTATGAACAAGGGGAAAAAAAGATATTTAGTCAAGAAAAAAAAATGCATTTGTTAGCATTTAATTTATGTATAATCCAAACATGTAGGCTTTAAAACAGACCCACACACACACACACACACACACACTCGAGTTGATTAGCAGGGCTCCTGTGAGTGTGTGTCACATTTTAGTGGAAAATTACAGCTCTTTCAACAATTCCTCAGTCGGAATCCCATTCTAAAGTGGATTTTATCTGCAAATCACAATTATTTTGTTCATGCTCTGTTTTAATGGGCACACCCGCTGGGCTGAAGAAGACACTTCTCTATTCATAAATGTATTACTGCTGGGGAATCATTAACTTATTGTTAGCAGCGCGACTGATGGCTTATTGACATGACAACATTCAACCAACACTTTTGTCTTTAAGCCGTGCGTCCATATCACTGAAAACAATGTCATCTACCCCATTTCCACCACTCCCCCTTGTGAGTTTGAGCTTAGTGGAAGGCTTTTCAGCGGCCGGGAAAAAAACGCACCCAGCAAGAGATAAGTGTAGGCTGGGTTTCTGGAAAGACTGAAGAGGTTTTCTTTATGATGAGGAATAAGAAAAACAAAAGCACCAGATGCCACGGCGGACGGGACAGGAGATGATGCTCGACAGAAATGGCTGTTTGCTGAAAATGATATAGTGCCTCACTTTGCGTCAACTTAAGAGAACAGTGATAAAAGCCTAAATAGTGGCGAAGCGGAGCAAGCGGCGATAAATTGCCATGTGTGAATTATCTGAGAAGTGGCGCTCCGTCTGATATTTATGGCGGGAGATGCAGGAGAGTCACAGAGTCAGACAGTTTGCACAGATGGTGGCCATCCTTGGTCAACATTCAAATAAAAAACGGAATGAGCGTCTCCCTCTGTGTCCAGCTATTCCTCTCTCTGTGAATGCAGACGCAGATAAAAGGACGGGGTGTAAAAGTGTTTAAGTAGGCAGAAGTTGTAAAGGAGGGGGGGAAAAAAAGAGGGAAAAAAGCAGAATCGCTATTCACTGCTTGTGCAATCCTTTCTGCCTTGTTGAACTTTATTAAATTCTGTCGTTCTCTCCTTCCTGTCTGGCTCCTTTTGTCAGCTTCTTCTCATGCGTAACTCTCAGATTTTTTTTCCTCCTTTTTTTTTTTTTCATACAAAGGTGTTGTGGAGGGCGTCGAGGCTGAAAGAATGTGTTTGGTGATAATCATACCACAATGTACCAATAAGAATCCCACAGAGATGAATCGAAAAAAAGAAAAGAAACGTGGGCTCGAGTGCTGACCGCTTATTGGGGGGGAAAATGTCGGAGTGAGTGAGGATTTCTGCAGTGTGTTCACCCTGCAGGTCTGCTTCCTTCAGCTGCTGCTCGTGTGTTTCCGAAGGGATTGTTCTGCTAGTATGAAAAGGAGGACACATGATCCAATTTGTAGCTTAATTATAGGTCATTAAATTTGGAGAAAATAAACTGAGACATTACCTACAGCGGTAACCATTATGTTTGTGACCAGTTTAACCAAAAGAAATGTTTTATACTTGTTTAAGATACGATATGGGTGATATCAACTAGTAATAAGACATAAATAAAGGACAGAGATATGCCTCCTTTTCCACTATGCTGGGAACCACTCATCTAAATAATATATTTTTTCTTAAAAACTCCTGATATTTCACTGAATTTCAATTCATATTTCACATAAATGATTGTATAAAACAGCTGCATGTTTGGCAACAGTGAAAGGGTTCACTTTAAGGTAATATCCGAATACTCATGTCTCAAAAATGCACTCATCTCGCTGCTGCTTCTGATACCTCATGTTATCGTATGCACTTATATAGAGCACTGATCTATTACAAGAGGCATGGGAATGTTTTTCACATGAGGCCAAGGATTGCTGTGGCACTACTGGGTCAAAAAAAAGTGTCTTTTGTTTGTTTTGTGGATGATATCTGGCACATGATCTGCTGGATAAGGTCAGTTTTAATGCTACTGCGTCTTGGCAATGCATCCCGTAAGTGCTATCTCACAGCATTCTGTTCCTCTTTGCAGTATGAGTGACTACAGGCCAAGGCTGTCATGCAAAAAGTGACATATTTGCATATTTAAGGCTGGGATCTGAAGCATTTTTATACCAGGGATCGGAAATAGAGATGTATTATTGATGCTTTGATAACGCAGGTCGTCATTTGCCCTTATTTTATTGAAAGTTTTGTGTTTTCAGAGAGATGAAATCATTTGTTGTGGATTAAATTGCAGTGTAATTAAACTATTATTCACATTGCAGAGGATTCATTGAGGTGCACAGGCTCCACTTTGGCATGTTCAGGATATCTGTGTGAATCACAGCTGCTCTGTCCTCTGTTTTTTTTTCTCTGTCTAAGAGACGAGTTCAGTCTTGAAGTATGTCTGTAGTCTGCCCCATTCATTACAGCAGCTATGGAAGCCATGCTAATGGATATGAAAGTCAGATCAATTGTCCAGGAAAGGGAGATTAGCGAGGGATGAGTCACCATATTCCTCCTTCTTGACAACCATGTCATGCCTTGCAGCCTCTCCGGAGACGTCGCTGATTGATGCCTATCTTTCATCAGGCCGCCTTTAATCTGACATTCCACGTGCGTCATAATCATATCAGCCCAAAAGAAAATCTATATCGCATCAGCCTCTCTTTCCCACCTGTGGAGCAGAATATATGTCTGCTTTTATGGAACCCCGAAAGACAAAAAAAAAAAAGCTGACAGTAGCGAGAGGCACGTCTTTATCTATTGATCACATTCTGAAAGAGAACAAAAAAAAAAAAAAGATTGAGAGGAGATGAAGACAAAGGGTAAGAAAAGGCTGTTCCGTAAAACAAACAGTGATTGTGAAGTGGCATTCTGGGAAGAAGTGGCAGACTCTCTCCTAGTGCCGGCCAAACAAACAAACAGAGGGGCGAGACAAAGTGCAATCACTGACCTTTGTTCAAAGAAGCCATCTAATCTGTTTCCACTTTACTTAATTAGAAAAAGCAGAGGGATTTTTAATGTGCACAGTGTTAATGGGAAACAGCTCGCAGGTGCTAATTAAAGAGACAAAAAAAAAAACTGATCTCTTTGGTAACTTTGAGTCCATCAATCCATATATTCATCCATTACAAACTTGGCAAACTTTTTTCGTGTTGAGTGTTTTTAAAGCCCAAATATCGTACGTTTCCTTGTACAGTAAATGAATGAATTACAGGGTCTGGCCTTTGTCAAACGTGGGAGCTCAGTCATTTCAGCGATTTCTCTCCGTGGCTGCACTGAAGGCTACATCCTAATGCAGATAGCGATTAACCACTGCTTTACAGGTTCGGCGGAGGTACCATGTGTGCCCTTGAGGTGGCAAATGCACTCATTTCCTCTTTAGGTTTAACTGTTAAAAAAAAAAAAAAAAGACGGCACTCGGCTGCTCAGCCAAAAAAAGAGTTTCACGTAACAGAGCAGGCACTAGACGGAGGAGGCCAACTTTAATATCGACTGAAGTTCATGTCAATAAGACAAACGTGGTAAAACTAATCTCAGAATGAACACTGGAAACGTCTTGAATTGATAGTTTTAAAGTGTAAGTTTGAATGCAAGTATATATACACACTCATACACACTACCACAGCCATCATTTACAGTAAATCTATGAAGAGATAGATCCCTAACCTGAGAATATGACTGTTGACAGATGATTACACTCGCAAGTCAGTGCTTGTCCTAAATTCTTCTGCACTTTTACTGATTAAAACAAGTTGCAGTTACTCATAACTATGAGTAGCATAGCAATAAATCACATATTTATCTTGGTAAATGAGTAGATCTACTGAAGTTCTGTGCCTTCACTGTATTTTTTACTTCAATTTCACAGTCAAACATTACAGCTTTTTACACCACATTTACCTAAATGTTGTAATTAGTAGTTGCTTTGAAGGATTTTCAGTGTTTTCATATGGACTGAGCTACAGTATAGTAATAAATAGATATGAATGCATGCAGATAATATATGAATAAAAGTCAGACACATTGAATTTGTCATAATGAATAATCAGTAATTGACATAATGCATTACTGCATGCTGTATGTTCTGTATGTTGTGTATAACTAATATCGACAGGGGCTCTTTTACATGATTTGTGCTTTTATGTTTGGTATTTAGGTGCATTTCACAAATAATACCTCTGTCTAAAAACCTTGTCTTCATCAATTTCTTGCTCTGAATGGTTGTTTTCTTATGAAAGAGCAGCTTTTTGCAAAAAGTTACTACAGATTTTGTTATGTCACTTATATGACGTGTATTTTTGTAGGTTTGTGATCTTCTTAATGCCTTTTAGTGGGCATGGCTCTTTACGTGAAAACAGATTCTATCTGTATTTGATGACATATGATGACAATATTGAATATTATAAAGAAATAAATACAATTTTGAATTAAAAAACTATCAGTTTGCTTCTACACTGTAGCTTTGCTTACTTTACTTTATTAAAATCATTATATTGTATGATAAAATTACATATAAAAATACTTAATGCCAGTCCAGAGCAACAAAGACAGACTTGAAGTGTGTCTAAAACAGCACTAATAAGACATCTTTCACACACAGATGCACAGATGATTCCTGCCTACGTGATATAGGACCCAGTAGCTGATGAGCTCAACCCCATGTTATGCCCCCCTAACCACATTAAAGCCCCCCCTTGTATGGGCAGTGTGTGGTCTGCCTCTCAGGGACGGCAGGGGACGCAGGAAACAAATTAGCTTTCTTGACCTTGGCCCAAGTTTCCCTTCCACCCTTCACCCCTCCTCCTCCCCGCTGCCCTTCATCTGGCCACTTCAAGGGTCAGCCGGATGACAACACGCTCTCTGTTGTGCTCCACAGTGGGGATATATTCAGATGAAGAGCTCATATAGGCCTGACGTGCATCGTGGGAAGTGAGGTTTATGAGTTCAGTTTAAATATGAGGTCAACTGGATGTGGTCAGGATGATTACCGGGCAAAAATGCCAGATTTATGGCGTCGCGCGAGTGAGTAATTTTAAATCGAAAATACACTATGGGGGACAAAAAAAGAGGCAATTTCATTGTAGTTCCAAAATGAAAGAAGCTCATGCAAGGGTTAATGCGAGTTGCTGCAGCTAAATTTCGGCATGAGATTAAACAGTGAAATCACTTGAAGAAAGAACATTTCCTGACAGCAAACACACACACAGGGATTGTTAGCACCTAGAATGAAGAGCAGATTTTCTACCATGTTAACAAGTTTAAAATCTCCTAAGAGCTACAGTTCTGCAGCCTCTGCCCGAGCCGAAAATGAGAGACCTTTGGCCGTAGGAGTGAAAAGAATCCTTTCAATGATAGATATTGGATTGTGACACCAACAAGCAAATCTAATTCTCCCAGTTCACGCGAAAGCACGTCTATGTGCATGAGTGTTCAGCCTGAGAGCAAAAATAACCTGGGGTGTCCAGGGGAGGGAAGTAGCAGCACTATATTAATGCTCATACTCTTCATTGATCTATGAGGACTCCTTAATCTTGTGGGCAGCTTCCTCCTACGTATATTTCATAATGTGATACATTGTGCATCGATAACGCTGGTAAGGGCCTATACTCTCATGCTGGCTCACAGCATTTATTGATCCCAGAGTGAAGCAAACATGTCTTTAACACATGGGACTGTCACTGCTGGCACATATAACAAAATTGTCAAGGCAAGGCCCTCGTTATTAGACACTCTAATGATGACGGGAATCAATAGTTAACATGACAAGATGTCATTTGAGAAGTTAATAACTGTCTGGATGGAAAATGAGGAGGTTCAAAAAGTCCTCTCTTTGTGGTTCAGGGAAAGCTAGCACACGCTCAAGACACATGTTTATTGCTCACCGCTTTAAACTGTCTGTGCTGGGGATTATTTATTTGCTGTATGATTCAACTGGTGTTCTGGGAATGGATAACAAAAAAATACATACAGTAAAGTGACTCAGGGGCATGGCTTTGGCAGTGCACCAAATTGACCAGATCCTTATGACTAAACGGTAGCTTAACCCAGAGCAATTTCCCCGTATGTTCGGCAGGCAGCCAAGTAAAGATGATTATAGGTGTGAGCCTTGCGTAACAGTCAAGCAGTTTTTGAAATCCAAAGCTCCTGGATAGTGGAATGTTTTTTTGTGCTATGACTGGCAACAGCTGCTTTGTTTTTCCTTCTTTAGAGCTCATATTCAGTATTTTTTCATACCAAATTATAAGAGACTTGCACTGGCTATGATTACATCAGCCTTTTTTGTTCCATCTTTTTTAAAAAAGTTACTTGTTTTCCTTTTTATTTTTTTAATTTGCATCATATTTACATAATGTTATCAGTAAGAAAGGCAGTAATCAATGTATATATGAGATTTGGCACCTGATTTCCCATTGTAAAGTTATTATTGTTTCATATATCAAGGTCCAGGACCAAACTTCTGCATTTGAAATACCAACAATTCAACCTTTTGTTGTTCACATGGTGTGTTTGTGAATTACACAACTCCTTGCAAACCAAAATATAAAATATAAAAACAAATCCTAATCTGAACCGTCACTAAACCCACTAACACTCACAACTAAAACCAGGAATTCAAAATGAACTGTTAAATCACAATGCCCAGAAATGAACTAATTTAATGCCAGACTGTTAAACGGATCAAATAACTGTCATTCCAGCCCAGTATGTTTGACAGACAAGTGTAGGAGCCTGAAGTGATTCACATAAATTGGCGGGTAAATCTCGGGCCACCGGTGGCTGATGACACTGACAAGTGTGTGTGGATTCCTCTGAAGTGAGATCACATGGGCCGGCAGTCTGAATCCAGACAGGAGGAAGTGAAAGTGCCACTGCAGCCACAACACAGGTCAGATCTCAAACACGGTTTTCCGCTGTACAGTGCAGTCGCTCTTCTCGTTTTACTCACTAAACTGCGGGAGATATTTGAAGGCCAAGGACAGGAGATGAGTGTTTTAATGATGCAACAAGGAGATGATGGGAGGAATCAGATTTGTAGTTAAGGACTAACAACCACCTAATCTTAAACAGAAATTATAAAGCCCGTCTTAAAACATCATCAGCGTCAGTATTTGATCAGAAACAGTCTTATTTTCTTGTTATCAAAATACAACAACTTGACGCTGAGCTCACAGTTTCATTAGAAGAAGCCCTTCTGTGCTTTTTTTTCCCCAGCAGTTTAATGAGCTGAACCTTGGAAGTGTTTTGGAAGAAGAAGAAGAAAAAAAAAAGGGACACACTATGGGTACCTCAGTTTGATTTTATTTTGTCATTGTGTCTGACATCAAGGGAGGGAGAGGAGGGCGAACTTGTGAGGTTTCGACAAAGAACGGCGGCAGATGTGGAAGTGTGAAAAATAAAACGAAAGGGGGATAGCTATTTGTGTGCAATGAAGAAAGACATAAAAAAAACAGCCCCGCACTGAGATAGTTGCTCTAAATGAAATACCTGCAGATTGCATGTTGCTTTGCATTTGCAGGGGTATTCAATTTTAATTAGGGTTTTGGAGACATCTTTTATCAGACTGTCACTAATCTCTCTCTCTCTCTCCCTCCCTCCCACCCCCTCCTCTCTCAAACACCCACACACACACACACACACACACACACACACACACACACCTTTCACCCTAACATTCGAAAATGCAAATGCACAGCCACAAGAAAGAAAAAAAAAACAGAAAGAGGAAAAAAATAATAATAAAAGATTTTATGCGACAATTTGTCTGATACACATTATCCCAAAAAAAAAAAAGCAATGAATTGGGGGACAAAACCATCGTCCCATTTCATTTTGGAGAAAAAACCATTACCTCTACTTTTTAATTGCATTTTCTTTGGGGCAAAGGTGATAATTAATTTTGCTCAGGGAGACACACGTGAAGCAGTAACAAGAATATACAAAAATGTTAAATAGTATTCTTGCCTTCAGTGCCAGAATTTAAATTCTGGCATGGTTACTCTATGAAAGCACGGTGTGGGACAGAGGCAGGGGCGAAACAAACAAAAAGGAAAAAAAAAAAACGTCTGACTTTGCTCAGTTGTTCACTGAAAAAAAAAAGCTTCTTATTTTTGATTTTTAAAAATTTAATTTACAATTAAAAGCAAGAAATGAAACAAAACAGTCCCTTTAGATTAACAGTCTGACATTTACAGTGTTACCCAGAGATGGATTACAAAGCATCGTGCCTTATAATAATTAGTTTATTGTAACAGATGATTAGCAAAGACAAACTTTATACCATGATTTTTAAAAAATAGGTTAGTTCAGTTTCCTCTAGATATTTGCCAGAATAAATATGATCATGAAAAAACAAACATTTTAAACAAGCTCTTATTCCACACAGAGTCAAAACAATACTTTTAAAAACGCCGTAAAACAAAGCAACCTGCCTATAAAGCGCTCTCTTCCGCCCTTGTATTCTATCTGTGTTTGGTGTGGTGCCTGGCCTGTCTCCCCCTCTTCATTCCTGGCCCTCTTCCATTGTTAGTCACCTTGTTTATTGGCTGGAGCAGCCATGGCGTACTGGACATCATCTGAAACTACAAACGACAGGATGCAATAAGCTGGAGAATAGCGGCAATCTGAGGAAAGTTCTCCATTCACCAGAGCTCCCTAACTCTCTGTCTTCTTATCCTGGGCAGAAAATAAAAAAATCAATACGGGCTCACAGGGCTTGATAAAAGTGCTGGACAGGGAGAGAAGCAACGCTGGATATAGTAAATTAAAGTGATCAAAATTTTCCAGTCGACTCAGCCCGCAGCCTACATAAACTAACAACCCTGTCTCCACAACTGTCCGTCATCCTCCTTCCACTCACCATCTTCATTCTCTACTTCAGGCTTATTTCAATCTTTCCATTTCACTGCTTTTCACTGCTTTCCCCTCATTTTTCACTCGTTGTTTATCAACTGTAGCTTACTTATCACAAAAAAACAACTTAACTTAGCGCAGCAGTATATTTATATATATATATTTTCACTCGTTTTCTACTAAACATGAGGAAAGAAAGTGAGAAACTGCGTGAGTTTAGAATTAAATTTCCTCTTTCTGCATATGTTGGTGTGTGAACAAGATGCCAAGTCAACAAAATGCCTTCATGGAAAGGAGGAGGACTGAGTCAGACAAGTTTCAGGAAAGATTCTATATCTGCATATTTATATTGTTGCCAGAATGCTTAGTCAATACTTCACTTTCATTATTCATTCCAGTTCCAGTCTCTTTAACCTTCTGAACTCCAAAACCCCTCCAGTTTGAAAGGCATAGCTTCTTTTTTTTTTCTTTTTTGTTTTTTAAATCACCAAAATTACACCACTTATCGGGAACTTTAAAACAGAAAGAAACAATGCAATTTCCACTTCCCAATTTTAACTGATTACCCAAATTTGAGCATAAAACCGTGCTGTTTCTTCAAAAAAAAATTTGCCAAAAATACACCATCTGCGGTAACCAGACGCTGTGAAAACGTCTTGTTGCGGGCTGTGCTCACGCAGAGCAGATAGGAGACAAGCGTGGAAACAAATGAGACAGACTGAGAGGAAATAAAACACACTTGAGCAATAAAATAAATACAGCATGACTCAAAAACAGTTTGACGAGACAGATCATGGAAAGATACATTCAGCATGGTGAAATATCTCTCTAGGGTTCATGTACAGTAGTGAGCAGTGTGGAAAAAAAGCCCCGTTTGTCGAAGTTAAAATGTAGTAAAGTGTCTGTAATATGTCGAGCCACAGTTGTTGCACTTGGAAAAATGTTCATGTTAAGTGCAGGTTTTTTCTGATTTGTAACATGAATAATCAAGAGATTTCACTATAGTATGTTGTTTTTTTTTTTATGACTCATTGCTTTACAACCTTGTTATACTGCATAAAAGACAACTGTGAGTTCTCGCTACTTCTAGCTGTTGTGCTTCTTCCATAGAGGTGCAAGACTTTATACTGCAGTAAAAAGAAGAAAAAAAACCCAACAGTTAGTAAAAATGTAACAGAAGCAAAAAAAAACAACAACAACACCCAAACGAACCTAACTGGGCTTCAGGGGGTTAAAGAACTCTTGCTCCTTCACACCCTCTGTGCTAAGCTAACGTTACCGAACCGCTAACCAAACAAGTCCACCAAAAGAAATGATACTGCTGACGGAACAACGGAGTGTTACCAGCAATTTTTAACAGAAATATAATTACTAAATTACAAACTATAATCCTCTACAGGGCTCAATTTACTGAATAAGCCCTGCTTAGTCATTTCCAAACTGATATTGTTCCCATATGAAGTTGTTGAGGTAGTCGTGTTAGCATAGCATGACCAAACGCCCTGTTTTCACGTCCTGTCCTGGTCGTCCTGGTTGTTTTTTTTTTATAAAGTGATGAAAATGTCCTGGTTTTCATTGTTTTGAAGAGGGATGAAGAAGAAAACTAAAGATATAGATATTTTTTGTTCGTTTTTGTAAGTTTGTGAGAGCTATTTTTGTTAAAGTTGGATTGCTAATATAAGAGCAGAGGTATTTTGAATATATTTTTTTCTAATACAGAACAGACATTTTTTTCGTTATTTCATTTGTTATTTTTTAAAACTTTCCACAATAAAACATGTTGAGTAACCTCTGAGAAGCCTATATGAATCTGTGTCTTTGGGTATAGATAGTGTTTAGTAATATAACAATTTTCTCTCCATACAGAGGAGGCATTCTTTAAATGTATTGAAATTATAAGGCATCTGTGAGTAAACTTTGAGTATCATTTGAGTATCTCATTGCCGGGACAAGTGTCCTGGTTTTGGGTAATCAAAATATGGTCACCCTATGTTAGCATGAAGTTGACCTTTTCACTTTCAGAGGAGACAAAACATATTTTACCTCTCCATTGTAAACCAAATATTGTACCAATGTTTTGGTCTCCACCAGTTTTGACATGTTAACATCTTTAGCTGTTAAGTTATCTACTATGTTCACAGGCTAGTCGCTATTCGTTAGTTGTTTATTGTCGGGAAGTAAAAGTGAATTTGACTGAATGTTTTTGCTAAAAACAGGTAAACTCAACTTTTTGAAACCTGGCCTGATAAAAGCAGTGATGCTCAACTAAAACTGTAAAGTCATGGAACAGAAAAGACAAGTTACAGATGCTAAAATGCTACGGAGAGCTGAAGGGAGCAGCCAAGTTGGTGACAATTCTCTGTGAATTTGTTACTACAAGTGACACCTCTCCTGTTATTGTGTAATTAATCTAAAAATATCCAATAGCACTGCTTTTTAAAATGTAATTAGGCCATATGTAATGGACAAAAATTACAACCTGGTAGCCAAGACAACTGGTGGAGTCATTCTGACACCAGACGTATCGCTAATGCCGGTGTCCCTCAAAATTAAGACCATAAATCTTCATGAAAATCAGTTTGTTGCTGGTCTTCTGTCCCTGGACTGCTTTGTTTTCAGTCTTCCTTTTCACATCTGCCGCTGCCAGAACACTTGAAGTAAACCAGAACCACCTCTTTTCTGTTGCCCTGTTAAGCAACACAGTGTAAAAAGTGCTGTTGACATCTTTGTATAAATGTTGATGACGCTTATAATGTGTCAGATTTAATGATACACAGTCAGTGGTTTGTTAGTGCTACCTTGCCCCTAACAGCTCATGCACCCACACTGTTAGAGATGTCTATGACCACACATGCACTAATTGAATTACAGTAATTCGGGCAGCAGCTGACTCACTCTGCACACCCCATGCCAGGCCCCCACACCGGGCCCCCTTGGCACCTTGTCCACCCAACAGTAAGAAGGGATTAATAGGGACTGGCCAATCCAGTTCAGTCTCATGGTGTGTGAGCTTTATCACAGAGCTAAGCTGATATTCCAGCTCAACACTGATAACTGCAATTTGATGGTAGTGCTGTGTTATGCAGGAAAATATTCCATTTGAATTATCACGTCTTCTTTTGACATTGTGCTAGTTAGTGGAGGAACTTGCTCTGTTACTGTAAGTGGTATCTCTGTTTGGACAATAGGTGATAATTTATTAGATATTTAATCGCCGGAAACATTCACTGGAGGTAAAGGTGTGGCCACCCGGGCTGATTAAACTGAGTGAGTCCACTGTGTGTGTCTTCCTGTGTGTGCCAGTGTTACAGTGGATGTGTGTGTGTGTGTCAGGGATCAGCTTAAAAGAAACACCAAGCACTCAGTCCGTCTTGCTGTGGCCTAATATCCTGTTGACCCCGGTTAGACAGCAGACAGCCTTGAGACACTTAAATCCAGCCGTAACCCGGAGCAACACGCACATGTCCTGTAAGCTCACTTCACAGCTTGACTTGCCCAAGGACCAGGAACCACCGCGGCCTTCAGCCAAAAGCCTGCGCAGCCCTTCAGTCTCCTCTCCAAATGCAACATAATACTGATGTACAAACCAGCGAAGCGCCACTTCACGCCATGTATTATTTACTTCCTCTTTACGTATCTCCACACTGATTTAGCGCCAGTTATTTTAAGCATTTTATATCTCAGTAAGACAGAAAGTCAAGAAAGACACAAGTCAACAGATTACAAGTCAAATGCACGAGTTTAGAAAGAGGATTAACACCGGATCCTATTTATCAATGTGTCTTATTAATCTTGTATTAGACATGTAGCTCCTGATGGTCAAACTCTGCCCTTCTCTTTCTATATTTATCTATTTTAATCTCATTATAAAGCAGAAGGATTCCAATGACAAATGCCCCGAGAGCCAATCCAATTGGGAAACAGTTGGCAGTCCTGTGTTTAACACTTAAAACCCTAAGAAAAGATTACAGAAGGGCCATCGCGTGCATATTCGAGATGCAAAGACCTTAAATGCATCACTCTGAAACTATTTGCCTAAGTGTTTCTGTGAGAGTTGCACAACAGCCAATTAAATGCCGGTCGTTACTGTATGCTGCAGAGTAGCTGGAGGAAGCGGCTGTTAAACCGCTCCAAGCCAGTGCGTGTAAGAAATCTGCAGCCGTGCAGGAGTATGAAGATTAGGATTACTGCGTTTAGCATTCCGAAAAATGGCCCGAGCAGTAGATAGTGCTGCACTGTCTCATAGATCGAAAACATCTATTAAAAAAACACACATATTCCAGAACTTTGCGATGAGATCAATAGGAGCCTCCTCTGCTGCTGTATTTCATACTTGTAATCCAAAACATGATGTTAGTCGGTGATCTTGTGTATGCACAGTTTGCAGCAGGTGCTTTTGAGGCTTAGCTCAGCCCCACCAAGCATGATCGATGAGTATGTTTCCATGTAAACACACGTATCCATACCTCCCCTACGCAACACACACACACACACACACACACACACACACACACACACACACACACACACACACAAAGCTTGATTTTGAAGGGTCCTTAATCACAACTAAAGCAATTGACTGATCAATGACAGATATGAGGAACAACTGTGGAATGTTAACAGGCCCCCAGTTCGCCTTTATCAGTTTCTTTATTTTGGCCCTTTTTCATCACAGATTATATTTCTCTCAGTGTTAACAGGCTCCAAGCCCTGCCGAGGTATTAATTAAAATCTAAATACTAAATATTGATTGATACGTTATCAGGGCATAGCAGTTGGTCTGCAGGCTATTGATCCAGCCTGTGATTTATTATCATATTTAAGAAAAATCATTTTGCGTGATTATACGGGGTAATGGATTTTTAGCGAGGGGTGTAATTCTTTTTTTTCCCCTTCTTTGTATCACGTTTGTTATGTGGAAGGTGGAGCAGATTTCTCAATTGCATTCGGAGATCACTGATATCCTTGGCACTGCATCCCCCTTCCCTCCAAAGCTTCCCCCCACCCTCAACCCTGCCTGGCCTGTGAGGGACTAAAGCTTGTGTAAGAGAACGATCCCCGCTCTTGTCATTGGGAATAATGGGTATTGGGATTACCTCTTTAATCACAACAAAGATTAACAGATGGTATGAGAACAGTTATTAGCAAACATCTTGCACTCATCAAATCAATAAGATGATTTGTAATCAGGCTGTCGGTGCGAGTGAAAAGGGAGCCGGGGCCGTTCCCAGTGAAAGATCCTGGCAATCAGAGGCTACTGTGTAGCAATTACCTCTCCACAAAATAGGTGCTCTTCCTCCACTGGCTGGCAGTCCTCCAAAACACACGGCAGACTGATAGCAACATAGGGCATTAACACGGCAAAACACAAAACACTGCATGGGTAACCTTGTATTTGATCAGGTGTTATGTTGCGCCGTGATTTCATTTCACTTTGTGCCTTTTAATTTGGGGGATCTGGCCTTGTACTTGAGGGAAAAAATCTAAATGTTTACACATGCTGTCTCTCACTACAAAAGACCGTATAGCTCATTAGCGGGTTGCCATAAATAAGTCAGGCTGGGGACAAAGACGGAAGACTATAGAAACTGTACAGTGAAGGGTTCCCTGTGCAAATATTTCTCCCTGGAGACGGAGACGCTGGGAGAAAGTGAAAGACTGAAGGTCTGTTGACATATCAGTGCATCCAGTACTGTAAAGTGAGGAACGTAAAATCTTCCCCAGAGCAGTCGAGACAAGCACACGAAATAGTGTATAGAGTCTTTTCTGTATTTTAAAGTCATGTCAATGCAGGTTTGGCTGAAAATATGGGTGGCATTTTTACTATACTGTTGCATTAGGTGTATGTGCACCCATGTATAAACATATAAAACATAGTCATGCACACACTCATCATCTGCTTTGCTATCAGTTCCTTGAAACAAAAAGAATCGCCAGCTCTAATTGCTGCTTTTAAAGCTCGTAGGCCTTTTGCAATCAACCTCACCTTGTTCGTATTGTTTGCCTCTTTGTAGTGCGAATATCTAAGTCAAACTGATGCACTGGAAGATAGCGTGGAATGAATGGAAGCAGTCGTTTCAGGAGCAGCACGCACAAACACACACTTTAGATTTTAGCAAGGTGCTTTTGTCAAAACCGGCTGGCTTGAAATATTTTC
This sequence comes from Dascyllus trimaculatus, assembly GCA_024666655.1. Lineage (NCBI taxonomy): Eukaryota > Metazoa > Chordata > Actinopteri > Pomacentridae > Dascyllus > Dascyllus trimaculatus. Next base: position 29,126,951 of record CM045451.1, read on the forward strand.
GGAACCTTGCAAATTCTTAGCGTCTTTCTGTCTTTTGTCTCATTTTGGTTGGCAACAGGCAAACTCAGATGTTTGCACAGGCGTCACCTACACATGCACGCACGTTCACACTTCTAATTGTGAACTAATCACAACAAAGGACATGCTAAGGTAGCAGCTCACCTCATACATCTACTAGTACGGCAATGTGCAATACCTTTGAATCGTAATGCAACAATCTTTGCATGTCCCTTCTCCTGGCACACACACACACACACACACACACCTCTACACTGTAAGACAGTGTAGATATGCACTTACCAGGATTAAGCAAGGCAAATGGTGCCAAAACAATGACAGTATGAAGTAACTGATGCTGTTTAAAAATTCAAAGGCCCCTATTGAACAGACAATGTGGCACACATATCACCGGGCCACAGATCCCTGCAGCCCACTGGTCTGGCTGCTGGCTGCTCTCATGCACATGCAAACGTCTCTCCCAGTCTCTTCCAGTCTCACCCCCTCCACCACCACCACCACCACCTCCACCCTTTCCAGCAACACATTAGGAGTGCTACACCTCCATGCAAATACCGTTAAACTGGCAGCGAAGATCACACTGCAGCTGTAAACTTAAAATTGCTGTTAAGCTCATTGGACCTGGTTTAATTACTAAGACGTATAATAAAAACACAGAGAGACATATACACAAATAGCAAGTTGCAATCACATAACTGCACACAGGGACGCATAGGCAGCCCTCCCCTCACACACACACACACACACACACACACACACAGTCACTTGTCGAGTGGCTAATATCTTTCCAAGGTCAAACCTGACAAGGAATTCCAATGAGATTAAGTGTCATCAGTGCGGCTTTAGCCCTTTTCTGCTCATTGTTCTTGGAAATGGCATTAGAGCCACAGATGACCAAGGCCTTGGAGCAGTAAAACCCTCTTCCCTTCCTGTATGTTGGGCCAAGTTGATACAAGAGATATCTGATACCACTGAAAACTTCAAAGTGTAATAATGCCCTTACATGTACCTATATCAAGACCAATATATCAGGCGGCAGGTATTGCAGTTTTTTTTCTAACTGTGAGAGAATTTTATTTCATTGTGGCTTTTATCATGATATTAATAAAGCCCTGAGTTTCTCATCCTGTATTTCAAATCCTTTAAGGGCTGCCAGCGCTGAGACTATTTTAGTGTTTTCAGATTCAATTTGGAGTTTTACGGTCTCACCAAAAGCAATATTCTGGGCTATAAAACAAATCACACAAGTCTCAGTTTTGATGTACTCTATTCAGTAAATATGCTTATTTCCACACTCAGTTTGCTTTAATGAGCTGCATGCATATCTCCACATATTCTCACGAGGCACCGCTCGAGTCTGGCAGATAATCTGAGTGTGTTTTTGTTTGCAGATTACTTGGAGCGGCGCGGCAGCCTCGTCAGGGCGTCAGACAGCATTTGGTTCGTTGCCGTTCACACTGAATTTGACACATAGTCCTTTGGTGGCAGCAATGAGCATTTTGTCATCTCCTCTCAAGTGCCAACTCGATGTCCAATTACGGCCCAGCTACTAATTTAATTACAGTAGCAGAAGAAATGGGTTGATTCAATTCATTTCAATTAGGCCTGATTGGAGCAGTCAGATCAAATTTTACTCATCTCAGGTACGAGCTGCCTGTCACATTTTATCTCAGCCCGGCCTCAACCGGAGCAAGATAAGCAGGTCCTGATATGATAACTACAAAAATGATGGGTTCACTCAGACAGATTCAAACGGTTCCTAATCTGTGATTCTGTGATCAATGTGAGAGCAAAACACTCAGAGGAGGATCACAGTCAGTTGCCACTTAGTACAGTCCCAGCTACAACAGTCATTACTTATGCATGATGTCCACAATTATGTATCAAATTGTGTGTGTGTGTGTTTTACATATCCAACTAATGGATGTGTGTCGCAGAGCAAAAGCTAGAAAACATGACATGACAGAAAAAAAAATCTCCTGTGTCATGTCATTCGGACAGGCAATAGTGTGTAATAATACTACCCACAGTTACAGTTGCTTTCTCACTATGTCCCTTAACAACTCATTGTAAAAAGACCCTTTTAAAATACATGCCACTATGATCTTTTTTTTAAAAAAAGTCTGGTAATCTTATTTTACATTTCAAGAGAAGGAATTCTTAAATCAAAAGTCACCAGAAGAATTTGCAGCTGTATCATAGTGACACTGACTACAGAGGATAAAGGGGAAAATCTGTGCAATTTAAAGTTAAACTTAAGGGACTAGCCCAACTAACAACACATGTCCACCATAATCTTTATGAAAACATCTGTAGTGACTATACTTATTATACATTTTAAAAGGAATGCTGCAGCTAGCACAAAACCAAATCATTAAAAAGATTATAAAATATAAACAGATGCCAAAATGTTGTGTTACTGCAAAAAGGGAAATTGTACTGATACACTTTTAGCATCAGAGTAATATAAGCATCATAATAATATTCCTTAAATATTCCTATGAATAATGAGCTCACTAAAACTTAACAATTATATTTATAAGTGGCAAACAAAAAATGTAATACTGGAAAATGAAATCATGGGATGATCACATAGCATCAAAGTTTACGAAGTTCAATATTGATATTAACACAGTAAGAGACCATGAATTATTCTTGAGATCACACAAACAATTAAACTAATAATAACAATAAAATAAAATAAAAAGCAGATAGACTGTTGGGATTTGTCTTCAGAGACATGATTATTAGGATGATCCACTAGCAGGAAAAAAAGTTGCATCTGCCCTCTGATTGGTGCTGATGCAGCCTCGGGAGTGTGCCATAGGCTGCCATAGGCTGCTACAGTAGCCTGCGGTGTGTGTAAATGCGTCTTGGCACCAGTTGCGGCGGCGCAAAGGCGTCTGATTGGACACTGACGCACGGGACGATTTTTTTTTCTCTCTCTCTTTCAAGCTGCGCCACTTTCGCGGTCTAATCACACGCCTTTCAGTCTGCACATTAAATATCACCTCGCATTCAAAGATATCTGGGATGACACTCCTCTCACAGCACAAGAGAAACACAAGAGTCATAAATTCCATCTCCGGGCGTCATTTACCTCTTGGTGTCTTCCTCCCGGTGGTCCGGCCTCCCGTCACGGTATCCGCAATGAGAGACAGATAGCCTCACGGCGGACTGCAGGCTGAGAGAGGAGAAGAGAGGAGAGGAGGAGAGGAGAGGAGTTGTAACAGAAGTCTGCCGGTGCACTTTATGATGCAGAGAGGGCCAGAGCATAGAAGCCAAGTAGCCTTTTTCCTACCTTGCGACACGGATCCAGAGGGGGTGAAATGGGTAAAAAAAAAACCGGTTGTTTGGGTGATTACACGTTTTCTCCTCTCCCTCCTCTGCCACCCCTCCTTCTCACCACCACCGCCTCCCCCCACACCACCACCACCACCACCTCGCCTCCTCCACCAGCACCGCTCTCCCCTCTCTCGGTGAATGGAGAGAGTGGCCCCGTTGTTACAAGCCTCTACTGGGCTCAAGAAAAAAAACACACAGCCCCGTGCGTAAAGGTTAAAGGATGAGGCGCATCCATGTATCCGCAGTATCACAAAACACACGTGCGTAATTTTGCTTTTTTACTTTTCCACTGCAGTCAATTAAAAAGCAGTTCATTGCCATTTCATGATTCCATAGGGAGCAGACTTTTTTTTCTTCAATCTGCTGTCAGATCAGGGTATGACCGATAAAATTATGGGATTAAACAGGGAGGATATCACATTATGTAGAACCTAAAATCAGACAGAAACGCTTTCTATGTGGGTAGAATTTCACACTAAATGAATTACTTCCACAAAAGCTGTATAGCAACAATCTCTCTCTCTCTCTCTCTCCCTCTCTCTCTCTTTATGTGTGTGTGTGCGCGTGCGTGCGTGTGCGTGTGTGTTAGTCTATACCGGATTAAATGGCACCTCGTCTTAAATGGCACCTCGCCTCGTTTCCCCTTTCCTTTCATCATCAGCAAAATAAAGATTAGGCCTACAGAGGAGATTGTGCAGTCTCGCCTTTAGAGGCGCAAGGGATCTTCATTCCTCCCGCCTTTGTGATGATATTGATGATGATGATGGCCAAGTGGACAGTTTGATTTTTGTGTGGCGAGCTAGTTATAAAGAATCAATATTATATCAAGGGGGTAACTTTGGTGATAAAGGACTTCAGCCACTGTGGCTATTCATCATAAGTCTGTAGCAAGCAGATAGGTCAAAAGAAATTATATTGCTCTAAAGAGTGTGTCTCCTTATCTCTCAGTACCAGGGGGAGTGGAGGACACGCCGATCGATACAGTAGCTGCCGTATACTCCTTGCAATTATCAATAGCTGATTTTGTCTTCCTGGGGGCTGCATCTATTAATACCAGATAATAACAGCCTTTTGGACATAACTTCAAAAGGGGGGATGATGGAGGGAGAAGGAGAGGGAGAAGAAAGCAGGAAAGTTTGCTCACAGGACGACCTTGTTGTCAACAGATTTGTCTCTCATATGAGGTGGACGCAGGGGAATAGACAAGTCAAACAGACAAGGGGGGGAGGGAGAGAGTGGGGGAGAAGGGGGGAGAGCTCTGTCTGAGCTCTCTCCTCCCCCCCTTTAACTGAAAAGGATCCATCATTACAGTAAAATGGTTTGGAGTTTAATCAGAAATACGCAGGTTTTTACGCGTAATGATGAACATTTTCTAAACCATTTTGCAACGAACAACAATTCTGGCGTATGAAATTGAATTATGACTATTAAGTCTGCAAAATTACCAGGATAATAAAATCCAATCACTTCACATAGAGGTTTCCTGCGCAAATCATGTTTATTCATTTAAACACGAAGGAATATGCAGGGTTTTTTTATTTGCCCTATTTACATGCCACTCGGCGTCTCACAGCCTAATCCTCTGAATCCTTTTTTCCCACCATACCATGCGTCCGGACATTTTAATGCAAATAACAATTTGCAAAGTAAAGGGTTAACGTGTTGTATCCAGCACCCCAGTGAGCTGCTACCAAAGCACGACAATGTTTCCCCTTTTTGCCTCTTTTAATGTTGTGCGTAAAAATAGAAAATGGTCCTTAAAAGCCTATAATGATGTGATAAAACAGGCCGTACACTCATACATGACGCCTTGGAATACTTTTTATCTGTTAATATTATTTTTTAGAATAATTCACCATGATTACTGGCTGTGCAGGACAAACTGCATCCCCACCGTGCGTAAAATGCTCATAAAGTAGAAATAAAGTTAAAATATAGGCGGGGTGTTGTGATGGAAAGCCTACCGTAGAACCACAAAATCGCCGGTCTCATAAAAAGCAAAACACTCTGCGAGATTAATATGACAGCCTATCCGTTACAGGCGGCGACTGAGAGCTGGGAGATATTATATGATGGGAGGTCAAATCTGGGTGTTCACACTGGAGTCTGAGGACGATCCACTAAACAGTGGTACATCCTAGTGGTGGCTGAAAGCAATGGGCTGAACCCCTGCTTGGGGGTTGACTCTCACACACAGCGCAGTCCCCCACACACACGGAGAGAGAGAGAGAGCCATGTCCGACAGCGAGAGACCGACGCTGCGAGTGAGTTGCCAGAAGATAACTTCAAAGTTGGCTCCGATGTGAGCCCCGCAAGCCGACCGCAGGGAAACACACCGACTTGAAGCTTTCGTTTGGGAAACAAGCGGCGCTGGCGTGTTTGGTCACCAAATATCCAGAAAAGCCACTTTTTTTTGGGAGAGCGCACCGAGGCGAGGGCGCAACCGGGGAGCTAAACACGGCGAGAGGAGGGAGTACGAGAGGAACTTCACCGCGATCAGAGACACTGAAGCGACTTCTCTTTTTGCGGGACAAATGAGTTTTTGATCACGCTGACATTGTCGTTGCCGCCGAGAGGAAGACTGTTGCCGATCGTGGCACCGCTCTCTCGGAAGACGCGCGTCAAAGTTTGGAGAGCGGAGCTGCGCCATTAGAAACGAGCAACGGTAACAGTTTATTGCTTTTATCAGTAACTTAACTCGTCCGGTGGTTCACGCTCCTGCATCACATCTAACTGCTTCACCAGAGAGGCGTCCATCAAGAAAAAAAAATAAAACTTTAAAGCTCTGAAACATCTCACAGACCGCAAACGTCGCGTCCTTTGAGTCCAATTCAGAAGGAGGTGCGTGTTCAGCCTCGGCACACACACACACACAAAAAAAGAAGTTACCGAGAGAGAAAGTGCGAGAACTGAGCCAAGATCTCGGTATAGACTTGACGAGAAGACGCTTTCTGAAGTTGTGAGGTAAAAAGTGGGATCACAGAGGTCAGAGGGATGAAGATGAGAGACATTTCATGAAGAAACGCGCCGGTGAATCCTTAGCACTTGTGCGCTTAGTGAAAGGAGGAGGGGGGGGAGAGAGGAGCCTGTTGTAGACCCCCCCTGGAACTGGGCATAACAAGAGATTTGGTGTGTTGTGTTGTGTTGTTGGGGGGAGGCTGGATAGTAAAGAGAAAAGAGACGGATAAAGTCTGAGAGTGAAGCGGCTAATTGCTTAGTCCGTCCCTCATTACCATATTCAATGCGCGTCCGCTGGACTCCAGCCAATCCTCCCCACCTTCACACGGTGCCATTAATCGCGAGGCATTATTCACTATCATAATTATTATACCGACATGCGCAATCCAACGCACAGCAACAGCAGCGGCGGCAGCAGCAGCAACAACACGGGCTAATTTCAGATTTTTTTCCCCCCCTCCTTGCTTTTCCCCCCACTCTCCGCTCTCTCCTGCGCTGCCAGACTGTTTGCGAACTTTTTAGCGTGTTGATTCATTCGCTCTTCGCTGATGTATCTGCAAAACGCAGAGACATCTCGGAGCGCAAACGCAGCAGCATCGCCAGCCCCGACGCCAGCAGCAGCAGCAGCAGCAGCATGTCCCGACGCAAGCAAGCCAAGCCGCAGCACCTCAAGTCGGACGAGGATCCCGCACTAGCCGGGGTGATCTCCGAGCACGGTGAGTGATCCGATCAGATCAGCCCTCATCCAGCAGACAGTTGGTGTTGTTTCCTCTCTTCCCCTCTGATTTTAGAAGCCGCTTCTGCAAGTTTCACCTCAAAATTAAATCCGTTTGTTAATTTGGATTATTGTCGGATTTGTTATGAGATTTATTTAACCAAATATAGACGCAGCAATTTCTAATAAATCCATTAGAATAGAATTAACAAGTTGAACCGGCAGGGAAGCGTTTTCTATCCTCGATTACAAACTTCTGCGGTTTGTTTAATTCCACACGAACAAACAAACAAACAAACAAAATCAGTTCTCGTCCTGTTCGCATCATATGATCGGCTCCTGGCTGACAGATGACTTTTAGGATTATTGGAACATGCAAGGGTTTGGAGCTCCTCACACTTAAAGCTTTTAACATTCCGCACTAGAGGCCTTTTTTTTGAGAGGCCTGCTGCAAAATAAAACAGATTTCAGATTTTTTTACGCATCAAATATCCCAGCTGTGTGCGTAAAGAGCGCTGTCAGTCTTTTCCAGTTGGTTTTCTACGTGCATGCGCGCACTCCAAAATACATACACATCTGCACACACACACACACACGAATTGATAAGTTGGGGAATATTGAGAATTCTCTCCTAAAGCTGGGAAATTCTTAATTCTGCAGATAAATAAGTAAATCATATTTTTAGGATATTTATTTAAAAAAATACTAACTGTTAATTTTTAATTTTATTTTGTAATTTTTTCCATTCCTGTCTTTTGTCCCACTGCGCCTGTCTGGCACTGCGAGGAGGCAAAAAAAAAAAAAAAAAAAAATGCGGGATCTGTTGCAGGTCGAAGCCTTGTTTTGTCATGGAAATGCTTTTTGTTTACCCCCCTCACATAAATTTAGCACACTTGATTTGTTCCCTTTTTTGCTCACAATGTCGACAAGATCCGTTGACAGAGCTCGTCCTCGCCATGTGGAAGAGAGAAGGAAAAAAAAAAAACACAGAGGGGGATTATTTATCCTTTAGTCTGTCCTCAGGCTCCTGCGCAACAAAACCATCATTATGGAGCTAAAGTCAGCTCCGAAACAAGGTGGAGAGCTGCAGGAATTATGGGAATAACATGACAACTTGATGGGTGTAATTTGGCTTATTTTGCTTTGCAGAAATCATCTTAAATACAACTGATAGCCTGCTATTAAAATATAGTACATTTGATATGAGAAATGTAGAAAAATCACATTAGATTTATAAAGAGAAGACACAATAATTCATTTCTGTCTTTTATGTTGCTTCACCACGCCTCAGTAACACCATCGTTTCCTCTGACACTCACATTTTGTTGATCTTTTCAATTTCTGTTTTCCCAACTTAGGAAGATGTCCGTAGTTTTGGTTAATTTTATCCATGAAGCGCAACAAATCACTGCTACTATTTCTACCTTTTCTCTCTTGGCCCATGTTGGCCAACACACACACATCACAGCCACAATCACAAACACACACACACTCTCTCTCTCTCCAGGGCTTCTTTAGAATAGAAATGCGTGATGTAATCTCAGGAGAGCAGCTCTCTTTTGCATGGGGAAATGTTGGCGTGGTGGTGGTGGAGGGGGGGATCACACTGATGACTCTTGGCTCTTTTTTGTCCAATTTTGTTCTTCAGATTTTTTTTTTATATATAATTTATGAGCAGTTACCCACAAAGGCAAACCGTGTCACTGGTTCAGGGTAGAGATGTCATATTTTGGCCAGAGATATGAAGCAGCCATCAGGTTGCTCTCCTGTAGGATCGTGGAATGAAACAAGGTTTTTTTTTTCTTTCCCCCCCCCCCCGAGGTAAAATCGCACATTTGGACGACTTGAATTTAGGTGTAAAATTCTCATTGCAATTTATGACACAGAAAACGCTCGGATGCACCGAGAAAGGAAAGAAGTGTAGCGTTTTTAAAAAATCCGACCACCCTGTCTCTGGATTCTGCTCTACATTGTAACCTCCCAACATGGATGTTTCGCTTTAAATTTAAAAAACACATACGCAGACTCTGTGTTATGGGGAGCATACTGTATGCTGTCAGTGCCATTGTGCTTGAGACTGGAAGTGGCCGTGGAATGTTCTTGCCTTGTTGGAGCACTATACTGGCTCACTTGTTTTCAGGATAGACGCAGCAGTGAAACAATCCCAAGCCTTTGGCAGAGCACAGTGAGCCCATACACACTTAAATAAACCTAATAATACCATGTCTCATCCAAAGCTACCTTACACGACGAGCTACAAATGTCACACTGTCAGTATATCATTGCAGCATGATCAGATTCTCCGCTCCCTGCTGCTGTGGTGCAGCTTGTGATGAACACTATTGATTGCTGGACTTGACAAATCATTGCATATAATGTCGAAGGAATTCAGAAGTTCCAATCGTCAGCCGCTGCTTGATTTAGACTTAAAATCCATATTTGTCGGGCTTAAGGTTGGGGGGGGGTAAAGGGAGAAAGAAAAGCATTTGGGTGGTGTTGGAACTGTGCTCAAGGACGCACACTCTGTGTCCGTAGCACATTTCATGAAAATAGCCAGCAAACAAAAAAAAAGCATCCACCAGATCAGGGAGCGTAAACTTCAGCCTGTGTGTTCAGTTTGTCGCCCAAATCCTCAATCTGACCTTTTTTTCTTTTTCTTTTTTTTTTTTTAAATGTGGCTTTTTGTCCACTGCAGCTCAGCGAGGAGTCTTGAATGTGCTGCATCTCTGCAAACATGGAAAACTCAAATTAAATGCCAACAAGGCCTTGTCTGGCGGATCATCTCCCCCTCAGGCCTTCCGGACACTTGCCCCCCTGGGGTTATATGGAGGGAGGGAGGGGGGGCAGTTTGTGTGTTGGGATGGGGAGGGGTAAGGAGGAGGAAGGGAGGGGGGGGGGGGTCTGCTTAGGAGTGCTTTTACAAAGCTTGCTGACTTAACCTTTGTCTCGCCCCGGCCAGCCAGATCCTGCCGCTAGATGTCAAGCTCCTTGTACAATTAGAACATGTGTGCCGCTGACCTTGGCAGCACAGCTCACTCGTGTCCTAGAAAGTGTGAGCAGCGTCGGGCTTTTCACCACCACTTCCTCTGCATCCAGGGTCTCTGCAGGTGTGCATGTGGGGGGGGGGCGGTGGTGAGCAAATTGTATATAATCACACTAAGATTTAGAGGAATTTGCAAAAGGTCAGATTTGCTCAGTTATTAATGGACATGCGAAGGATCACTTCAACCTGGAAAAGGAGATTTTTCCAACAATGTCACTGTTATAATTAAACATCTGAGGAGGCGTGTTGGGGGTGCTTTTATGGAGCAGTTTTTATTTTCATGCGGAGACATTCGCAATCATCTAATGTGAAAATCTTCTCAAAAAGAGTTAAAACGTCACGCAAAACCTTTTTCTTTTCTCTTCAGTGTTCGAGGCAGTGACATGCGTAGTTATGACATGCAAAAAAAAAAATTACAATATAGTGAGAAAATCCCTGCTGACAGTGACAACATGCCTGTTGCCCACTTCCCCTGCAGTGGGGCTTTGTTTGCCTTTTGTTTTAATCCCCTCTCACCATTGGGTGCAGGCCTGTGGACCACCCACATAGTTGTGCCAAAGATGTCTTCAAGAAGGCACTCAAATATGGCTGTGTCTTAATTACTACTCAGCACTGAGCACACACACACACACACACACACACACACACACACACGAACACGAACAAGTGAGATCCTGATTGAGAGGAAGGACTGTGCAGGGCGAGGGAAGGTCTATTTAGCATTAGGCAAGGCAGCAGATTTGGTGGGGTTTAGGAGGGAGCTAACAAGTCACCAGCTGAGGAGGGACATTTCTTATTTTGTTGTGATGATTTTTGCTGTAGTTCGCTTCGATGATTTAAGCGCCGATTTGAGGATACGGTGAGCCGAGATGTGTCCGATGATGATGAGCGAGATCTCTTTTTTTAATTTGAAAATTAAGACTCTGAGAATCCAAAGCAAAGTTTTGTCAACCATCTATTCTGCCTGCAGAGGATGGATAGACGCCCCATTAGATATTGAAGCCTCCTCCTCTTCCTCCTCCTCATCTCCAGCTCTTGTGTGAGTCCAGAGACACAGAGCCATCTTGACGGGGCGACACAGTCATCTGGACAGAGTGCCGTCATTGAATACTGTATTGCAAATGCTTACACAAACAAATCGTTAATGTTTTGGCTGCTCCACATCTGCAGGCAATGACAAAGGCCTCTCTGTTAGCGCAGATATGACTGTACCACTCTGCAGCAGGGCTGACCAGGCCGATGACACACACACACTCACACACACTCACACACACACTCAGAGCTGGGCTCGACGCTCTGCAGCTCTGAGGATGCATGGGATCATCCGAGGAGATGCTCAGTGGGTGCAGCCTCAGAAAGGTTACTGTTCAGGGGCTGTGTAAGAGTAGAAAAATGTCATTTTTTGAAGGATTTTAAAAAATATATGTATGCAAAAAATAACAATATCAAGTTAAAGGGATCAATGCAAGACTTAAACGTTCAAAAACAGACTCGGTATTTTAAAAAAGGAAGTGAACACGTCAGAAATGTTAAAGTAAAATCAGATTTTTCACCTTTTTTTGTTCTGTGCAGAGAAATTCCAAAACAACTTGAAAATAAATGTGTTATTTAAATAATTAATTATGCTCTGAAGATCGGAGTTACGGTAGCATGGTTTAAAAAAATTAAAAAGTACAACAGAATAATAGAAATTAGGACAAGAGTTCCAATAGTGCTAAACCCAACAGGCCTCTTTTAGCTCTCCCCTCCCAACTTGAGCAGAACCTACAGTGATGCGTCTCTCTTTAAGGGTCCTAAGCTGTTCTCAAATTCTTAGCCTGATGCATTTAAAGGGGCAGAAGACAGGGCAGCTCTATAGGAACAGTGGAGGTGCAGATGCTGATCACTGGCTGTGTGTGAATGAAATGTAAGTTTTCACTGTATGACGGAGAGGTTTTAGGCTTCCAGTTGTTTAAATTACAACACCCGGTTTTTAATTTAATGAGGTATCAATACCTTAACCGGACTAAATGCTGCCAGTGTCATTGTCCGTGTTCGTATTCATTACGTGAATCTGGAAATTGTTAAGAATGGGAGAATTTGTAATTGCACAATGCTTCGCTCAATGCCCAGCTCTGTGGCTTTCACAGAATCAGTGGAAAGCATGAATACCTCATCTGATATAATATGTCAGATTAGCGGTTTCAGTTAGCATGCCAAAGATTGCTGAGCAAGATAGCGGACACACAGATTCAATGCCTACAATCCCCCTATTGACTGCGTTCAGCTTAATATTTGCATCTGAGTAAATGAAGACTCTTAAAGGAATGAAAAACGGATTGGATTTTTTTTTTTCTCCATCCCTTCCTCTCATGCTATAGGAAAATCAATACACCCCCCACCCCACCAACACACACACACACTACCACACACACGCACATGCAAACACACACTCACCTCTACGCTGTCTTGCAAACACAAAACAACCACAGATATGTCGCCTTTACAGCTGCACAACACAGTGGCACCGCACTGTGACGCTTAATGAAAACACAACTTGTATTCAGATCAGGAGAATGGGCAGTGTTTTAACGTTTCCAGTGGAGGCATAAAAATAATCATATCTCTGTAAGTAGTAATGACTAATTGTCGTAAAGTTCAAACTGACTTAGACAACAGCAAATTCCTGCACTGTACTTGTTTTGTTAGATCTTTTTTTTGTATTGCAGTAAATTTCTTCATGATATTTTTAACGTACTATCAATAAATGCTGCAAAAATGTCAGATAAAAAGGACAATTGTAAGACTAGAAATTCTTTTAATTTAATTTGAAATTCAAGTAAGAAAAAAAAATACAATTCACGTTGTTTTTTTTAATGCACAGGGTGAATTTAACAAGGCAGGCCTGAGCAATAACACCTCAACACACTCCAGTTGCAAGTGTCTTTTTCATGTGTGTGTGTGTGTGTGTGTTTATCTCTGTACATATGGACGGGATCTTTAATGGTCTTTGTCTGAGAAAATGCGTGTGTGTGTGAGAGTGTGTGTGTGTGTGAGAGAGGTCAGAGGCATACAAAGGCCCCCACTTGTAATTGTATGAACGAATAAAAGAGATTGACAGTAATACCATTCTAATAACTAATCAGCTCAACACAATGCCTACTCATTTGTGTTGACCTTTCAACCCTCAATTATGGAAATGAGTTCTGCTGTCCGCTGCTGAGGCTAAGGAGCTTTTTAGCCTGCTGTCACGTGTCGCTGACGCTTCCAGTCACTCGCTCCCTTTTCAGCTGTCAATTTTTTTTTGTTTTGTATTTGAGCTTAAATGATGAATTAATTTCCATTTCAGTGGCTCTTTATAGACAGATAGGTGGCATAGATACGGCAAAGTAAATACAGTGCACGTTACAAAATAAAGGGTGCAGGATTTTTACATTTTTTATTTCCCCTTCATTGCTGCTCCGATTTTTTTTTGGATTAAAACTTAACCTGGCAACACACATGATTAAGTAAAATAATATCTTCCCCTGTCAGCTCTCGCCCCCCAGTGAGGATGAGAACACGGAGCCTGTCCAAAACCGTTCTGTTGATAATTAATTAAGTCACAGACACCAGACCACGATAGCGCACACCCCCTTTGGCCGCAAATTACAGAAGGAGTGATGAATTTCTTTACTAATGAGTCACTGTAATTGGCGCAAATGCTTCGTGTCTGCTTCACCATGGCTCGTTCCACTTTAACCTTTGAAATTAGCAGAGGCACCGTATGAATCTCGCGGTCGCTCCATTACAAAGCGCAGTAGGATTTTTAATGTTGAGCAAACATGTGCAGAAAGTAACGTCCTTTTTTCAGAGGTCGCTCTTGGCATCTTTTTCTTCCATCTCTTTAATTCATAGCTGGGGCTGATTAAGCCCATTGGCTCTTCCATGACTAGTGCAAACAAATTTGCCAGACCTGTTTTTTTTTTGTGCTTTTAGTTTTGTAGTCATATACATACAAATAATTATTAATCCAATTTTAACTTCTTTATTAGTCATTATCTCACTTAAACATTTATAAAATCGCCTAATAACTTACAGCAACTTGTAGCAGCCTTTTCAGACTAACCATTACATAATTTACTTTAATTTGCAATGAATGCCTGTGAAATTGTTCTGACATTTTTATAGTGTAAAGTGTAAATGAAATGGTTTAATTTTCGGATAAATAATTATATTACCAGATTTATGCTGGGCCCGTGAGTGTAAACTGAACAGGAGACTGTGGTAAAGTGCGTGCAAGATGCCTTGGCGGTGATTGAGTTCACTTCCTACTAGTCATGAAAGGGACATATTTATAAAAACAACACACACGCAGACACACACTCGCGATAACTATACTTAAACAGAAAAAAATAAACATACAAGGGAGGCCATTTTTACATGGTTTGGATCAGGTGTGAATTAGCTCCATGTTCTGAGCTTGTGCCGGTTTGTTTGACTCTTGATGGTTGCATGTGGAAGAGGAAGTGGCTTCCTACAACTGTGATTAAACATGTGTAACTAATCAGAGACTTTGCTGCCATGGCACTAGCATGTAATTTGTTGAGTCTTATATCAGAGAGCATGTACGAGGGGGAGAGAGAGAGAAAGTAACAGTGAGGATTTCTTAACTGAGAGGGAATGTTTTGTATTTTGAACATATAAAAGAAAATCTCAAAGTGGGCACACTTTTTAATTATAGGTCTTGGTTGCACACAATTTAAATGGTCCGATTCACTGTTATTCACTGTGTCCTCTAGATTCTAGGGCTCTAGATTCAACAACACTTTACGTCTGATGATACATTTTCCCTGATATCATGGCAAAAGTTCAGTAAAGAGTCCCTCGCTAGGATTCAGGGCTAATACATTACCTTTGTAATGCTAAATGAAAAGGCCTGGGCATTTGAAATTCAGGTGGAAATGACTGAGCTTGATAGCAGAGGGGAATCCTAATGGGGCCATCAAAGTCCTGATTTGTACCCAACAGATGAGGCAGCTGTGAATTGTATGAAATATTGGAAATCAATAGGTTCTATGGAATTTCATTAAGCGGCAGTATCCACAATTGATAGCCCCTCATAATTTGATGGATTGCACAAAGAAAATTATTAGCTGGCTCTATGGAGAGGGTGCGAATGCACAAATCTGGGTCTTGAGAATTGGTGAACTGGGGCAATTTGTTCAGAGTAAAAAAATAAAAAGAATATTGATTTTGGTTATGTTAAAAGAGAGAAAAAAAATCAAAGGTTAAATCTTTGCAGCACTGCACTGCAAAATATGTGTGGATTCTTTATTGATTATTTATTCATTAATTCTTCTTTCTTTCCTCCCTCCTCCCTTTTTTCCTATCCCCTTCTACTCCCCTGACCCCCCTCCCTGTATCCCTGCAGCCCGAGGTGAGGTGCTGGAGGATGCCGACAGCGGGAACGAGAGCCGCAGCGGCAGTGAGGAGACCCATGTATGTGAGAAGTGTTGTGCTGAGTTCTTCAAGTGGTCAGACTTCTGTGAACATTTAAAGAGCTGCACCAAGAACCCCCTGGTGCTCATAGTGAATGACAATGAGGACACACCTAACCCCTCCCAGGAGTACCCTTCAGAGCCCTCTCCTGTACCCAGCTGCCCCAGTGAGCAGGCTGACAGTGAGGACCCCAGGGAGGGCAACCACAGTCCTGCTGGTGAGGGGGATGACGTCCCAGAGACAGCAACCTTAAATGGGGTCAATGTCCTGGAAAAGGAGGACGAGCAGATGGAGCTGGAGTTTTCTCCTGAAAAAAGTATGGATCCTGAAGAGAGAGATGTGACATCCCCTGAGCCAGATGGCTCTCTACCTCAGCTCAATGATGTCGTTCCCTCTGCTGTTACAAGCTATGCCATGCCAAGCACCAATGTTACCTTGGAGACCCTGCATGGCACTCGGGTTGCGGTTGCCCAGTTTTCACAGAGTGTAAGGGCAGCAGCAGGCAGTGGGGTTTCCACCATGGCTATTCCCATGATCCTAGACCAGCTGATGGCCCTCCAGCAGCAGCAGATCCATCAGCTCCAGCTAATAGAACAAATACGCAGTCAGGTGGCTCTCATGAACAGACAGTCTGCCTCACAGCCTGCTCTCAGCCACCACCACAGCAGTGCTGCTGGAAACCAGGGGCCTGTATCCTCCTGTGTCCCTCCTGTCGCAAGTCAGCTACAGCTACATAACTTCATCACTCCTCCTGTCCATCAGCTGCCTATTAGGTTGCCAGCTACTCTCAATGGTCAAGGCCCTTCACCTCTGACCTCAGCAATAGAGGGGCCTCTCTCTCAAACACCACAAAGTGGTAATCAGCAGTCTAACTCTTCAATTCCAAACACGTCCTCTAATAATTCAGTGTTTTCCCCACCAAGTGGTACTGGATTGTCATCTTTACTTCCTTCCTGCTCATCCTCAGTCACAAACAACAACATTAGCACTAGCAGTAGTGTTACAGGAGGTAGCGGAATCAGCAGTAGCTCAGCTCTTCCCAGGAACTCCACCACCCCTCCCTCACTCAGTCACAGCAGCCTCCTGAGCTCTGCCTCCAGTCTACCACTGATACCTCACAGCTCGTCGAGCAGCGTTATCTTCCCCAATCCACTGGCCAGCATAGCAGCCACAGCCAACGCACTCGACCCCCTCTCAGCTCTAATGAAGCACCGCAAGGGGAAGCCCCCGAATGTGTCTGTGTTTGACACTAAGCCCAGCTCTGAAGACCCCTTCTTCAAGCATAAGTGTCGGTTCTGTGCCAAGGTGTTTGGCAGTGACAGCGCCCTACAGATCCACCTACGCTCCCACACTGGAGAGAGGCCCTACAAATGCAACATATGTGGCAATCGTTTCTCCACCAAGGGGAATCTGAAAGTCCACTTCCAGAGGCACAAAGAGAAATATCCACATATTCAGATGAACCCTTACCCTGTGCCAGAGTACCTGGACAATGTGCCCACAAGCTCAGGCATTCCATATGGCATGTCGCTGCCTCCAGAAAAACCTGTAACCACATGGCTAGACAGTAAACCAGTACTTCCCACTGTTCCCACCTCTGTTGGGCTCCAGCTGCCTCCAACACTCCCCAGTATGATTGGTGGTTTTGGTGAGTCTCCAAGCCTCACTCCACTCAACAGGTCCCCTCAGAGGCCATCCCCACCCTCAAGTGAGTGTGCGTCCTTGTCCCCAAATATCATCACTGACTCTGGCATGACCACGATGTCACCCTCCCCAAAACCGAACCTAGGCAGCGACGCACCTCCTCTCTTGAAACCTGAAGGCATTCTTTTGCCCCCAAGCTGCTCTACTAGGCCAGGAGAGAACACGACCACCACAACTACAGTAACTCAAGTGCTTCTCTCCTCTACTGTCACATCCACAACATCGTCCGGCAGCAGCCAGGTCCCAGAACCCATCAGTAGCCCCAACTCAGTTTCCAATCCTGTATCGCATCCTGTCCTTCCCATGCTATCAGATCAGTTTAAGGCCAAGTTTCCCTTTGGAGGCCTCCTAGACTCTATGCAAACCTCAGAGACATCAAAATTGCAGCAGCTTGTCGAGAATATTGACAAGAAGATGACCGACCCCAACCAGTGCGTCATCTGCCATCGTGTTCTGAGCTGCCAGAGTGCTCTGAAGATGCACTACCGTATCCACACTGGTGAGAGACCATTCAAATGCAAGATATGTGGGCGGGCGTTCACCACCAAGGGAAACCTGAAAACACACTTCGGTGTCCATAGATCCAAACCTCCACTTCGGGTCCAGCACTCCTGCCCTATATGTCAGAAGAAGTTCACCAATGCCGTCGTGCTGCAGCAGCACATCCGTATGCACATGGGAGGGCAGATCCCCAACACCCCTGTCCCCGAAAGCCTGCAGGAGATGGAAACTGACCTTGCCTTTGATGAGAAGAGCTTAGATGCGATGAGTAATTATGATGATGACCTCCTGGATGAAATGGAGCAAGCTATGGACGACGAGCCAGACCTAAAAGATGGAGAAGTGGACCCAACAAAACCATATTCACCTGGGAGCTCCCCACCAACTTCCATCATCTCCAGCATTGCTGCAATGGAGAACCAGATGAAGATGATTGACTCTACTGCCAACATGACTCGCTCATTTGGTCAGAAACCTACACAGAACGGCAGCAACTTTGGAGGGGAGACTGATTGCTTTACCACTGATTCCCTGTCTGCAGTGGGGGACGCTGAAGGTCAAAGCCTGGGGAGCCCTGCTTTGTCCGAGTCCTCTGGCTCTATGCAGCATTTGTCCCCAGCTCACAGCCATTCTGAGAGCCAGCGATCCAAGTCCCCAGCTGTACTCAACAATAATAACAACAGCAGTGCCATGACAGCAGAGGAGGGCCAGGAGAACAATACAGCTGGCTTGGCAACAGTGAAGTCGGAAAAATCAGAGACCCCATCTCCGCTTTCTGCAACTGAAGGCACCGGGGCCCTTGACCTGACTGCCACTCAACCTGGCAGGCACTTTATCAAGGAGGAGAGCCACTTCAACATGCTGTTTCTAAGTAGAGATCGAGGTGTGTATGTGCAAAATCAGCTAAAACCTAAGTCATGTATGGGGGTTCTAGTAGTGATTTGTATATTTTCATATCTGGCACGTTAAAGAAGCTTCACTGCAGTTTTGAGGCTCCCACTTGATCAGAATTACCATTTGTTGGTCTAAAGTCTCAATATTATAACACATTTCATATCTTCTTTTTCAGGGCTGAACACTCCTAATTTGGCCAGCACTGCATCAAACATGATCAAAATGGAAATGAATGGGCACGGCAAGTCAGTATCTCTGAGCGACAACTCTCACCTGCCCGTGGGCATTCAGGTTCCAGCTGCAGTGCCCCCGACCACCATGAGCCCCAGCATCAACCCCATGTTGGCTCCCCCGCCTCCACGACGCACTCCCAAGCAGCACAACTGCCACTCGTGTGGGAAGAATTTCTCCTCAGCCAGTGCTCTGCAAATCCACGAGCGCACACACACTGGGGAGAAACCTTTCGCCTGCTCTATTTGTGGAAGGGCTTTCACCACAAAGGGCAATCTGAAGGTATGATCCTGCTTAATATACGTAGTGCCAATTTGAATTTTACATAAGATAGGGTCATTGTGGTAGCAAATATGCATTTAATGTGTAACACCCTGGGATCAATTCTGGCTTAAGGCCTTCTTGAAACCACTTGTCTCTCCTGATTTTTTGCTCAATAAACAGGAACTATTTATTTATAATACCAGCATACATTACTATTAAGTAAATTTCTGAAATTGAAAAAATACAAAGTAATTTATAACTAAGATGTCCCTTTGCATGATTTTATTGTCTCGGCTGAGGCTGAAATAGCTGCTACCATAATGATTATTTCATATCTGTATATTTTATGTCATTTACAAACAGTTTTCAAATATTTAAAAGTCTGCTTTCACATTTAGTTTGAGCCTTTTGCCTTACATTATAAACCCTAACATTTTGTGAGGCACTGTTTTTACTATGATGACAAGCTTATAATGTTAAGATTTTCTTTTGTTTGTTGTTGCTGCTAATTTTAGGTTCACATGGGAACACACATGTGGAACAATGCTCCAGCCCGAAGAGGTCGGAGACTGTCTGTGGAGAATCCCATGGCCCTGCTGGGCGGGGATGCCATGAAGTTCAGCGAGATGTTCCAGAAGGATCTGGCGGCTCGGGCCATGAACGTTGACCCAGGCTTCTGGAACCAGTACGCAGCCGCCATCACCAACGGCCTGGCCATGAAGAACAATGAAATCTCTGTGATCCAGAATGGAGGCATCACCCAGCTGCCCGTCAGCCTCGGCGGGGCAGGAATCACTTCACTGGGAGCCATGCCGGGAGGAATGGACCGTGTTCACACCGGCAGCAGCCCTCCCATGACGGGTATGGAGAAGGCCGGTCTGGAGGTGGCGGCCAGTCGTCCCTTCTCCAGATTTATGGAGGAGAACAAAGAGATTGGGATCAATTAAAGAGACTTTTCTGTTTTATTCCAAGGTAGGCGTTTGGCAAAGACTAAGAGTCTGACAGTGAGGAAAGAAACTGCTGATCCAGTCTGAACTCATGCGTACTATATTATGTACAGATTAAATATTTTTTGTTTGGTTTTGGAAATATAGTATTTAGTATTGATTAGAGGTCTTTGCCTTTCACCCATTTCCTCCTCACTTGATATTTCGCCTATACGAAGAATACTTTGTCTCTTGTTTGAGAATATGTCGTCTTGCAAGATTTGCATGGTACTTATTGGTTTTTATCAGTATGTTTGACTGCTTTTATGAATTCCTTTGACAAACCAGGATCCTGCCTCAGTTATGATGGGCAAGCGTCTTATCTGGACAGGACTAAAACACAAACGGACAGAGTTTTGTTTAAAGGCGATCTGACTTTTGTCCGGCAACCTTGTTTGATGGTTGCTCTTTTAAATATAAAGGGCCATGGATAGACTGAAGAAAAGACTGAAGTATAGTGTTTCTGTGCTCGCCTGATATTTTTCTTTCTCATGAACTAGAAAACTTGAAAAAAATAATGTTTGAACTATTTTAATCTTTACATTTAGTCTCCCAGCATTGTCTTATAATATTGTCCTGTGTCTTTAGTATTTATGATATCAACAAAAAAAGCGGGTAAACAAAAATATATTTAATGGCCCAAGCATTTTATTGATCCATTTTTTTTCTAAACTGCAGGCTTCACTGATGAATATCTCTTTCAATAAAGACAATATGTCATTTGAGTTGAAAAACCGAGAAAAATGGTAGGTTTTATTTGGATATCTGTCGAGACTATGTGTATCTTGTTACATGGTAAAGAGGCTAGAGATATCCGAAGCTGCTATGACCACAACCCTGCTTTTAACCTTTGTAAAAAGAAAAAAGAAGTGATCCTTTTGAAGAAATATCTATGTATAGAAATACAGACAAATCTAAAACAGGTATGCATATTTTGTATCACATAAAAATAGACATCATGAGTTGAGAGTATTTGTCATGTTTGTGAATGCACTTTTTAAAAACAAGACGTTTTGTCTGTGAGTTACCGTTAACCTTTTGACTGAGCTATCTATCACGTGCTGTTTTCATTGTTTTCAGCATACCACTCCTACAATTGGCAGAGTCAGTTCTCTGTTATTGCATCTGTGCTACTCGTCAGAGTGCAACCTCCTCACTCAATCAAAACCTTCTTAAATAAAAAAAGAGAAAACAGGTGTGTTTGAATCCTCCTTAATCTGCATCATTTTTGTCGTTTCTGCCACCCTCTCATTTGCATAAATTTTAAAAATCGAATGCGAGATTTATTCAAATCAATAAAAATGTCTTTTTTATCCTGACTATTGCTATTAAAATTTTTGGAAATCTTTATTTACCTAATTTATTTTTTAAATTTTACATTTTGGATCTGAAAAGAAAAAAGTATCTTTGCATCTGGAATGTCTGACTAATTTAGGAGTAATAGCAAAATTAAATTTCACGTAAATTCTTTAAAAAATGTAATTAATGTATGAAAAACCCCAGCTTTATGTCTGACATTTCGGTATTAATACAGTAAATGAATTAGAAAAGTAGAAAAAAACAGTGAATCTGTCAAAGTTAACTGGCTTTGCTTCGCGGACTGACCATAATTGTGGCAAGTTTTTTTTTTTTTCAGAAAAGAAATATGTCTTTCGGACATGTTGCTTTAGTTAAACCCAGTTTCCAGATGTTTGTAGTGGTTTGGTGAACGCTTCTCTCAAATAGAATCGTCACAATTAGTTTCCTTTCATTCTTTTGTTGCGTTTTTTTGATTGTAGCTGCTTGACAGTGAGTTTTACTTAATTTTGTACAGAACAAAGATTATTGAATAAGTCATTTTTATTTCTCTCTCTCTCTCTGTCTTTCTCTGTATGTGTGTGTGTGTGTGTGTGTGTGTGTGCGCCCGCAGCTCATGACTTGTCAGTTTTGCCTCTAATCCTGCCGAGCCACTAGTTTACACATGCAGCTGAAAATACCACGAGATAGTAGTTTGCCACAATAACACTGCAATTTGTACCCATGTCTAATGTACAAATTCTTATTTTATTTACATTTATTGTTTTTTATAAATACAGAGATGAGGTTGTTCCAGGTCAAAGCTGTTACCTCTAACAGGTAACTAATTTACTTTGCAAACATGTGTAGGAGGGAATCGTCTTAATTAGTGTTTTTATATCCTATTACGACAAATATTTAATATCAACCCCCCGGTTAGTGTTCAGCTGAGCACATATCCACAATGAAGCATAAGATAATCATAAACCCCGTGATCTCATCATGACTGTTCCACAATGAGAAATCAGGAGATCACATCTTACTGAGACAACATTTTTCTGAAGTGTGCCAGAGCTTTTCCCCTCCTGTGCTGCTGTGGCAGAGCAAACGTGTGAGACAGCGCTGTGTCTGGGTTGTGGCGTTCGCCGTGTGGGATTCAGTGAAGTCATTGTGTCTGTTAGTGAGTGGTAAAGCGAGGGCGGCCTCCTCCCGGCGTTTAGCCCTCCTGGTGCAGGACACTTGACACATGGTCGGCATGTGTGCGAACAGACTACACACAAACACAACCTCACACTCCCACACAAATACCCATGTTCTCACTTTCTCCAACATATAAAAGCACAGAGCAGAGTTACGGCAAATATTCTTGGAGATAGAGGAGAATAAAAAAGTAAAAATAAAAAAATGTCCCTGCTGGGAACAGCCACATCAGGTGCAAGATGAAAGTTAAGGTTAACTTTAATCACTGGGAACAAAAGAGCTTTTTTAATGCTTATCTTTTGGCAATTGGAGCGGCAGATGTGACGATAACCCGCGATCTTGAATTCCTAACCGCATAAAGTGAGATTAGCAGTGGCTGTAAACTCATTCTCATGTCAGTCCGCAGAGCTAGATGATAAATCATACCTGGAGGGAAAAAGTAAAATAAAAAAAAAAAATTAAATGTGTGATTTCATCAACTTAATTTGCATCCATGCGTCCTGTCAATTGAAATTTGTGTGTGTACTTTTTTTTTAGCAGGTAAGTAGCTGATATGTTGAACCTGCAGCTATTAGATATGATAATTATACCTTGAAATCCAAATTGCAGTTAAAATGTTACAATGTAGATATAGAAAGACAGATACTTTATTCATCCCCTTGTGGCGATTTAAGGTATCTAGCAGCTCACACAGACATTACATTTAAGAAAAAATAAAGAAACTAATGTGCAAAAGGAGAAACATGTACTCTCAGTGCAGAAATAACACGTGTGGCTCCTATTGCGGAACCAGTAGGCCAACCAGCACGTCGTCCAGTGCAGCTAAGCGACGGCTGGTCCGTCAAAGCCCAGCTGACATCAGCTTTCACCACTGAGCCATAAGTGTTTATTTTTGTGTTATTTTTCTCCTTTTTTTAACACACATATTACGTTTCATGTTGATGGATGTGACTTAAGTCTGCCCTCAGGAGCTCTTTGGGGCTGATTCGGTAATGCACGCTGCCGTTTGTAAGCCCATTGTTTGACATTGCACTGTCAGCTGATCGCACAGGCTTAGTCAGTGGAATTGTCAAGTAATGAAGAAATTTCATACTGACTGTTTTTCTCTGTGAAGGCACTCATTTTGCTCATATTTGAGTGCAAACAAAAGACATTCCACTCATGCTTCCACTCATGCGCTCGCATTTAGGAAATGATTTTGCAGACAGCCAGCATGCATGCATGGAAGGACTGTTGTTTGAGACTCTAAATGGTGAGGCTTCTCAATAGTCTGTTCCTGGTAGAAATGGAGGGCTGTTTTACCTCGAGCAATTCCAGTTATGAAGCTGATCAACATGGGGTTAAATGAGGTTATAAACTATGACACTATGGGAATGTTATTTCCATAACACAACATGTTACCCAGATTTTCTTCGCTGGAGTTATATTATTTTTTCCATTAAGCAATACAATACAATGGAATGTCCGACAACTGAAGTGCAATTTCATTTTACTGTTACAAACATTTATGAGAAACCAGGGGAATGCAGACAAGGCATTATTCGAGGTGTGTCCATTTAAGAGGATTTTAACAAGTATAATTTTAGAGCGGGTTACAAGGCTAATTATCTAAGTAAACATGACATGCCTTTCCATTTCTCTTGGATTTTTTTCTTCCTTTTCATGAAATGTGGCAGCTTTCTCCTTTGTTCAGCACACAAAGCAAATTGCTTGGCCTTTTTTTTTTTTTTTAGTTTTATCTGCACTTGACTCGTGTTTGTGTGCTACCTGTTTGAAGTGAATATGTGTGACATTTGTGCATGGCACAGTGTGAACAGACAGGCCATCATTGGGACGGGGCTGTCGGCTGTTTGTTTAATGCCCTGCCTACTGTGAAAGTCTCCCTGAAACAGGCGCAGTAAATATCCCCATTGATCCAGAGGCAGGGGGCCCTACGATGATGTAGTGGCAAAGAGCCACGGGAGTAAATCTAACCGACAGTAATCCAATCCCATTCTCAAGGCTCTGGGATCTGAGATAGGTGCTTTAAATCCAAAAGTGTGCCTTTTTGCACAATTTCTCTGCCTTTGTTGGTGCAGCTTCCCTTGTTTTATTTTTTTCACTCCCATGTCTCAGCGCTAAAGTCAATCCATAGCTTGCTGAGGTGCTTCGCTAGCTATCCTTTATATTTGTTTAAATTCCAAGTCCCATTAATGATGCCGCAAATTCCCCCTCCTGTTCACTCCACTGTCAAATTCACTCCCACACTTCTCCCACGTTTGCTTGTCTGAAGCATGTGCATCCACCTGTAGTACAAACTCCAAAGTTAAGAGAGTGTGAAAGGTGTGTGCATGTGTGTGCATGTGTGTGTCTGATAACACTTCTCAGGTAATCAGTGTTTTCTGTGGATGCTAGAGGGATATACTGGAAATTCTGAAACCCCATTAGGCTGGAATTTCCCTTTGATGGCCAAAGCTGCCTACCTAGCGCTTGACTGGTTGCATGGCTGCTCCAGCAAGTGTTAGTTTTCATGCAGGCTCTCGAGATGACAAAGTTACGCACTCCAGATCCCCTGGAATAGGACTGTGTGGTTACAAATTCAAATTCTTTCCTGTACGGATTGTTAAGAGCTGCTGAAGCGTGGTGCACTTTGGCCTGTTGGGCATTTGAAACATTAACAGTTTGGTACAGTGAGGCATCAACAGTTTGGTGTTGCTCACCAAAGGATGCTTGTGGTTACTAGTTTACATCAAAATGGCTTTTAATGTGCTCGGCAGGACACAGTCAACATTAGTCAGTGGTTATAATAACTTCCAGATAGAAGGACTCAGAAAACTTGAAAAAACCTGAGTTTCTAATGGAAATTACTGTTGGGGCAGTTTTGACATTTATGCACACATGGCATGCAAATAAAACAGTCCCGTGCACCTTTATATGTGTGCAACAGTGTGTATTTCAGCACAACTTTTAGCAAACTGCTCCAGCTCTTCAATGAGGAATGTGAGCAGAGAAAATCGCCTTGACTTTTGCTCTTTTCTCATAACACTTTTAAGTTGATACACTCGGTAGGCCTCTATACTAACAAAGAGCCAGTGTATATCCGAAAGTCTAACCGGCTGGTCAGCTGCAGGTTGAAGGACACTTCTCTTGCCGTGCTACTGAGGCCTCATCGAGGAGGGGGTGGGTTTATCTTGTGCCGTAAGGTGCCTTGAAGAAAGCTAGGAAAAGAAGTGCAAGGAAAGGCGGGGGGAGGAGGAGCGGGGGGGTTGTTTTGGAAAATCAATGAATGCGTGGAACATAGTGGTGGTCCACCTGAAAGGGAACACGTCATCAATTAAACAAACTTGGCGAACAGGGCCAATTCATCAGAGTGCGGTGTGGATCAGCTATTGGGTTCAGCTTCGACGTGACAAATGCCGGACCTCCTCTGTGTGCCCAAGGTTGCCGATCGATAGAGATCATCATTGTGATGTGGCCTTTTATCTCACAACCCGCTCCCTCAAGCCTTATATTATTCCCAACACAGAGATCTCAAAGGAGGTGGAGGGGTGAGAAGGGCACGAGCCTGATTGTATCTTCTATTCTCAGTCCGTATAGGCATTATTTGTTCAGACAGTTTTCATGGCTTTTGATGACCGGCCTTGTCCTCAAGCAGGAAAGTTTTGAGGGGTTTTTCGCGAGGTTTTCCCACTTGCTTCGTCTTGGGATTATTCCTCGGTAGATGAATATCACTCTGGTTAACGTGTCATTGCTCGCTGACGGATTGAATCCTCTCAACACAAGCCTGCTCCCCCTCAGCGGCACTTATTCAAATGTGTCAAATCCGGCTGAGAGGAGAGCCTCCTGGGTTGCTATTGATCTGTGCCATTATGGAATTCCATGCCAATAAACTGTCATGACTTACTGTAACAATCCAATGATTCGGCTCCACTCTGGTCACATGACCAAGAAGAGCTTCCTCATTATCAGAGGCCATTATGAGAAAATGGAGTTTTGCAATTGAGTTATGCAATGATAAATATTGACTTATTTCAGCTTTAATCGGCTGGTTTAACTGTGTTATTGGTGGCGTATGGAGCCTATAGAATTGCCAGTAATTGTGGTGTTGTTATTTGCATCATGAGCCACTCTTTTGTCTTCATTTCCTTCTTTTGTGAGGCCATATCAAACATAGACCAACTTTGATATTTGCGTGAAACATTAATTCTTAAAACAGAGAAGGATCTTGATCAACACACAGTCCTGAGCAGGCGTCTTTAAGTCTACGTACACATGTAGTGGTTTGCTCAGAATTTCCAGTAACTTTCTCTGTATTGCAGAGATGGAAAGTGATTGTAAGTGCACAACTGACAATCTGTCTTGTAAAAAAAATAAAAGTACTGTTGCTGGCACTTTCAGATGCTGAACCCGACAAACGAAATTAACTGACATAAGCTGCTTTTTTTTCTGGGAACTTTCTCAGTTAATGAAAAGCAACAGAAAAGCATAAAGAAAATATTGAAAAATGAAGAAATGAAGCACTTTTATCCAACATGCCATACTGGACATGTGTGTTGTAGTGTTATAGTTATGAACAGCAATGCAGCATTGCTCTGAAATAAAGAGAAGAGCTGGTAAATATAATGTGAGCATGCCAGTAGCATAAAGTATCAGATGGGTTTTGGACAGAATCGAGATCTAGTTTCGGCATATATATGCTCTTTCCTTTTATATCTTAGTCCAACTTTGTCAAATCTGTTCAGTTCTTTGCAAGTGCTGAAACGTTACACCTGAGCTGTAGTGTAAAATATGCATGCGGACACTATCAGTTACATGCTTCTAGCCTGCTCCAGCTGGGAGAAAATGAGGATATTACAACTCACTCTGTGTTTCACCAGCCAGCCCCAGTTTCCCAACACTGATTTGAACCAGTCCCTGCTATCTGTTGTTCATTAGATGAGATTTCAGCCCCTGTAGTAGCTGCAGGAATGAATAAAGGCAAGGCTTACCAAACTAGCTCCAGCAGTAGCGCTGGATGGATATGGCAGGGAAGGATCTTGTTCGGTTCCGACTGAAATTAAATGCAAATTTGTATCTTAAGCATGCAGCTGTTAGCTTAACAACTCAATTTAACGCTAATTTAACGTTTGCAGTTTTTAGAGATCGGATAATCACATGTTGCATACTCATTCTTTTCACATCTTTGTTGCAAAATTTCCCCTGTAAAGAAAAAGAAATGATAATAGAGGAGCGACACACTGAAGCCGCAATGCTTCACCTACATTGCAATGCACGTTAAAATCCAAGAAGCCCAGCCTCAGCAGATCCTGCAACACCATCTTGACTGTTTTTGACGCAGCCTTGTGATGGTGAATAGTACTTGCTGATGTATGGTATCTGAAGAGTTCAGAGTTCCCACTGTCAGTGATTGACATGATGAGAGGATCAATGTAAAAGCCTTCCTGCCAAGCAATAATCCATCCAAACTGATCACGCTTAAAATTGCCTGAGGGTATTGATTACATGTGCAGGCCCAGAAAACACCGTAAGCACTGCAATAATAATCAAGTTGGCTAAGGAGGCAGATTTTTTCCCCCTGTTTTCTCCTTGGCATTGCTTGTTCTTTTTTATTTCATATACAGCAACTACAGTCGGTGAGTCAGTTCGCCCGGTCTGTGGCCTCTGCAAGAGATGTGCATGCTAATTCAGTAAGGCAGCAGTGACTGTAGCAGTGAGGTGGAGATGCTTCTTCAGGTTTCAAAATTAAAAATCGTATTACTTTGTCAGTGTGAGGGCAAATCAAATCAATAATGCACTAAAGAGCCAAACAAAAAGCCAAAACGCTGTAAAAACACACAAACACACACAAGAAGCAGCAGACTTAAATATTTAATAGTGTTGATGATGCAAACACATGTTTTATTACTCTTACTATAATATATACTGCTAATCATACCTCATTCTAAAAAGTTAGTGTTAACATTAGACAGAGCTGATTAGCAGAGATGCTAAGAAGGTTCTTATCGGTTCCCAGATGAGAGGACAAAATATGAGCCAGTCAGTGCAGTCCTGTTTCCTTTTAATATATCTAAATTCAGTTAAAGTCTAGAAAATAACTTCTCTCCTATTTTGTCTCTGTGAAGGACCTACATGCCACAGGTTTAGGATCTAGAAATGATTATTATTCACCAGATAACAAATCACACACCAGCTACTCTCACTATGGCTGTAATAAGTTCATCAAAGGTAATACTAAGTGATATGCTGAGGCAGCCGGCTGCCACCTTAGCAGTCTGCAATACAGTATGTAGGACAAAGCTGTCCATGATCACAGTAGACCATTGCATTACATCTTATCATTTCCTCTGGAGCTGAAACTCAAACTGAGACTCATCAATAATGCACCTATGATCTCCCATTCAGAAGATCTCAATGGCAGATCAAGCTACTGTAGTGTCTCCTCTCCACTCTCTGCCTCCGCTTCTTCCACATACTCCCTTTAATGTCCATACATGTAAATTCACGTCGCCGGCCGCAATCTCCACACTAATGGCTTCAAATGTCCAGGGCCCCCATTCGGGAGTGAAGTTTTCAGCATAGATTTTCCCATTAGTCCAGTGCCCAAGATTCATTCTGTCTTTTTATTAAAGCCCGCACAAATGGATGTCTCAATAATGAGGGTTTTTTTCCCCCCTTCTGTTGGCCAGAGCAATAACATGTCAAGCTTTGTCTCAGGACAAAATGATATTCTTGACTATATTGGGTGAGAGATGCTCCCTTGTTCAGCTCTCTTACTCTCTAACTGAATTATTAAATACTCAGAATCTGGTTAAGCAGTGTACATTTTCCTAAAGGTCAGAAAGTTCATTAACTATGGACCGCCATTGATTGCATCCTTGTGTATTTCTCTTCTTGGTGTAGGTTTTCCACCCTGCTTATTGAGTATGTACAACCACAGCAATGAGACTTGGTATAGCAATTAATCTTAAAATACCTTTTGCCACTGTCAAATCATGTAAACTGGGGCTAAATGCACTGCAAATATGCTTTTCTTGATAAATCGTATCGCTTACACTCTGATTTCAGATATTATTTCACAAAGGTACTAAAGAAGATACCATCTCTAAAAGGATGTCCTTTTCCTTTCAAGTCAGTCTGAGCCAGGTTTCTGAATCCACCGCACTTTTGCTGGCTAAAGAACATCTGAGCGTAAAGGCCGCATGCTTTTTTCCCCCCCTCCTTAGTCGTATCTTTAAACAGAAAAATCCATAACGACTATGACAGCCGCAGTATCTGTTTCACAACAGTCCGCTCATGTCAATCAGCGTGATGCCGATAAAGATCTGTATTTTGATTGAACGTGTGCAAAACTACTCATACTTTACACACGCCACTTTGATGTTTAACCCATTTGAAATCATATCAGATGCTGCAGGACGAAAAGAACAGCCCCAATCAGCAGAGATGATTTCATAAAGAGGGCTCTTGGGTTTCAGCGTCATAAATAACTCATGGTAATCCCATATTTCTCTGACTTCTCTCATTTGAGCTTGAGATGGAAAGAGGGCAGTTGTGACAAACATTGTTAGCACGGCTGCCAAGCCACTCTGACCTGGCTTTATATGTCTTGGCTGCTCTGGTTTCCCTGCGCTAGGACCTATGAGGTGATGTCCCAAGTTACTCACATCCTTACCTTTTTAGCCCGGTGCATGAAATGTGCTCAGCTTTAAGGACAACCTAAATGAGAATTTGTTTGTACGTAACTGAGAGGGAATCTTGTGTCGTTTTCATGCTGTAAGCAACGTTGCTGTTTTTGGCTGCCTGTTTTACAGTGATAATAATGATAATAATGTGTGAAGGCGTGTGCGTGTGCGCGCGCACGTGCCCCTCTGCAAGGATTTTTGAAATGGCTTGATTCATAAGTCATGGGGTACCCCTGCTGAGCCCTCTTCCTACATGTGCAATTTTCCGAAGCCAGCTACTCGCCAAGCAATAATTATGCTGAAGTTTTCAATTACACTCCTTCCATTTCATTAACAAAAAATGTTTGGCTATTGTATAATTAGATATATGAGCTTACCACCTACATTTAACATAGCCACTACACAGCAGCTTGATGGAAAACAGAGAAGGGTTTTAGCATGTGTGCATTTACGGCGGTTCAGTAGTCGACTATAAAGTGGAATCAGCTAGACGTTATGCAGCAGCCTTCGCCCTCCTTTTTTTCCGTCTTTTGACGAGGTCCTCTAATCTACAAGACATACACAGACCTATAATTGAGCATGATGAAATGTTTGATGAAGTATGGGAGGTGTTGTTAACATGCAAAGCACACTTACACATGTTATCAGTTGCTGGTGCCTATAATTAACATGTTACAATGTGTTACAAGATCAGACATTTATACCATGCCTGCTGGTGAGAGATTATTAGTTACCTTAGCGACTGACATTCAATTAAACTGAGGGGTAAAAATCTGATATCATCCCAAGAGAATATTTATTCTCAGCGTAAGGCTTTTATGGAGTGTTTTACACTTTAGAAGCTTAAACTCTGTCTCCCCTCTCTGGCTTCGCAACGTATGACCCGCTGATGATATTATATAAAAAATTAAACTGTCCATCATCGCGGTTATCTTGCCATCTTAAGTGGCTGTACCCTGTTACCACACAGGCTTGAGTTTCAGGGCAATGCAATCCAATACAAGCCACAGAAACTCTCCACAGTCCTGTCATTTTGTCTGTTCCCTTTCACATCCCTCGCAACAGGTTTCCACTGGAGGCCAAGATTGTTCTCAGTAAAGAGGTATGTGTTGCTGCTCTACCTGCATTAGCACCAAACCGCAGCGCTTACATGGGACTGAAAGTGACTGACATTAAAGTCTCGGCCGTGCGCCGTGGCAGGCTCAAACAGAATTTGGACATTTCGAAAAATGTACGTCTACCTATGAATTATGATTCACCTGAGACGAGGCTGACCTAGTTGCTCAACGGCAGCGCTTCATTTCTGATGGACAGCGACGCCTCTAGGTGTGTCTGTGATGTCAAAAGGTTGACGGAGACCATGCTGGAGACAACAACAAAAAAAAAAAAAAGAAAGAAAGAAAAAGCAGGAGGGAAGAGCGATCTGATGACGCAGAGATAAAGTCAGCAGGGGACAGAGTTTTAATGAGGCTTGCCTCTCATTGGAGAGAAGGCTAGATGTTCTGTTCGGCTGTAAAGTGATCCCGGTCTGATATTCCCCGGCCCTGTGACAGAATTATTAAAAGCTCATCCTCTTAATGCAGCATCCACAGTGTCACCTTTCACAGGTCCTCAGAGACACTTGGACTGGCTTTTCTTTTTTTTTTTTCCACAGGTAAATTGGCATAGAGGGAACGAGCACCCAATCCAACACTACCGACAGAGACTGGTGACGGTAAATTGAACCCTCTCACCACAGCTGGGAACACGACTTGCTTTCAGCCACACTTAATGCTCTTTTCTATCTGTCAAAGTTAGACTTCAGCGTTATGTATATGAGCCCTAATTCCCTGTCATTAGTGATACTAATTGCATTATGGTGGTCATCAGTTGCAAAAATGATCTCAGAGTGGTGTCCATTTTTAAGGCAATTTTGATACTAAATGGATTTTGCCTCTTTGTGCATCGGAGCAAGCCCCCTCAAGCCTGTACTAATTACATCCATAATCAAATGCGTTCTGTGCCTCCTTGTTAATGACATTGATCTTTTGGAATATCCAAGCCTATATTCTGTGAGATTATTGGATAAAGTGCAGGGCGAAGTCTGCGTGACCCCAGGAGGAAGACGTCGTTGCAGACATAAGTGGGTATTAAATGGATATAATTGACAGTGACCCTTCCTGGCACTCTGCGCTGCCGAGGCCCCCGGTCTATGGATCATACAGCAGAGGGGATGAATTAGCATGGGTTAGGAATGGGAAAATTAAAATTAAGAAAAGGGAGATGGGCTGAGAGATGGATCACGGTTGAGCCAGT
This sequence comes from Dascyllus trimaculatus, assembly GCA_024666655.1. Taxonomy (NCBI): domain Eukaryota; kingdom Metazoa; phylum Chordata; class Actinopteri; family Pomacentridae; genus Dascyllus; species Dascyllus trimaculatus. Next base: position 29,159,501 of record CM045451.1, read on the forward strand.
GGGCTTATCAGCTGATGCAGGCCACAGAAGCGGCGGTCAGGCTTCACTGATGAGGCAAAATCCATCATTTAGAAACTTCTGCTCTTTATTTCACGCTAAAAGCCTCCTCAGCTGCACGTTCGAGTTAATGTTCCTTTTCTACATTTATGTTTGCATCAGCAGCCACATATGCTTTCTGGGTGGGCATTGACAACATTTGTTCATTGATCATTCAGAGGTCACGACCTTACATCCCAAATCCATTGTGATGATCTAGATAGATGGCTGGGAGGGAGATGAATCCAACCTTACAACATACAGTATAATCTGAGTTGTCCGCTTCACAATGCAAAAAAAATCATCGGGTCTTGCACTGTGTTTGCAAATGCATTTAATTGCAGAGCTGAGCGTTTCAATTTCTATGACACTGACCTCTCTTTAGAAGTCTATTTGGCAACCGCTCCACCCATGCACAGGTGGGTCCCATTGTAGCGTGTGTGTGTGTGTGTGTATGCGCGCTGTTTAGTTTTCTGCCGTACTGTTGGCATGATGAGGGTAATTGGAGTGTTGGTCTGGTGAATCAGTGCCAGCCTGGGTGGGCAGATTGCATATGATGATCATGTTCTGACCAGATGGCTAGCTGGCACCAGGGCTAAAACTGGCAGGATGTGTATATGTATGTTCATTTGTGTGTGTTATTTCGAGTGTGTGTGCTGGGTAGGGTTAAGTGGGTGGAAATAGTAATTTATTGTGACTTGTCATCTAGATATGCAATGTGTGTACTAATATATATTCAAGCTTTACACATACAATGGACACAGTTAGCATCTTTTAAAGAAAGCTTGCTGGAGAAGATTTTACAGGATTTTTTTACCCTTTCAGTTACCATACTGGGCTAATTTCCTATATTTTTTCATATTTTTTACATATAAAAGTCTACTACCTGTTCAGAACTCATTTCCTTTTTATGCTGCTGTGAATTTGCTAGTACCTTTATAGGATCATCCACCCTTATAACAGCTTAATGTATGTTTTCTTTTCCATATCATTGAAGGTCAAACCTCCTTGATCACTTCCAATTGCTGACATTGATCACTTTGCTTTCAAAATATGTTTTTTTCTTTTAGTTTTTATAATTTTTATCTATAAGTGTTAATTCTGAAATGCGTTTATGATTAATTTTAGTCTTATGACAAAAATGTGTTTAGCCACATTTGATTCTTCTTTTGTTGAAGATATGTTAGTCTTGGTTTCATCAATTTTAATTTTATTTTTTCTTATATTTTTAATTTTTTTTCCACCCTTTTGTTTCCTTTATGTTGCAGGACCCAATAGCTTTGAGTGCTTCAAACCAAAACACCTACACACAGTAGTTATTGGACAGAATTCTAGTTCTATAAGTACACAGGAAATAGAATAAAGAAGAGTTTATTATGTCAGCACTTGGTGCAGTTTGTATTGGTGTTGCTAAAGAGGAGACGACTGCTGCTGAACGAGGACATCAAGAGGGCAGAAAAATGGAATTTGTTGACCCGCGCTTGTTTAACCAATCAGTATCTGTCTTCTGTTAGTTTAACCAATCAGTGTCAAGACCTGAACAGCTGGTTTTCATAAATACCTATCTTGTAGGAGGTACATTTTTAAAAAATTCCCGATATCACACAGTTGATGATATCACACTGGTTGTTTTCACTGGAAAACTTAAAAGGATTTTTTTCAATGCTGTCTATGGTTATACATGTTTATTGTTTAGATTATGTAAAGCAATATTACCTTTGAATTATTGTAATTCTCATTGAAGAACACTTACAGTAGATTCACACTTAAATATCCTAAAAAAAAATAAAAATTAAAAAAATAAAAATTGGAATAGCTATTTTCATTTTCCACACTATTTGAATACAAACCCCAAAAATTTACTGCCTCAGCAAATACAGAAAAAAACAAGTATAACCCTCACTGCTATCATCATTTATACAAAATAGGGGCAAAGATCATGCTTGAACACACCTACTTGTGCAGATGATGGTCATCAAGTCACGTTATTGTAGCTGAGAGTATTTAATGAATCCACTAAACTGAAAGAGGTGAAAGATGTTTAGAATAAACATATAAAAATGTTTTTGCATGAGGCCAAATGAAAGAGAACACTCACAATCAAGAAGCGCACGGCGAATCTATTCAAGTGCATTTTTTCGTCCTTGCACACGTTTGGTACAATTTCGATTTCTTCCCTCTGCATCAAAACAGCGGACCCCTAGCAGACCACACTGTGGTGGCCAGTCTCATGTTCTTGTCTAAAATCCAAGCCACTTGGAAATGTATTACTTTCGAAGATGACAAATGGCTCCAGCAAAGTTTTGCACATGCGGCCGGATAAAGTTTATCTTTAGGGCATGTGCAGCTGCCAACAGTGCTTCCAGAAAACTTTAATCTTTCCTCTCAGAGGCTCACTTCCTATTTCTGCGCAGGGGACTTGATGGGAGGCAGACTGGGGGTGTTTTGACACCCGTCTGAGGAAACGATCGCAGTGAGTGGGCCTGCTGCTGCCGCTGCTGTAGCAGTGCAGCCTGTCTACTGTGGTTCCTGCTGGCTGTTTCTCTGTAACTTAGCACCCTGGCTACTTAATTAGAGCTTTAAGTTGGGGGAAAAAGAACCCAGTCAGAGGAGAACCCTTCACCCAGTCAGCCAGCCATGTGGCCAACCAACCACAGAAAGGTGCTTTTATTGAGAATAATCCATCAGTGCGATCTGATGAGGTGATGAGACATGATTAACTTACGGGCTACATGATAAGCAGCCTATTAAATGCTACAGATATGTGATCCCCGTGCAGTCAGATATTACAGGAGGCTGAGTATCTCGGCTCAGCCTCACACATCCGTGGGGGCAAACATCATTACAGTGATGCTGTACTGCTGCACACCAAACAAATAAATTAAAAAAGCATGGAGCAAAGCAAACTGGCAACAGTAAACACTATTGATGTGGCCGGCAGATTTCATTACAACACTCTGCTGTTTCAACTAATGACTAACTTCTTCAGCAAAATCTAACAATGTGAGAGCAGCCGGGAGAGAGAGAGAGAGAGAGAGAGTTAGGGGAAGAAAGGGGGAGGGAGGGAGGAGGCATTACTGGCGTTGCTGTCAGTAGGGGGCTCAGGCCAAGTGGGAAAACGTCAGCACTGTCAATGGGAAGGAGGGCTTGATGTTGCAATGATAGGCCTCTGTAATGGGCACTTTGAAAGAACAATCAGTGCCTTCTGTGAATCATATAGCCCGGCATGTAATTCATGTTTGCGTCTGTGAATTTGTGCCAGAGCATGAGAACAAAAACTATTTGTAGTCTGTTGAAACTAAGCTAAAGGTTACGCATGTCCTTTTATGAGTCGCAGCATCGTGGCTCATAGGTTGACTCACAGTGGATCTTGACATTTTGTGGTACTGCTGTTTCATTTTTTTGGCGTCTTTATAGAGCCTCTATTTTTATGCAAAGAATTTCCTGTTAGATGACTTTGTTGGTTTACTGTCAGATATGTTGTTGCACGCCCACCCCAGGAAGTATCAGTTTCCAAAGCTGTTTATGGCTATTTACAGAATATTAATGATATATTTGGACCATTTTTAGCCTCTTAGAGTGGGTGTTAAAGTTAACCACCACCTGCATGTCACTGCTCATGCATCAAATGCTTGCTGGGAAAAGTCTCTTACTGATGACATCATAGGCCAGTGCCAGTGCAATACTGAGTCAAAGTCAAAGCAGGTTTAACATGTGAAGTATGCGACAGGTTTGTGAGGTGTGAACATTGAATTCGGCAGAATGAATTGCCGCAATAATTCAGTGAAACGTTTTGTTTGTAGGATAGATTAGGATGCATGTTAATGTGTGGAGGACAGAGTTTTCTAACCAGATCTACTGGTACCTACAAGGTGTAACTACTTCAGATGTTGCTAGATGTTAGTTGTAAAGAGTGTATTGTAGCGACAGTTCAACGAGTCTGAAAAAAGAACGTTAGCACTACACGTTGTGGTTGAGTAAGTGAAACCACGAATGTTTGAAATAGGTAGATAAAACACTGGATAAACACTTTACACCAAAAACAGACAGGCTTTAGTGTTTCGTGAGATTTGATGTAAAACTGTGACAATGAAGTACAAAACAATATCTCTACATCAGTACAGAAAAGATTACTGACCTAAACCATTGTGAGCAGGTCCTTAAAGGCTGGTATATAAGTAGACTCCCAAAGTCAGACTATTCTCTACACCCCTGACATAATGCTGTGTAGAATGGTCTGACTGTACCGTGTAAATCTGCTATATAAACCAATCACAATCATCCTGCCCTGGGCTAAGAACAGGTAATCACTCAAAATAGGGATGAAGAAATTATCCTTACAGAATGTTTGCATACCTTAAGTAAAACAGTACAGTTTTCAGTGTGTAGGTTGCTGCTCAGAGGTTGTTGTTCTGTCCTCTAAATATTTCGAAAATGGTAGCACGTAGATAGCGAAAGGTAAGGAATGAATCACGTGAAATGCACAACTAAACGCAGACTCATTCCTGTAGCCTACATCTGCTAATATATAGGTTAAAAAAAAGTGAAACTGCAACAGTAAATGTAATTTACACAAGCACCAATACTTCAACCAAAAAGTGCTAATGCATCTATATGTAGTCGGAAATGTCTGACCTCTGTCACTTTAAGCATTAACTACAATAGTAGTACATTCAAAGTGCCACGAACAGTCATGTATTTGTATGGAATTGCTTTCAATAAATATTATTAGTTTCACATCAGCCCAGCTGAACATAACAGATTTGATGACCTGGCATGGCTGTGGAGCACTGGGAAAACTGTATGATGCAGAATTGATTATTAAAAGCAACTAATGATGCCATATACCTGACCACAAATAAAGAAAAGACAGAGGATAGTGAAAACAGATTCTGTCTTTCTGTCTTCAGCCTTTACGGCCACAGGGAAGGAATAAGATAAATCTGTGCTGCTTAAACCCCTGCTCCTCCAGCCGGATTAAAAATTCATAAGATATATTGAATTGGTGTGGAAATCCCAAAATATATGCAATTTGATCAAGTGGGGATTAAAAGTGTCATTGTGCTTGTCAATAAGGGTTGGTGGCGACGTGGCAGTATCACATTGACTCTTGCGTATTAATACTCAGTGTCCTATTGGGCCATCAGCTGATTGTTTGGAATGTAAATGATGCTGCTGATGGCTCCAGTGACTGATGGCTTAAATTCCAATTAATCAATTGCTTCATCAGTTTCCCTAATTCAGATCAAATATCTCCTGAGTGCACACTCTTCTTCCAGTGGTATTAGAAGAAATAAATGCTCTGGAAGTAATTTTCATCAATCTCGTGTACATGCCAATATCCCTCACAAGCCCGGTCCAGGTTGAGGACTTAATGTCTTAAGTGTGTGTTTGTGGGTGTGTGTGTGTGTGTGCGTGTAGAAGAGGGATTTGCATATTAGGAAGGAATGTAAGGAATTAAAATAGGGCTACATATTTGTGTGGACTTACTTACGGCATTCTATTTATTTAGCTGTATAGTTGCCAAACCTAAGTAGGAGCATGAACTTAAATGTGTTTGATATTCCAGCCTTGCTTCATGCTTTCAGTGTCTTTAGGTTTCCTTTTGTGGTACTGTAATCATGATAGAATGGCCTTTCATGCATCCATCAGTATATTTCCATCGGCTCCATACGTAAGGCAGTTATGACAGGTCATAAGATCCCACCTGTACGGACTCCAGGCAGCCGCATTAAGTGAACCTGACGTGAGCTGGCCTTTTGTACCGCGGGCCTATACATATCGCTGCATCTCAAAACCCAAGCTGCCACGGAAGGCCCCACTGTACGATAAGCCTCGTCAATTAAATCAACTATTCATAAGTAGGCTGTAATGGGATATTGGCTGACAGATTTAATAATTCAGTTTTGTTGAGGCTTAACTGGTATTAGTTTGTAGCTAATGGTCGCCTTTGTAAAAAATTCATCGAAGACAATGCTGGAGTGAGAAGATACACATAATTATGCCTACTTCATTTACTTTAGCCCCCTCGCAATTTGAAAGCGACTTCTAAAGAGTCCTCGACTGTTTAAGCATGCAGAAGCAAAGGTACTGTAATTTGATTTATGAATTTGATCCCACCCACCCTCTAATTTAATTCATCAATGTTTCAGAAGGAGCAATTATGCATTGTGCTACAGCTCTTCATAGCTCCATTATCCAGCCTGAATATCGTTGTCAAAGGGTGTGTAATAGTATTGCTAAATATTCCATAATGGCTAGATGGCGCCTTGTCCCTCACACCCATTATTAGTGTGTCCTTCTCCTCAAATTGAACTACTTTTTTCTGAATAATAGCTTTCGACAATAGCAGATAACAAGGACACAACTGAAGTTTAAGAGGCTGCGCAGAGCGACGCTCCAATCACAAAGTTGGATCTTTGTTTCATGTTACAAACAAATATGCCATCTGCCAAACTAAAAGCCTCGTCTGATGTGGCCTCTGCATGCTGGTGTGTGGGGCTGCAGCGAGCGTGCATCCATTTCACATTTAATTTGCACGTGGTGGAATAATGGCGAGCCAAAGTGTTTTGATTCTAATTAAAAATAAATTCCTGCATAAATTCTTGAGAGCAAAACATTTTTTTTTTTTTACCCCGAGAACGGCTCCATTCATTCAGCCGGTCATTTCCACTTATTTGTGAATCACTCTGTGCTTGTTCAGTCGCTTTTCAGTGCTTCTTGTTCTCCGTTGTGAGAGGGGGGGAAAAAAGGAGGCTTAATGATGAGGAAAAGCACTGTTTTGTTTGCACTACATGGTGTGAATTATTTGGGCATGAGAGGGTGACCAACAAGAAGTAGCCATCAGACCTCTGAGAACGAGCAGCGACGCATACAGCCAGCACTCCGCCTCCCACCCGCCCCGACCACCTACGCCACCCCTCGACAAATGCTCAGCGGTCGTGAACTACATTGATCTGGGGTATAATTCTCTATGAAATTGATGGATGAGGGCAGCCATTGACAGAAAGGGTAAAGACCACTTTGAGATGTCCCCTGTGAATAAGTATGATGGAAAATAGATTGTTGAAGAAGATTTATGTTTGTTCTCCGCTGCCACAAGAGAGGGCCCACACCCCCACCCTCTGTACCCAGCCTGGCTCGGACCAATCAAACATGTCATTGTGGTCAGATTAAACTCACTGGCTCTATTCAGCTGCCAACTCGGTGACAATTAGCTCATTCTCAAGATGCAAAAAAGACAGAAGCAGCATTCTTTTTCACAAAGGCATGCCATATCTCTCTCTCTCTTGTGCTCTTTATGACAGGTGATGCTGCAGGATCTCACACTGAAGTCAAACCTCCTGGTATTGATCTCCTTGGAGCACAAACATGCAGAGAAATATAATTATATTTAATAATAACTATGCTTTTATTTTTGCATTTGCTTAAAATTTCCTCAGATATCTTACACATAGCATAAGACTGAGGTAATGCAAACATCCTGAAGTCACAAGTCTTAATAATGAACAAGCAAAATTAAGGGAGTGTATGAAAATTACTGCAACAATATGTCATAATTAATGTAATAACATTATGATAAAGACTTGAAAATCATTTTTGTACTGCAGACCTCTAAAGGAACAAAATCTCCATTATTTTCACTCAACATTTGATATCATAGTTTGCTTTATTTTTTATTTTTTTGCTTTATTTATGTAAAAGGGACAGTGCTTATTAATGAACATGTAAATGTAAATATGCCAGAATTAGCCAAAAGCTACTTTCCATCTACAGTCTCTGGCAGGCCAGAAGAAATAACATTACAATGACAACACTACAAATGAAAAATACAAAAAAATAACAATATGATAGAAGAACTGGACAATTGACAAACACCAATGGCCGTAACAAAGAACACAGAGAGGACACATAAGAGCTTAAATTTAAAATTAGTGCTGACAGACGTGGTTTTTAGATTGACTTTAAAAGTGTTAAATGAGGTACAGTCTCTTATTGGAGCTGGAATCTTCAATAAGAGTCTCCAGCTCTCTGATGTAGAACATCAGTTTGCACAATCCATATGCACATTTGAAATTGCTTAAGCAAATGACGCATCGCTTTCACTAAAAACTTCCGCCACACTATGTATGATAGAAAAGATATTAACTGCTACAGTACAAACAAGCTCTTGCACTTTGAAATCTGAAAAAAGCAATGTGTGCAAAGCCTCTATGGACTTCAAGCACACCTACAGAACTGTTTTGGTAGTAAATTGTCATAGGATGGCACACATGGATGCTAATTTTATGTAGCTATTTTAATTTTCACATTGTCAACCATGGTGAGATCAGTGCTAAGAAAGTTAGCAAAAAAATAGTTACAGTACGCCTCGTTTTCAGTGACCACCCTCTCTCCCTTTAATAATTTTTGTACAGTCCCTAATACCATGCTGCTATAAATGAGGAGCATAGAGTTCAAATGAAGGAGCTTCTTCGGTGGATCTGTTGAATGTATCTTCCACCTTCTTTCTATTGTACCCAGTGTATGATCCAGGTGCTGTTCTACAAAGTTAAAAGAAAATAACTCCAGACTTGTAAATGTATAGTTTGTCTATATATTAATTTCTACCCTGGACAGGCTTCCTCAGCTTGTGTTCTGCTGCATTTCACTGAGCTGAAAGGCATTCAGCAGCTGAGCTTAGTGAATGTGTGTACAGTATGTCTAGCTCCTGTCCTGGCTCCTCTGTGGTGTAGTATTGTTCGGCTGCCAGCAGTGTAATCAGATAATACCACTGAGAGGTCAAAAGCACTGCAAGCTTTAGCTTCAGATTTCTGTCACCTTTTACAAAAACAACCAAAAGAGTCATTTCAAATAGCATCTGTGTCCCACTGCAGGTACAAATAAGTGAACTTTGAAAATTGTTTTGCAGCTTTGAAAATTGGGTTTTTCATTTCCCATCAACCACACAGTCAGTTTGACTTTTGTTTTCTTGTGACTTCATCTTGGGAGATGCAATTTTTTACTCACAAAAACTCATAAGAGCTTGGTTGTGAGGGGAGCAAATTCTGTTCGTCAGTTGGTTGGTCTGCTGCTTTGGCCCAGTCAAAAACAACACTATAGGATGAAATCAATGGTTAGGTATTCATTGTCCTCAAAGGATGATGCTGACTGACTTTTGCCATCTCCTGCTCCCTCCAGCAGCTCCAACACATCAAAGTTTTCACCTCATCCACTGAAATATGTATGTAGAGCCCAGTTTCAGTCTCAGGTCATCACATCAGGTACTAAGAGCCCTTTAGCATCATTTTTCAACATGCAGGGTGGTTTGATAGACTTATGGACATCATAAATAGATGCCATGAGTCTGATTCAGTCACTTTTCAAGCAAGAAGTTTGCACTGTAAAATGTGCTTCATATAGTGAAAGGACGTATTCTATCCCAAGACATGATCTTTTTCCAACCTTGATCAAGTAGCTTAGATACCTAAATAAACCAAACAGTCAAACAGTGAGTGAAAACAAGACTTAATTCTCAAAATACAATTGAATCAGGTGAACAAACACAAATCACCAACAGGAAACACATACCTCAGTATTCTGGTCAAAAGTCTTGTGAAGAAAGTCCTGCCATTTACACTTTCACCTCACTTATCGCACTTCCAAACCAGAAATAATTGAATGTCGCTGTCGTTGTTGAATATTGACCCAAGTGGCACAGACGCCACAGGAAACTTTGTGCACATCTCTGAGAACCAGAAGCTTTGACACAAAAAGACAGTTTTGACATCTTCCTTGCAAAGCAAATCATTGATATGGAAGATGTACCCGATGGACTGGCACAAGATTTTGCACATTGAGGTTGACATTTTTCAATTACTAAAGATGAACTTCAAAAAACATTGGTTTCTGGTCAATACCTGCAAGACTAATTGCATTCCCATAAGTCTCAGGTGTGCTTTTTGTTATGTTAGCGCACTAAATTGAGATGGTGAACATGGATATATATTACCTGCTAAGTGTTAGCATTTAGCTCAATGCACTGATGTATCTGAGTCTGTCCACAGTGAGGTTTTAAAATTTGCTTTTTGTCCTTGTTTCAGCCTTCCATCCCAAACTAAGACACCATTTCTTATGACTAAAATATTTCTTATTTAAGTCATAGTATTATCAACAATCATCATTGGGTTACGTGTTGCTCTACATGTACTTGCAATAGATGCGCTATACTGTGCAAAGCCCTGCATAAATGAAAGTAAGTGTGCATGTGAAGGGTTTATTTACAACAAGTTAGTTACGTTTTCTTTTATTTTCCAAAATCACGATTGTTATATCAGTCAAACTGGTGTGGGGTTGTTTCGACAAGACTTCTCAACTTGTTTTTACAATCCCTCAATCCTACTGTGCAGTCAAGGAATATCACCCAGAATGGTGTATTCAATTTAAGAATGGCTTTAATCTGTTTATGCAAACACTTCACTTGTGGACTGTGTACAACACGCATTTTAATAAAAGTCTGAAAGTAATTTGTACATGATTTGTACATGTGTCCAGATATGATCAAAAGCCTTGATGCTGTTATTTTTGAGGGTTCAGCAGTGCACATTTCCAAGCCATGCTTTCTATAATCAAAGTAGTAAGAGGGTCAGGGGGAAGTCTCGCACTAGCATGATGTCCATGTTTAACCTTTTGGTGTCATGATCAGCGTCTTGTGTGGGCTCTCCCTGTAGCCCCTTCCCATGATGCTCTGCTGGTAGGGGTCCTCTCCTTGCGTTGCCTTTATTTACATGATCCTCATATGAAAACATCACCTTTGGCTTCCCAGAGGGTTGAAACAGGATAAAACTAGTATCAATTAGGCAGAGAAAAAAGCTCTCCCTACAAACGAGGTCTCCAAAACTTGAGACCTCAGTGGGTCCCGCTTTCATCGGGTTGCCAGGGGGTAAGGAGGTCTCTGCTTTGTTTATGTTTGATTTGGCAGCCGCCACCGAGCATCATTTGTTGTCAGCAGAATATCAGGACAATGAGAGGTTTACCTTCCCTTTTTTATTAACCCAGCTTGTTGCAGTGAGTCTTCCTTCGTTCCTTCAGCAGGAGGAGGAGGAGGAGAACTACAGCAAGACCGTGAATGATAAAACATCAAAAATATTGACGGAAAATTGACCGTGTCAAACACAAACAAAACCCAATTCCATAATGCTTGACCTCTGATTACTGATGAGGTCAGGGGGATGTTAAAAGGGCTGTGTATCTGGATGACCTTAACCAATCATCTAGTGTATTGCTAATTAGAGCGTGAATAAGAATCCATGTTTGATTTCCTGTTCAAAATATGCTGTTTAATCATTTTGAGAAGTGCCATAATCACCTTGTCATGGATGTGTTGACAAGAGGCACTTAGCATATTCATTCTAAATGTCTTCATGATTGCATAAAGCTGTGGTTCGGGCTATATTGTCCTAGAGGTATTTCTATATTCACACTGTCTGAAGGATTGCTTGTGTGTTTTTTTCCGTATCTACATTCATTATTAAAGCCTATGGTTAAGGGCTGAAAGTATATTGCTTTATTTGTAACTCTTTGAAAGAGCTATTTTAGACTTCATATGTAATATTATAGGGCTCTGATAAATATGGCTTCAATTCCTAATGACTGAACTGATATTTTCGACAGCTTGGGGACATCAGATCAAATTGTTTAAAAAAGAAACAAGTACGGTCTTGTAATAATTGCCTTCACTCAACCACACGCAATACACTATAATTCCAGTGTCTCTATTAAAACATAGGAACACTCATTAATTATTTATATCTCATTCATTTTTCCCACACTGTGTATTTGGTGACCCATATTAGCATTTTTTTAATGTACTTTTTTGCCCCCATTCGCGATCATTTATAGTCAGTTTCTGTGTTTTCCATACACTGATTTATCTGTCCCTGCACAGTATTTTATTTTTTAAATTCCAGCTGCAGCTAACTAGCTATTCCTTGTCCATCCTGTCTCGTGTTTCTCTGCCTGCAAACTGTCCAGGTGGCTGTTGGGGCAGTCCTCAGTGTCATTCAGCTGCCTTTGCAGTGACTCTCTCCAACCCCACTGTCTTTGACTGCAGCTGGTGACAGTAGTGCTTGTTCTGCTCTCTGGGAGATCCACTAAGAGCTGGAGGACATCACCAGCTAGAGCCTGTAGCAGCTGGAGAACTGGCTCAGTGACAGGTGTGGCTGGAGGCTATACGTCCCATTCTTGTGAACGCAATATATCAGGAACGCAAACTGACTTGACTCAAGGATGAAATTATTAGATTTTGGTGGTAGAAAAAGGGTCACAAAACACATAAATTTGTATGTTAATATGACAAAATTTGAAAATATTTTTAAAAGTCTCATAGTATAAATTGATGAACTGATGACATTTAATATCTAAAAGGTCAAAGGTCAGCTTCACTCTGACATCATAATGTTCTGCAGTGACACTGTTTTGGCCATTTTTCAGAAACCGAGGGAGGAACTAGTCACTCTCATCTTGAGATCCTACCTTGAAACTCTGCTGATTGTGTCGATCTTCTGTGCTGCTGGGCTGAAGATTTCTGTGAAGCATCCACATTTTAGTCGCGACATTCATACTTGAAGCACTGTCTTCTGTCGTGGCTACAACTTTGTACTCTAAAATAATTCACTTCACTGGCCAAACATGTGAACACATACAAGGAAATAGACTTTTCTTGTTCTTATGTTTCTCTTTCTCTTATGTTCAAAGTCTGTGGTGATGGGGCCGCCATATAGCTCACTGAGCTAAGGCGTTACCACGTGGGTGCAGGTCGCCAGCAGCCGGTTGTGAGTTCGAGACGGATTGTTCTTGCATTTACATTTCAACATAATCTCCTGGGTCCTCCGACGTTCAAGCTTCACAATCCCTTCGTGGAAGAAGGTCACATCTTGAGCCTCCAGATTCTCCTCAGCAGCGTGCATGACCTCATCATCCCTCTGAAAAAGGTGAAACAGAAAGAAGTCAGACGGTGCAGGTCGAGTGAGGAAGGCGCAACAGTTAAAAGTCACATTTGGCTGCTTTTTCCACCTGTGCTGTGTCCTGGAGCAGCAGCAGCAGCCAGCGCAAAGCTTTCCTCTCCCTTTTTTCTGTGATTGATTCAGACATTTGAGCTTTTGTGAACAGTGATATAAGGCTTTATAGCAGTCTGGGCAACTATGGACGCAAACTTGCAACTTGATTAACTGATGAAGCCGTTTGTTTTTTGATATCTGAGAAATTTCTCTGTGGGTCGCCTTACCTACTATACGATGCTCAAAAAGAGTTGTGAAAACAGAGTCAAAATTCAATCAGAAGCCAGACATTGTTTGTTTTGAATTCTAACATCGAAAGCACATTTAGCACTAACCATGTTATAGGAATCTGATGTCAGGTTAGATTAATGGTTAAAGTCAAAGGCTTGGGTTTAAAACAAATCGTTAGAATTAGATTCAGATGTAGAATAAGCTATAAGGGGGTTACGTGATTCACTGTAAAGTAGGGCCTCAGTGAAATAGCGATAGACTTGTGTGTGTGTGTGTGTTTCTTTGCAGTGACATGTCAACCGTTTGATTTCAGGCTGCTAGGAGTTGTGCCGAACAGTGAGGATGTCCGGGTGGTGAAATAAGCTGTCACACACACCCATCATCTTATGCAAAGGTGTAACCGAAGCCTTCATAAGACACCAGCACTGAAAAAAAGAACGAGCGTCCTTATACCGAAGGACCTTTATGTCCCTCTTCGCGAAGAGATGACACCGCCAAGATCCGTGCCGCAGAGCTTGTTGTCTTCCACAAGCACTTAATGTGATCAGAGAATTAAAATTTCAGCGAGTCATTTAATGATAGCCCGGGCCAAAGGGCCTGCAACGGCGAGCTAGGGTTTCCTGCGGTTCTGCAGTCATATCTCTGGCATCCCGAGCCCTCTCATTTTGTTTCATGCTGAGTACATTACAGCCCTCCTGAATGCCTCGCCCCGCTCCCCGTCCCTGTTTAATGTGATCAGATAGATTTATTATGGACCATGAGGTCACCGGGATTTTCTGTAATTGGAGTCAGGCGGAATTGTATTAACAGGTCCTCAACACTGTAAAGCAGGAGCATTTACATTTAATTACTTTCATTGAGCTCCTGTTCATTTTGTTTGCTATAAAACACGCGCTGTGATTGAAGGTAGATTTTAAATGATATTTAAACAAGACGCGCAAATGTTACCCTTGAACTGACGGGTTGGGTTCATGATATCTCTTTTTATGTCTTTTTATTAACAGAGATGCTGAAAGAGAGAGGAGCGCTCGGGGAATCTTGTAAATATGTAAATACAGACAATGCAGCGGCATTTTTTGGGGGGATATTTTAACAGCTTAAGGCCAAGGATTAGCTGGCATCTCTGTCTCACTTTTTTTTTTTTTCATCTCTTTTCTGTTCTTTGAAAATTTATCTGCTGTTCAAGTGAGCAAGGGGCTTCTCAGTTACACTCGAATGAATGGAGCATATCAAAGTAGCAACACTTTGATGAGCTTTTTATGTATTTCAAGGGATTAGTGTTGAGAGACTTGTAATGCTCAAAAACAACTTCAAAATAGGATAATTTAGCGGTTTCACGCTCATTTATTTTTTCCCCCTTTCTTTGTAATCCTGTGCAGTGGGTCTGTGTGCTTTGGAATTTGGCCAGTCTATGCGTACCGCTCGGAGGTATCAGTGTCAGCAGCACTTTTGGCATGCATGTCCACGTGTGTGTGTGAGTGTGTGTGTCAGAATTTCTCCACGTGCGCGTGTTTGTAAATTTGTGTCAGTGTGTCTGTATCTGTGTGTCTGGGCTGTAGATGCTTTGTCTCGTTAATGAGAGGCGTTCAGGGCCTCCACGGGGGCCTGTGGAAGATAATCTTCTCCTGTTTTGCTATGAAAGCTCTTCTGAACGTAACCGAAGAAACTCACTCAAATGGCGGAGGGGCTCGGTTGAATAATTCAGCATTTACAATCAATTTTGGCCCCCACCTCATCTCGACACCTCCCTGGACCACAGGGCCTGCAGGCTCATCATGGGAATGTTGACAATTCCCCGTACAATGCATTCTCGGGCCCCGTGGCAACATGAGAGGCTGTGGGAGCATGGATATTTGTGTGAGTTTGCAACTTAGTATGTTGAATTATTAAAAAGCCCTCAAATGCTGTTTTATTGCAGAGGGAGAGCATGACATTTTTTTCCCACTTCAGGCACTAAAGAAATAAATTCAACCTAAAAAGCAAACATATGAGATGGTTGTCAGGTGAAAATTAGATTAAAAAATCTAGTTTTTGAACTGTTTGCTTCTTTGCACATGAGCCTAGAAATTTAGAAACTGTCCATATAGTTAACATATCAAACTGACTCTATAACTGTTAACGGGAAATTTGCAGTTGTGGAAACTAAATACATGAACTTAAGTAATGTGCACTCATACAAAAAATAACCAATTTACACACATGTACTTTACTTTATGTTTAATTCATACTACTTTATACATGTGCTTCCAATTTCAGTTACATATTTCTACTACACTTTGTACGTCACCACATATAACTGACTACTGTCATTACATGATTAAGACTCTACATTCCATTATAACACATGAATAATTGATAAATACTAAATTAGTCAACAGCAAGCAAAGTTGCAACTGAATTAAAATGACGATTACATGATAATAGATCAATAATAATGATAAACAGTGTAGCACTCATTGAGTATATCTGGCACTTCTACATCAGTACTAATGTAGAACTTTTGCTGCAACTGGGTGGTCAGGATCCCTGAAAGTGTTGCAAAAATGAATTTCAATTCAAAAACTGTTTGCTTTTTCCAGCTTTTCTGTTCACTTAGGTAACTACATTGCTGTGTGGGGTCATAAAAAGCGAAAAAAAAAAAAAAAGAGTTGGTAATATGACTACTTTTACTGAAACATGAGATCTCAATACCTCCACCATCACAGGAACTGTGGCTTCAATTGTTGCCAAACAACCAGGATTTTCAATGCCAGAATATATGTTTTGCTTTGAAATGACAACCAGTCAGATATAAATACCTGTATCTATAAACAGCCCTTGTCCAATGCGTGCTGAGAGTGTATTGGTCTGGCGGGTGTCAGCTTTCCACAGGTATGATTCGGCTGTGACGGGGGAGGTGGTGATGGTGGAAGTGGTGCAGCAGCTATATTCTCCTGTACAATAAGCTGCAGTATAATAGTCCTGTGGATTACTTCAATTGCAGGCGATAACAGACAGGCAGCGGAGCGGACAGGCCGATATAGGACACCCACTCCTGTGTGGGAAGCCGTATGAATTATTTCTTGTTTGCCTGCAGGACTGTCTATGGGGGCTGGGGGCCGGTGATGGGTGAAAAGGTGTGTGTGTGTGAGAGAGAGAGAGAGGGGTGGGGGTGTAGTGCTGTGACTCACTTTGACTTTACAAGTACTTTAGAGCATGTGGAACACTTTGGTGACTCATTTTGGCAACTTTGCTCTTTACATTGACGTATTTGAATGTTTCATCGGCCAGTTTTGTTATTTTGCTTAATAATACTAAATATGTTTGATTAACAGTTTACAAAAAGTCATAACATGAATTATGACCATATTTTTACGTGCCGTTTTAAGCTGACGTAGATCTTGGCACCGTCCGCCACATCACCATCTGTCAATTGCTTGCTGGGAAGTGTTGTGCGTGTACGTGTGAGCGTCAGTCACAGATACCTAATGGAGCAGGAGGCCCAGTGTAGCTCTGCTCAGTGCAACGCAGTATACGGATTCTTTGTCAATGGTCGAATCATGGAGGAAGCTGATACCTGGTTTAAGCATGATTAAATTGACACCCCATAGAGTGTCTCAGATACGTTTTTGTGCTCTTGATACTCGGACGGCAGCTTATTCAACGCTGTCTCGCGTTCAGTCTCACCTGTCATGCTGACATCATTGCATTGCAATTACAGTGAGTGAGAGGGGGAATGCATTAGGCCAGGGCTGCAGGAAGAGGATCGAGGCAATGTTATCTCATTGTCTCTCAGCTTATTGCCGTCTCTCTCTCCTCCTGCCCTTGATTTTAAGGAACGTCAGCCCAACACTCCATAGAGCCCTTTATTTATTTATTTGTTGCTATTTGCAGCGCAGAGAACAAATGGTACGGACGAACACGCATGTCAGAATTTTGAATGAGGAAGTGAAGTCGAATATTGGTCCAACAAAGCCTCCCAGAAATGCCCTACTGCTTTACTTCACATGTTTCCCACTTTTGTCTCCCCTTCAAATGAATTCCTAACTCAGCCATTTCATTGTCATTAAATATAATTACCGCTCCAGTACAATTCTGTTGTAGTTACTGGTTACTCTGCAGATTCAAATTATTGAACCAATATATGATCAACTAATAAATTATGATTGATGATTATAGATTAGGCCAGTCCAACACCACATAGACTACTTAATATTAACTTTTTTAAGTGCAGTATTCAGTTGTTGCTTACACACTAATGTCTCCACGGTGATAATCCAATGACATATATGTCACATATACATGATTCTGAAATGCACCCATCTACATAATAAGTGTTTTTACTTTTGGTGATACAAATACATTTTATGCTTGATAGTATTTGTAAGTAATAAACTTTTTCCTAAGTGAAATCTTAAATGTAACTTGTATTTGTTGTATTAAAGCAACTACTTTCATTTAATTTAAAGAACAAATACTTCCCGCCACTCGATGCACACATTTTATTTAGCTTATAATTAATTTGAATTATTATATGCTTTCTTAAAGTAAGCACAGCCCTATTATATGCATGGCAGCCTTCCAAAAAGTATATGCACTCGCAGTCATCTGTGGACCTCCAAAAGACGAAAAGAGTAACTTCCTGAACATCTGCTCCCAAGATCAGAGCTCTCTGAGACTATTTTGGTGTTTTGCAGTTGCTCAGAGGTTTGGAGTTCATGCTCCGTGGCATATTTATTATTTACATAATTCAGATACAGACAGTATTTATTTTCACTTTGCTCTCTCAAATGTCCCACATTTCTGTGCAGGCACGTGGTTTTTCCCTTCAGTGTGACTGCCTGGTGCCACTGGATTTCTGGGGACTTTTTAAAGAAACACCTGCAAAAGTTTTGCAAATGCAGGCCATTATAAATGGTAGTTTTGTAAGGCAGTTAGGATAAGTGAGAGAGTTCTTAGAACCAGATTAACAGTTGGGTATTAGATGTTTGTGGTGAGGGAAAGAGAGAGAGAGAGAGCAGTAGAGAGTGAAGAGGAGTCACAAAGAGGAGCTTTGTTTATGGCCGTCTCTCTTGGCCACACGCAGGGCTTAGCAAGAGAGCATTTCCTGTACTGATTCATCCTCCACTCCATCATTTGTGTAAGTCACATCTCTGTTAACAAAAGAAATCAAATACGTCTGTGGCCGCATGCTTCCATTATGTTTTTTCCTGACATTCTCATGTTGCCAGATTAGTGTGGTTAACCTTTGAAATCTCACCAGTTACTGTATTAATCAAGCTGCGCTACACATTTACTGACAGAGTAACCTCGTCCGGCCCTGAGGTAGTTAACCAAGTGCTTCAAAGTCGACTGACATCCCGGCTGCATATTGTTTTGTAGCATGTCTGACGAAATTGCTTCCTCTTGATTGGTGAGCTGAAGCTGGTGGACGTCCAATCACTGTCATTATGATGGCAGCCAGGAATTAGGATCATGGCGTTTTCACATGAGGGCCAATCTCACTTACAGGACAGCACATTCTAATTTACATGTACGCAAAGCACTTAAAGTGGATATTCACATGAGGCAGTTATCCGGCTGACGTTGTAACAAGAGAATGAAGGTCCTGCGCATTAGCTAAAGTTAAGACCCTGTCTTGTACATGGGCCCAGTGTCAAAATGTAGTTTTGAGAGCAATGTCATCTTATCTTCTGTTTATACCGTGCTCACAATTTATCTATTTCTAAATCTGGCAGTGTTTAATCGACTTATCACACACACCTGGTACAGAAAAATTACGCGTCTTTTCCCACATACAGTACTCTGGATGTCTGGAAATACACAGAAGATGCATGATGGTTTTCTGTTTGTACTTTTATGAATTTCGAGGTGACAGTGCACTAACTGTGGGTCCATAGTGCCCCCTTTTTTCATAGGGAAGCTGTTTTTTAAGCAGATGAAATTAAAAGAAAAAGCAATCAAATACATCCAAAAAAAAATCAAAGTTAAATTGATTTTATTGGAACAAATATGTGACAAATATGTACTTAAAAGGCTGATCCATAGAGCCAGTAGTGCTTCATATAGAGTAAATGTCATCAAAACACAACTTTTTGCCCCCTTCAGTGTCACTTTTTCCAAATTTAAAAGCACTATCTTGACTTGCTTTGACCGTCTCCTCAGCTAAAGATCTTCTATTTTCATGAAACTAGACATTTTTTATGTTTTTGACAGACTATATTAGTAGCTACAAACCCCCCGCCTGACACAGTACTGGTGACTATGTTATAATCAGCAGCTGCCAAAGAGTTTGATGGACACTGCGGACAGATATCCCAGCCCCGGAGCTCATTTTAAAGACATGTAAATGTGCTCATTTTGCCGAGGATGGAAGAGTAATAAAACATGCGGGCTGTTCCTCCACCAGAGCCTAGTTAAGCTTGGCTCTGCTTCTGTGTTTAGGCCCAGCAGGCGGTGTGTCACAGCAGCATCTCTGTGTGTGGCCTCCTTGTTTTGTCATCATTTCTCATGTGTTTAGGAATTGTCCTCAACAATCTGACCGCAGCGTGTCATCTCCAGAGTTGAATGTGGAGAAAGTACACTTGTGTGCCGGGTGCCCCCTACTCAGTTTAGCTGTAAACATATGCACACGCACCAATAAGAAGATGCACATGTATGTAAACACACACACACGGACGCTCATGCACTTCTGGCTTGCCGCTTCCTCGACTGATTTATGAAGGCCATAAAGATATAATTGCTTTGGTTACATATGGAGGATCAGAAGTGCCACATGCAGAGTTGTAGCTGTCCCACTGTCAGCTGCTGCCCTCTGTGTTGCAGTCGTCCTCGAGCAGTTGAGGGGAACACCTGAGCTGTTTTCCATATGATGCCAGCATCGGCGGGGTGGGGGGGGGAGGAGGAGAGCACCACGACATGGGCGGCTGTCTTGCTAATGGGACACTTAGACGTCTGGGCTTATGTCATTCAGTCCCAGCGCGCTGCATCCAATCGCCCCCCTATCGCAGGCATCCAGCTCCGCGACGATCGATCTGCGGCTAGCCTCCTCCACCCTGGCGGTCGTGGCTCAGGCAACCGGAGCCGTCAGGGTCCTGAGGCATCCCTCTCACCGTCTACCTCCCCCAGCCCCAACACACACGCACACAGACACACACACACGCACACACACACACAGACACACACAGCACTGTCCCACTGCCCGTGCAAACTCCTGGCCTGACCTTGATCTGCCTCTGGAGAACCCAGCCAGAGCACTTTGTAGTTGCATTCTGAGTACACAGACAGGAGCACAACAACTCTCATCGAAGTAGAACGAGAAAAGGGACAAATTAATGCCAAAGTCATGCTGATACCTCGATCCAGTTAACAGTGTGCAGTATGGCGAATACTGTAATGATGAGAGAAATGTCTGCTTGTGCTCTGAGCCCCAGCTGACTCTCAGTAATGCTCATAAATAATCCCTAAACAACCACAAATATGAACAAAAAGTTGTTGAAAAGATATGCAGAAGCATTAATCACTGATTTCTTCCCACTTAAAAGTCTCTAGAAGTTACAGTTGCTCTACATGGCTGACAGACATGACTCTTTCTCATACATTAAAAACACAAAGTCTATTTAGCACTCCATATTTACAACACAGGCACATGACATGCAAGCTGTTCATGCTAAGGTTCATTGTCATGTAGTCAACTCCAGATGTGTCAGTGTCATTTGGGCTGTAAAGTTTGGAAATAAATTCTAATGAAATTTACTGCAGTGTGACTTTGGTAATCCCCTGACCATTATATGGTTCATATTTGTTGTTTTGGGTGAAATATCTTGGGAACTACTGTATAAATTATCACGCAATTTGCCAGCCACACACGTCACTCTGCCCCTCAGGATGAAATGCATAAGCTTTGATGACCCTTAAATTTCCCTTTAATGCCATCGTCAGAGCAAAATCTGGATTTATCTAGCACTGTTTTCCCATGGTGCAAAGCTAATCTCATTAGCTGTCGCCTACTTTTTGTTTTGTGCTAACGAGCAAATGCTTGTATGCTGACCTCCTGATCTCACCTCACTATCATTCTGCTACAGGCGACAAAACTCTCTGGCCTGTCTGTATTTCTTTCAACCAATCAGAATCATATTGGGCGGAGCCTAGCGTAGGATGAAGTGCTGCTACAAAGTAGTGACAGGTGGACTTGTTTTGGAGGAACATTTGCATGCAGGACCATGAGCGCTGTTTTGAAAAAGAGAAAAAAGCAAGGGTGCCTTACTGCATGATCCAGACTCTTTGCAAATTTCAACATTTTCATTGTGGTAGGTTGCTAACCTGGAAGTTGCTGTCTTCTGTAGTGGAGAGTATTTTAAAAATGAAAGCAGAAGTGGAGCATAAAGCCTTCCACCTGCAATCTACACCCAGTGAGTCATACATCCTAAAGTAAGATGGTGAACACTGCTAGGTACATAAATACTAGACATCAAGAACTTTGCATTCCTACTGAAATCAAATCAACATGCTGCTGGCAGACACTAAGTCTTGCTACGTTTTCTCTCAATAAAATTAGTGAAAAAGTCTGAGTTTTTAAAGGTAGTGCTCCATTTCTTTTGATCAACCGTAGTTTTCGTCTTGCCAGCAACTTCTTCTTCAACTTATTGCAATTCTTATACCACACAGATATCACAAGCAGAGGTGCAAATCATCGTGCTGAATTGAACCACTTTGTTAAGTTAGTTCAGAGATTTGTAGTCACTGGCTATATAGTTCAGATTTTTTTTTTTCCATGCAACTATAGCAACTGCATCCCAGTATAACATTAGGTAAATGGTAAATGGTCTGCACTTATATAGCGCTTTTCTCTACCTTAGTGGTATCCAAAGCACTTTACAATGTGTTTCACATTCACTCATTCACCCATTCACACATCAATGGCGACAGAGCAGCCATGCAAGGCGCTAGTGGGACCAGTGTCTTGCCCAAGGACACTTCCGCATGTGGAGGGACCGGGGATCGAACCGCCAACCTTGCGATCAGTGGACAACCCGCTCTACCACCTGAGCCACAGCCGCCCAGCTGAATAGTTTGCCACTCAAAGTTACATAGCAGTAGAATTTATGCTCATTCACACAACTTAAGTGTGAAACTAGCCAACACAAGCACAGTTTTTCAGGTATTATGCAAATATGTTTATTATGATTGGTGTGTGACAGCCAATAATAGTCAGATCCCTTCAGTGTAGATGCCCTCTTGTTAGTAGACAGGGTTGCAGGGCTTGTGTAGGGAGGAACCAAACACACATCCGTATAATAAAACGTTGCCGGTGATTAAAGTCCTCATCTATGGCCCCTGTATCGCCATGAACGTACAGGTCGTCTGTCATGACTCATACCGTCTCATGTTGCGTGGATCTTCTGGCACGGTTGTGAACAATGTGCTGCGAGGAGGGCGGGGGCTTATAAGCTTATGAGTGGCCCTCCAACTCCCATCATTGTCATCTAATATTGATGCTGTGTCTTCTTAGCTAAGCTCCGGTAATGAGAGGGCTGATTTGAGATCAGGACGCTGATAGAGATGATAATCTGCATATGCTCTCTCATGAAAATGGAGAAGGGCCCTCTTGAAATAACCCTGTATGTCTCGCTGCATAAACCTTCGGCATAAACAGACAAGAGGCAGATATCTGAAGTGAGACTGGAAAAGTGAGGTGATTCCTCAACACGGCACTGACCCAGGGGTCATTTGGCAGTGCCGCAAGCAACGCCAGAAATTAAATTCTCATGAATTCAAAGACAAAGCACCAGAGTTGACCAATTACATTAATATTTATAGTATTTACTAGTCACAAAATAGATTAAAATAGATCTCTCTAAATATTTATGATTTGAAATTGAAGCCTTTTATGTTTCACTGTCTCTTTCCCATTTTCTCTCTCTTGCACACACAAACACAGACGGCACCAGCAGAACACACTTGGAAATACAGGATGTGAATCTTCTGATGTTCCACAAGCCAAAGTTTGTTTTTGTCTGCATGCAATAGCGCAAAGCCCGTATTCAAAAGAGGCATTTGCAATCACGCTATTGCAATGACGCCGTTGTTTAGAGAAATGGAAGCACCCCCAGAAAGCGCACCGAGTGGCGGGAGGGGGCTTGTTTGCAGTTTGCTTGTATTCTAATATCTTCTTTATGCAAAGCTTCACTAAAACACTGTGTGTGGTCCACTTCGGTCCGGTCTGCCGAGCGGATGGCCACGGTGGCCACGTTGTTGTCTTTTTGACTTCATTTTTCAACATTGGCCAGTGTTGCTTATAATAAAACCAGATTATGAAAACATTTAGGAGTCCCGACATGCACTGACAAATTCAAATGTCAACAAGGAGATATGACAAAAAGGGCACCCAAAGCACTCTGCCAATGCTCGTGTAAACAGCATTAGTAAATGAATCGACGGTTATTGTGACATTGTTTGTCTATATTTCATCATTCTATTTTCAGGTTTGCTCTATAAACAGCTGGAATTCCGGCGAGTGAACCAAGGTGGGGGGCTTCCAGGTTATTCTAGCGTCCTCATGTTCTTGCAGCAGCTCTGCAGGAGACATCTTTATTGTAATTTTACAGTTTTGCTTCCTAATCAAATCAGCTTACTCTTCATTCGTCATGTCAGGACTGGGCATATATGACTTAGGTAGAATTTTAAATGAGAAATAACTGAAGTAAAATGAATAAGTTCAGGTTTTTAGTCACCTGTTGAATCCTCCATCACAACTAATGTAATCACTCCACACTCAGTATGAATCCTGTGCAGGCCCTTCTTCCTCACTCCACACACAAATAGCCTGAGCATCCCTCTGATGGTGTAGCTTGGGCCTCTGCCCAGCCCACGACCATCTCCCAGGAGAAATATCACACTGTTGTGGGTGCTAATCATGTTGAGCGGTTTAGTCTTTCATAAACAAAGTGTAAAAATTAGGCCACACTAACAATCTGGTAATTCAGTAGCGGTCGGCGGACGTTGCTGCTATTCCATTTCAGGCTGGATTATGAATGCGTGTGCAAAGCCGTTGCCCTCTTAATGATGGCCCTGTGATATTACAGCTGCTCACAATTAGGCAGGACTCCCCCCCGGCCGCCAGAGCTCCCCTACGTAAATAAACGGTGGGACCGGGGAGGCTGAGCACAGTAAGCGCTGAAACAACACGGCTGATTTGGACATCTGGTGTGGTAATAGAAATGTCTCTTCCACACTTTGACGTAATGAATAGGGATCAGAGTCCTGGTTTAAAAGCGACTTGTATGGATGATGGAGATGCAGCGCACTTCATACATCACTGTTTATTCTCATGTAGGGAGGTGAGGAGGGGAGGGCTACTCCAGGTCAGGAACAGCGACGGAGAGAGACGTAAAGAGCCGTTTGGCTTCATAAAACATTTGGTGTATCCCTTTTAAAGCAGAAATAACAGAATCATCCCGTAGTAATGGAGTAAATTTGAAGCAAAAATACAAAAAAAACAGCACATCATGGGCAAATTCCTACAATAACAAATACATAAAAGACAAAAATGACACAATCACACAGAAACACAGAATCAGACTCTGCAAAATGATTCAAATGTAGTAACTGATTCTGTGATTTATATGAACATACATTTAGTGATAATATGCATTTCAAAACTTGTGTTAAGTAAATTGCTGTATTTATATTAATGTCTGAGGTTCTTAAATAGTTCTGAACTTTTTAAAAACTCTTCTTTAAAACAATGTCCTTCAGAAGGGAAGCTGCTTTGCTGTATAAAACATTTGAGATATCCCTGTTATAGGAGTTGAACAAAATAACAGAAACATCCCATCGTGAAGAAGTTAATTTGAAGCAAAATTAGAAAGAAAGCAGGATATATGGTAGAAGATAAGTCATTAATGTGCAAATTAATACAGCCACCAAACCAGCAACAAACCGAGCCATATATAAATGTAGAACTCTATGTGCTTTTAAATGATCACTTTAGTGTAAAAGCAAAGATCAACAGAAACAAGTGAGCAAAGACACGTCAAGCACATGTTCTGACTTTTATCACCACGATGGGTCAAGCTCCCATCCTAAATTTCTCGACATCTTAATAAACAAAGAAATACATCAGCCAATATTTTCCACTTGATTGAAAAGAACGATAGAAAATATTTTTTTAAAATGCTGGAAAAATGTCTGCAAACTACGATTACCTGCTATTTTGTCTAAAATTAGTGCTGTCAGTCGATTGAAATATTTAATCGTGATTAATCGCATGAATGTCATAGTTAACTCGCAATTAATCGCAAATTAATTGCACATTTTTTTAATCTATTCCAAATGTCCCTTGAATTATTTTTATCACCATTGTCGCCTGGTTTGGACGAGGAGGAGCCAGAGAATGCGCATCAGCCGTTTGTTTGGCTATCCGGTGGAATTTCAGACTGGATGTGATACGATGAGAACTCAGTTCACACTGACAAGACACCAATACACACAGATAACTTCGGTCTTGTCAGTCGTGGGGCTGGACCCGAATATCTGAATATCCGAATATTCCGTTGTTGTGGTGGTATCTGAATAATAATTTTGAGATCCGAATAGTCGATATTTTTGACAGCACTAACTAAAATAAATCCAAGATTAACTCTAATAAAAATGACTGAGCTATACACTCCTTGAATTTGTTTCATAAAAAAATGAATGTGTGTCAATAAGACTTACACAGGGGTAAGTACCTCGGAATAATGCTTAACACTTCTGGGGTTTTCTTCTCTTTCAAACTCCCCGTCCTCTGTTTATGACACAATGTTATTGTTAAAAGTTTTAAGTCTAATCCATGTGAACCTCTCAGACCTGACAATAAAGCTCCTGACAGAGCTACAGGAGACGTTATGACACTGGTACGTCTGGTGACCAGTAAGCTGATCTCTGTGGGTCAAATCAGTAGAGTGCCTCTTTAAGCAGCTAACAGGGTTACAAAGACGCCAGAACGTTGGTCACTTCATGTGCGCCGTCCAGAACAACAGCCAGATCCTCTCGGTTTACATTTTCTACTGTATCTCTAAGTGTTCGGCATGGAGGAGGATATGTAATGTAATGTACTGGTGTTCATTAGGTCTGATGAGTGCTCCACTGCCTCATAATGGCCACATAATGACAGAGGAGTACAAGTCCATTCGACGGGACCAAGAGCACCCAAGGGTGCAACCAGTGTTTCCTCATGATGTGCCCATTTCCCTAGATGATGATGCCCTTATAGAATGTGGCCTGCACTGCAAAATAGCCCAAATGTGGTGGTTACAGTGAAATGTGGATGTGTGCAGCACTGATCTATGCATGTTTAAGAGCTTGCATTTAATAAATAGTTGTATTTAGGTTAATGTCAGTGGTCCTTAAATGATTCTGAACGTTTTTTTTTTAATTTTTGTACAATAATTTCTGTCATAATGTATTAAAATTCCGATAAAATGTTGAAAAAAAAGAATACAAACGGTGCTCCTTACATCATGAACACACAAGTTGTCAATTCAATGCAATCTTTATTTTTCCTTCGTCATATTTCACTGTTTCTCCCGTGTCACTGTAGCCCGAGCGGTCAGCCAGAGCCTCTCTCCTCCAGTGTGCTGATCAGTAATCAATCTGCTTTGATACATAGTTTTGTAACCTTGACTTTCAAGATAAAGTTGCACTTATCCATTGGAAAGGTCAGGAGCAGATGTTAATTAACCACGAGGGAAATGAACTAATGGGGGTTTTCGAGTGGCATTTAACGAGACACCTAATCCCATGGAAAGAGGCGTCGCAGTATCACATTTTTTATTCGGTGTACAGTTCCGATGCACAGCGATGGCAGATATGCAGGTGTTACAGTCACACTTTTTATGCAGCGCTATTATATTATTAACAGCTTACTGCTCTTTTATTGACTCTACGGTGCAATACACTTGTGGGTTTATTTCACTGGATGCAACTGAGCCTTTTCTCACCTGTGACATGACAATAGACTGTGTCTTGATCATTAGTGCCTCCTGCTGTGCCTCCGGATTAGTTTTACTGTCTGACCCAAAGCAAAAGGTGCAAGCAGATGTGTGGTTTCTAAAAACCTGTTGGTTACAAGTGAGGCTGAGTCAGTGTGTTGGATTCCTGTGGTTGAAAGTAGAATACAACATGTAAAACTAGATTCTGTGTTCTGCAACTCATCTGAAGTGCTGAAATATGATAAAAACAGAAAACCAAAGCTCATATTTCTTTTATAAAGTTGCTATTTCTTCGTGTTCTCTATCTGTGTGAACCTTTCTCCAGTGGCGTGAGTATGTTCCAGCTCAGTGGGATACTTTGTCACCAGGCCAGCAAACGTAGCCCAAACACTTAGGTTCATATTTATGGAAATTTAGAGTTGATCCGGTTGGTAGAGGAAGCCCTGGAGAGCTAAAAGCAAACATATAAACTCCACACAGAGATCCCCGTTCCTATTATCTACGACTTCAGCACAATATCTGCAGCTGTTAACGTTCCTTACGCCGACTTACACCCCCCATTGACTTCAAACAGCGAATGCCACTTTGTGTGGTTTTGATCACGTATCTGCCTGAGTGGCCGCGACTGTCTCTGCACAGGGCTTTGCATATGTGTTTGTATATGCGAGCGTTTAGCCCCAGAATAAAGTTTACACAGCGTGTGCACTGGCTTTGAGAGCTAACGTGGCATGCAGGGCACATGTCCTCAACAGGAAGCTGGCAATTCTACAGCAGCCAGCTCTCTCAGTGCGATCTGCATCAGGCTGAAAGGAGCTTCACCTGTCATTTTTTTCCTTCTTTCGACGTCTCGCAGCTTCAGAAACAAAGCCTCTGTCTTGTAGTTTTATCCTGGCGCACAAGGAGCATGAATCCAGGCCAGTGTGGCACCTAATGTGTCTTTACTTTCTCCGTCTTGCGCCTTTATCTTGGTCTTTTCTGCCCTCCTCCTCGCCCCCTTCCCTCCCCCCCTGCGGCTGTACATGCATGACCCTTGTATCACCATCTGGTCCACATTGGGGACTGCCGCTGTCATCTGCTGATAATTACTGTCACCTGCACATTGCGCAGTGAGATAAACACTTGGCGTTACCAGTGGCGAGCCGCAGCACCACAACGCTTGTTTAGGCCACCTCATGGCTGGTGGGAGAGAGAGCTGGCATGAAAAAAAAAAGGCTAAATCAAGGCAACATTCAAGGGCTTAATTGCAGTATGATTTGCCTTTTCACAAATCTCCAAAAACACCAGTTGAAAAGAGCGTACCTGTGTTCAAGCCTGGCCGACCATATCAAACACGGTTCCTTACCGCTAATGCTGCCACTTCCCCTGTTTGTCATTACTGCCAGGACTCTCAGGTCAAGGCACAGAGGGTTTCCCATTCGTGTGTTTACGCATCTAAATCACTGACCTTTGCTTGCACAGGAAATCCATCTGCGCTGATATACAGTATCGCAATGATAAATACTTCCCTTCAAATATTTATAATAGGATCAGGAAACCACAAGAACATAATAGTTTAAATTAGGGCCATCAAATGCAAGAGGCTTGTTAGACAACATCCAATTTTTGAAGTTCAGGATACTCCTCCTTTCACACGCTGTGGTGGGTAAAGAAGAAGAAGAAGAAGAAAAAAAGAAAAGAAAAAAGGGGAAAAAAACCTCAGGAGTCGAGGGTTGCAATCATAATGATTTAATGATGGGCTTATCCTCGCTGCAGTACAGTGTAAATCCTCCCCGCCACAGAGTAAAGCTCTGTCCCCTCTAGTGGTTCATCCTCCGGTGCTCCAGTCACTAAATCTGCCGGTGACAATTGTTCAATCCTTGTGGGGAAGTTGAACACTCAGCCGCTAAAAACACAAAGATTCAGTGGTTGAAGGTGTTCGAATTTTGTCAAACAAGGAGTTGTGGTAGGTTTACAGCACATACAAAATAACTATATTACAAAATAACAATGCAAAGTAATGTTACTTTGTCATTTTGCAAAGGAAAGGTATCATTTGTATTACTAAGTGACAGGTTTCTAGTTTTGACTAGAAATTCTATGTATTTATGTGTTCATTTGTCGGTCTTTTTCCAGTTCATTACACAGTTTTGCAGTGAGCAGTAATGACGATGTTTTAATTCAGTTGAAATAAAGACTGTTTGATAAGAATGGGACTGTAAATTGCTGATTGCATGTATGTATAGTGCAGGGCTGTTAACAAATATGACATGTTTTATTCTGAAAAATCTCAATTTTGGTTTTAGTCTTAAAGTCGAAACTGAAACTTTAATTTTCCTCAATTTTGTGTTTTGCATGCTGTTGTGAATGTTGCAGGTTTCCCAGCACTTGAACTTTTACTTCTGTCAAAGGAAGAAGAAAAAGATTTTTCTGTCATTTTTGACAATCATGACTCAGCTACAGTTTTTCTCACCACTGTCATTTGAGATTTTTAGCTATTATGGGATTTTGAACACTTTACAAAATCCACCTTTTGTGTTATAAAGTTCTCATTCCGCCCAGAAGGCATTTTTAAAGCATATGATTTCATTTTTATGCAGAGTTATTGCACATTTGATGACTGTAGCTTCTCAAATACGACGGTTAGCTGCTTTTTCTTGTAGGTTTCATTTGTTGTTCATCATTTTTAGGTTTGGACTGTCGGTTTAACTGAACAAGCCTTGTGGCAGTTTCTCTGATGACTGTTTACACCACTGGCATTTTTTACAAACCAAACAAACTGATTATTGGAGAAAGTAATCAGTAGACTGAGCGATTTTAAAAATGATCATCAGTTGCAGTCCAGTATAAAATAGTTAGAAACAAGCTTAATCTCAACCAAATGCAATAGTAAAATGTATCGACAGTATCAGTCGAATGCTGTAAAACACATTATGGTTCAGCACTGTGAACTTTTATTTTTACTACTCTGAGTACACACTTTTGACTTAAGTTAAATTAACCTTTTCAGTGCAGGAATACTTTTGCTTGCATTTTTACAGTTTGCTGTTGATTCTTAAGTAAAGAACCACTGCGTTTTCCTCAATAGATGACTCAGTCGATGTTTTTTCAGCATCTATTGAGTCATTATTAGGACTCATGTACTCGGTCTTGTGTTTCTTTATGTTATATAAAGGAAGGGAGCTAAGTAGCATTAGCGGGCTCCCTTTCATTGGTGCCGTTGTGGTGACGGCAAATAACCAGATTGTGAAATCTCACCGCAACAGGTAGTTTTCTGACCTCAGCACTCTTTGCATCACTCTGTGACTCGGAATAAAGGCTGTCCTATGATACCTACTGCCTCCCATGCGTGCGTAATTACCCTCATGTTGTAATGCTTCATCATACTCGCCACTGATGTTGCACGTCATGCCTATGAGAGCACTGGGCACGACTCAGCCAGTCCACTGGTATTACGCTGATGCCCTTTCCTTCACAATTGGAAAGCAGGGAGAAAACGTCCCTGATTGGAGTCCCTAAACTGTCCCCAGTGGCCTGAGAGCAGCTAATAATTGTGAGCGGGATAGATGTGTATATCAAATAGTTTACAAAATGAAGCCAGCTGTGTTTCCCCTGCATACTGTGGCTTCCTGACACGCACCATTAAACCTTATTAGCTACTTCCTTTAACTGAGATCCTCCTCACCCCATCTTCCACCCCTCATATTAACGTTTTTTTTTCTGTTCCTCCAACTGGAAATTATTTGCTTTATTGTAGAGTGTCAACCTCTCGCTGTAGTTTTCTGACGCGACATAATTGGCACTTTAGAATATAATCACGGACGAGGGCTGTGTGATTGTGGTCTTTTATGCACAAATTTCAGCAGATTGTTGATCACTTTGTTCTGCCTGCACCCCCTTGGTCTCGCTGTGTATGCGACTCATCTCTGATCCCTCTGTCAGTCTGGGTACCTTCTCCCAAAGGTCCTCTCTTCAACGCGCCGCTCACAAGCCATTAGCTTTGAAATGACTCATAAAGAATCAATTGAAAATGATCACAATAGGAAGTGGATATCAGAGGGGATGCTGCGCGGCTCGTGAACAGATGTCGGCATACACACTGCATGTCAGACACATTATTGCTTTATACAGACATTACCAGCGCAGCCAAATGGGAGAGATAATTGCAGCAATGTTTAGATATGACAATAATTTCTTGGAATGCAAGAGGAGAGGAGAGGAGGTGGGTGGAAAGCTGCAAATCTGTGAGCTGAAATGACTCCAAATGCACGGGCAGGTTGGCAGCATGAGGACTGCCAGTGCAAGGACACGGTCCCCATAAATCAGGACATGCAGAAAAGTGGATGACATAATATTTGCTGGGGGTGCCCATATGAAGCAAAGCAATAAGGATGATGTATTGCTGGGGGTTGAGAATGTTGATGTAACCCAAAGTTGTTGAAGTAATTACTCCTTGTACCTGGGTGGTCCCGGCGAGTGCATGATACGTGCGCGTGTGTGTCTGCATTGTGGTGGCTGCAGAGTCGGTGTCGGCCTTTCTCGCAATTGATAGCTTCCTACGTGGACAAATATAGCAACAGCGCAGTCGTGTGATAATATAAAATTGGAGCGGTTAACCCCTGCAGCACCGGGTGGATTGATGGAAGCTTCTTACAATGAGGCCTTTATGCAGGAGGGCAGGAAGTTATCCTGATAACTGTGAGAACCTGGGATGAAAAGTGGCAACACACGATTTCTTACTGAGCAATTAGAGGAATAATTATCTCCTGAAACATGGCTACAGCAAAATTAATGAATACTTTGCATGTTCATAATATTTAACATCAATTACCTTTCAAGAGCTCTTTGAAAAATCAGTTTCCAGCAGCTTTTATTGTATCTTTTCTTTTCTTTGCCGACTTTACACTTGAAAGCACGCTTGAAACACATCTTTGTTCTACAATTTCAAAATAAATGCAGCACCACTAAGAGTTGCTGAAGTCAGCTCAAATAATATTTTCTTAACCCTATTTTCCAGACCAGTTCAGGGTTGACTGTAATAAATGTATCTTGAATAAATACCTCCCTTTACTATTCTGCATCAGTTCATTTATTACCATTTAAACTGGCACAAGAAAATAACCTCAAAATATCGTTTTGTAAAACTGCATGAGAAAAGGCCTCTTCCTATTTCTTATCTTTATATAAATGCTGTCATAACGTTCTATTCATGTGTTCTGTGCTGCATCTTCCTGCTTAATAAAGCAAAATAAATAAAGCAATAAATGCATAACTCGACTACATTGAGCTTTAGAAACAGATATTCCTTCCCTCTTTGTCTTAGAGGAGCCTCATATGTCCTTGAAGCTTTGCAAAGTGTGATTTGTAAATGAGATAGGCGAGTATTACAGACCCTTGGTATTTCTCTTGGCGCCCTGCGATCAATTAAAGCACGACAATAATAAATGTATACATTTAGAGGGATTTTGCCGTGGTGACAAATGATTTTACCCTTGAGCTATTGACATTGTCTGGGAATAAGCTGTCTCTGTCCCTGTTGTGTATTCTATCTGAGGGTCCCTTCCTCTGCTCGGGGAGTCTGCGGACATGGCAGACACATATTCATCATTAACATGTGAGCCTGGATGCACACAAGCGCACACACATACACACTCACACACACACACACACACAAGCGTTTTCCCATGCATGCCAGCCACCTCTGCTTAACGGGTGTAAAGTCTCAGCCTCGTTGCACACCTCCCAGCTCACAGGTCAAAAGAAAAGTTAGATTTAATCATTGTTCTTACTTATAATGGGATTTAGAAAGAAATATTTGCGCGGCTGTGTTGCTCACTGATACCATCACCAGATCTAGGTAATTGGATCCCCTGTAGTCAAATGAATGATGATTGTGAGCGCTCTTATTAAGTGGGACGAGAAAATTGAAGACCCAGTGTGGTTACATGTTCTTTGTAGTGCGGGTGACATTTTCTCTGCTCATTAATTTCGCAACTCTCTTTTCAAATGTTTGTTCCATTCCTCTTTCTCCATGGCAGGCAGATTAACTCCTGAGCGCTCCGTCTCGCTCACTTTTCATACTTCTCCTTTAGCATCTGACATAAAAATTGGAAAATATATCTTCTAATCCCCTTTTGATTTTATTCATGGCTTTGATATGTTACCTAGTTCA
Organism: Dascyllus trimaculatus; assembly: GCA_024666655.1. Taxonomy (NCBI): domain Eukaryota; kingdom Metazoa; phylum Chordata; class Actinopteri; family Pomacentridae; genus Dascyllus; species Dascyllus trimaculatus. The sequence goes on from CM045451.1 coordinate 29,192,905, forward strand.
TATGATTGATTGGCTGAGGGGGTGATGGAATCGTAGTAATAGAAGTCATTAAGCTGGTGGGGATCTAATATTACCAATCTGCGAGGCCCTGAAAGATCCATCAATAGGTGAGATATTTTCTCGCGGAGAGGGGGGTGACACATTTAACATATTTCAATAACGTAATTTTCATGTGGGGCAGGTCAGGCTGTGAGTACAAAGGGCAATAGTGTTGGAGTGTGTGAGTTGAATCGGGGCGTATGCTAAGCAAATCAATAAAACATTAAAGGCAGCATGCAGAGAGCAGCCCATTTGGTACCTGTCTGCCAAGGGCAATGGTCTAGCCACTCAGAAAAGAGAGAAGGATTGGAGTTGCTGGGCTTGAGGAATGCTCTGGCACTAACATAATTGGAAGGTAGTTGCCTTATGACTGCAAATTGGGTTTTTGCGCTTCATCAATAGGCATTTTGACAAGCAGCGTCCATCACGGCGCATCTCACTCTTGCCACGCCGAGCAGAGAAAGTGTCTCAATAATTACATTAAATCTCTCCCTCTCACCCACCCCCAGCAACCCTCCTTATTGTTGAACAAGAAAAGCAATATGGTATAATTAGGTTTGATTGGGATGGTGGCGGTGGTAGAGGTGAGGGGGGTGGGGGGGGGGGCGCTTAGACACATTTCCGGTGAGATTTGCAGATGAATGAAGTTACCATAGCGACGTGCATCTGTATCCACTAGTGCGTAAAGCATAAAGCAAGGCACGTGGGCACGGACGACAACACATAACATCTGTTAACGGAGAGCATGCCAGGCGTATTGACACTGACCTGCTGTGACAGATGAACTCCCGGTGCCTAAATGCAGATGTGCTCCAGTTATAGATGACCTGCTGGAAGGATTATCTACAGGGTTTGGTAAAAAGAAGGTTTTCAGCTGTTGAGTTTTTTTAGCATCTCTCTAGCAGCCTACTGAACTGGACAATGGTTGTGATGTAATGTTCATTTATTAAGCCTATGTGAAGGTTTTACTTAGCTTTGTAGTTTTAGATTGCAGAATGAAAGGATGTCGGTTTGGTTTCAGATGTGGAGAGGAAACTCCATCGTCAGTGATTCTTAGTGTATCTAGCAAATAATATATTACTGCAGTTGTGTGTCCATCATAGAAATGTATCTTTAAAAAAATGTGGACTTCAAATTTTAAGAATTTCATAGAACTCAAAAGCATACTAAGAAAGGAGGATCTACTTTTGAGTGCTGCTTGCTGTCTTCCTTTAGAGCTTTGTGCAGCCTGCTCTGTATGATCCCGCCACCTCATATAGTGCAAACTATTGGTTGAGTGAGGATCAGTGCAAGGATCTGTGCTTCAGCACCTCTGTTCTTTTTTGGTTCCCGAAATGTATTTCTATGGCCACACAGTAATAACTAAAGGAGTCTCACGTTTTGATGGACTTCTCTCTTCTCTCATTTGGATTTTCATTGTGAAACTCTTTTGTTCATCTACCAGTGTGACGGCATCCACCAAACGTGTCTCCACAAAATTAACAAACAAAACCTCCCCTAACCTTTCATTCTGTGTAACCATAGACTGTATATGAAACCCTCTGGGTCTAAAAAGTGATGAAGTAGTGTCTTACATCTGCATTCTTTTCTATGGCCAGCAGGGGGCGAATCCCCTGGTTGCAGAATTGTATAGAAGTCTATGAGAAAAAGACCCCACTTCTCCCTTCATTTGTTACCTCAGGAAACATTTTCCTAATATGTTTATGGTCTCAATTGCTAGTTTCACGACTTTTTGAATGCAGTCTGAAATTAATTTGGGGAATTATGGTCCAGTGAAGAGTAAAATTGATGCGAAAGCAGAGTACGCTTTAGGGCGGGGTAACCTTGTGATTGACAGGTCACTACCACATCACCTTGCAGCATGTCCTCAGGTTCTCCAGTAACTCACTTGTGCTCACTTGCTAAGTCTGGTCTCAACAGAACAGTGTCCCGAACTTCAGACAGTACTCCACAAACCGATGAGTGACATCATGGTTGCTACGTTTATCTTTCATCTTCTCTCGAGAGAACAGGCAATATGTCACAACAAGTAATAAAAACAACAACGGAAAGCAGGTCATCGCCATTCTCTCAGGATTACAACACAACTCATACAGATCAATTATACATGGAAAAATTCAGATTGTTCTTTAGTAAATCAGGATGCACTGCAGTGAGAAATGTACATTTTGTGGTGGTGTCAGAAAAAAAAAAACTATCGCTGCACTATCATCATCATTATTGCTCACTACACCCACATGTGAAATCCACAGCTGAATGCAACATGTTCACACAGCAGGGTGAGCAAAAGTGGGATCATCAAAGTAAATTATAATACATTAAGATGTAACCTACCCCTGCACTGAATGTCACAGAACTGTGGAAGGACGGATTTTATTTTAAAGAGATATTTCTCTTCCAAGCCCTTTCAATTTAATCCTGTAAAAGACATGCGGCAGGCCAAAATCTGATATGTGAGACCATACACAAGCCTATACAGTAGTGCGTAGTGAATGTATGGTCCCACAGAAGCACTAAAGAACAGAAAATCAACTCTAAGGCACAATTTTCAGCTCCTGCGTGAGGGGGAAAACAGGGAACTGCATTAGCAAGTGGGAACGTTTCAACTTTACTGCCCACAGGGGGGAGGAGGGTGAAGGTATAAGGTGCAAGAGCAACATGAGGATGGATGAAGCTCTAAAAACATAGATTTCTTGTTAATGGATTTGTCACCTAATATTACTTGAGAGACAGTCGCTCCTCACTTTTAGTTCAGACGTATCCACATATTGTCTGGGTTGCTGCGAAACCCGTCGTCTTTGTGTCTGCTTCTTATAAACACAGGACTGGACAAATAAAACAACAGGAAGTGTATGACAGAACAGCTCTGTTTGGTGTACGGTTTGATGTGTCATCACATTCGGTTTATGGATGTTTCTGCCCTTGTTTTTGTTTTGAAATTGTGTAAACTTTTTTGCGCGAGATGTACACAGATAAGTGAATGTTTGGATTGCTGCTTGTTTAGTCATCCCCGGCGTCTGTTATTGCAGTTATAATGACAGGCAATAATTGCAAATATCATTTTCATGATGGGATTACACAGGCAGGAATATCCGAGATGCTAGCGTGCGATGTCAGGCCGTGACGTTAGTAGAAATGGGTCAGCCAAGTGAGATAATGTGCGTTTGAATGCTGTGAAAAGAACACACAAAACCCCTTCCTCTCCATCATGCACCGCCTCCGCTCAGGTTTTATAAAATCTAGTTTGGTTGCCATGTTTGATTTTCCTTCGCAGGACTCACCAGAAAAAAAGTAAAAACAATTATCCTGCTATTTTGGAGGCATATTTCTTTAAAATTGGACAGTCTGGGGATCTGTAATAAACCTAAGTGCTGGAATGAAGAAAAAGCTCCTTTTAAAGGCGTCCACCTTGGGGAGCACGCCACTGGAAATCCTCTGGCTCTTTTTAATACATCAAAGCGGCAAATTAATCCTGAATACAACACATGTACAGGCAGGTAAATGAAGACAAAGCCACAGTGGACCTAGGCTACATGCCTCTTATTACAGGCCCTTGATAAACTCCACCTCAAGCCGTACAAATGGCTTATTGGGAGGTGTAGGATAAACTTATTCTTAATAAGCCTGTCACTTTACAAGGGAAGTGTAAGCAAGAGAAAAATGGAGCTAAGAACACAAAGACAGTCTCTACACATACTAATGGTAGGGCTATACTGTAACCTCTTAAATTAAACCATACATCAAATCTTATATATCTTTTTTTTGCCATAAAACAAGTATTTGAAGCTAAAAAAAAAAGTAACAGAAGGCATCTCTACCAATCACTTTCCACTCAATGACACCAAATAATACCATCCTCATTATTTGTTTGCTTTTTGACAGTGGTACAAAGCTCTTACTGTTGTGACAAAGAAAGGCAAACCATGCACTGTTGTGGAAGATTATGGTTTGGGGCAGTGACTCAGGAGGAGCTGACGCAGAGCTCCAGGACATCAGAATTGTCAACCGGCTCCTAATTGCAGTTATTATACAGTTTTAATTGTTGCATGATGGGTATCAGTGGTTAGTTCCCTTATAAGGGATGAGAAACCCACATTTTCGGCTACAACAAACAGAGAGAGGACTTCAGATGTATCATCCCACAGGCAACTGTACTGTATAGCAGATAAAGAAGAATATTAACAGCTGTAGCTTCAACAAACATTTTTAAACAATTTTTAAACATTTAAACATTTGAAAACAAAATGATGTTTATCTTACATATGGGATGTCATTCACCTGATTCAATTGACTAAATACAACAGTGGAATTTTCTATAAATAGCAACCACTGAATACACAAAACATTCCAAATTAACTCTTAAAGTCACGTTTACTTGTTTTGGGTCAGTCGTTATTTTAGTTTCACCTATTTTCAAGTACTTCGACCTCTTTTGTGTGTTCAGCTTGTGGGCCTAACTCTCTGTGCTAGGTCTCTCCTGGTGTTAGTTTCCTGTTTTGTTGGGATCTTTGTTGATTAAATCCTGGTTTTGGGTTGTGCTACTGATGATCTAGACAGATGCATTAGCAAATTTGCAATCTCTACACTGTCTGTAGCCAGTTTTTATCAACTGTTGCAACAAGGTCAAAACATTTCCACAATACCATGGTAATTGGGGATTTTAACTCTACTCTTCCTCACATCTTTGTTACGTGACCATAATTCGGTATAATACTCCCTGTAAGGTCGTCTGGCCAAAAGGTCAAGGCCAGACGACCTTTTGAGAGGAGAGGAGAGGAAAGGAGAGGAGAGGAGAGGAGAGGAGAGGAGAGGAGAGGAGAGGAGATGGTAGCCAGGCAGACTCAGCAGCTGTCTTGTGTGCAAAAGAGGTGAAGATTTTATTTTACAGTGTTTCTCCATTCATGTAACGCTTAAAGTGATAAAACAATACAAAAAGATAATTTACAAGGAAAAATGATTTCAAAATGAACCAATACCTGCTCAAAAATGGTACATTTTGACAGCACAGCCTCACTTCTCTCTGGAGACTGCAAAATTTCTACTCCTTATATATGGAGCTCAATTCACACCTTCATCATTCAGCCCTACCATCAAACAGCATGGTGGCCATCTCTATGACCTGGATGCAAACACAACTGCAAACAACATCACTGATCACACTACAAATTCATTGGCATCTCTAAGTGTCTCCCTTAGAGCTAAACATTTGAAGTCGCCACTGAATGATGCTTTTTAATTTAACAGAAAAATTCATGGAAAAGAAAAAATAACCCTCCACTTGGTCTGGCCCAGTGATGTCACTATGACATACAATAAATCCAGGAAGTGCTGGGTGGAATCATCCCAAACACTAGTCCTGCATAGTGAGTCAGAACAAAAGAAGAAGAGAAAGGTAAGTATGAATAAAGGAGCGGCTGCCAGGTGTGTAGCCAGTTTTGTGACACATGTTACACCGTTATTAGGTGTTAAACTAGCTTAACTGAATTCCTTTTAATTATAAATTTATGCAATTTGATTGACATTGTAGTCAAGCAGTAGAATTGTAGAGGCAAATTCCAAACTGGAATAAAATAGGAGGCTTTTCACATTCACACTGGAGATCAAGGAGGTTCTCATAGGAATGAATGGATTTCTGGCTGACTCACATTCATAGCTCTGTAGAAACCAAGTGTAAGAAACTCCCCTTTTGCAAGGGTTTGGCTTCCATTACTGAGCACTAGATTGTCAGGATAATGCAATGCTTGGGCTACACTCTGTCTTTTCTCCTACTTTTAAGTGACTATTGTGTATCCTCTTGCAACACGTAAAAGCAATCCAAACTGAACCTAACTTGAACTTAAAGAAACATCCTGCACCTGACCTGTCGCTGGATCGGTCAGCTGAAGGTGAATTTTAACACCAACATTTTTACACCCGTCTCTTTCTCTTGCCGTTAATTAAATAAGTAAAACATAGAGAGCATCAGTGACTGAATAATTTCAGGGCTTTCCATTTAACTGCAATGTCCCTGATTTGATTGCAGCCAGGGATGTGTCTTGCACGTCATAACCTCCAGTCTCACCCAGTGTTTTTTCTTTACTACTTCACTGTCAGCTAGTTGTCACCGGTAATGCCTCAATGCCTGTGTACTTTTGGGGGTGTTTCAGATTTGCCAGTGTTGTGTAGATATAATTGAAAGCTGCCAGTGAAATGAGCAAAGTAGCATCTTAGTGTAAGACCTATGACATCAGCAGAGTGAGGAGCATGTTTGGTGTTAATGTGAGACCAAGAGGAAACAAGAGCTTGAAAGAAAGCCATTTTGGGAGTGCTTTAAACCTGCATTCTCACTAAAGGCCAGCAGGAGGTGACTCATCTGGGTACAAAATGAATTCTGATTGTATAAAAGTCCATGACAAAATGATTTGATTTATTACCTCATTAAACATTTTTCTAGTAAATGTATGGTCTCAATTAACAGTTCAAAGTCTTCCTCAAGAAAGCGAAATATTTATTTAAATTATGGGGCCATTTAAAGTAAATTAGACAATAAAACAGGGTATGCTTTAATGGTGTGTGTGAGCGTGCATAGCATTTAGATGTTCTTTTGTCCAAATGGTCATGTCTGCCTCAAAAAACAAGATGGCTACGGTCAGAATACAAAGTGGCGGTCCACAAACCACACAATTGGTAATTTCTTGAAGTCACATGCTCTCATTTGCATTTTTTTAGTTACTTTTATTTAACCAGGAAGTCCCATTGAGATTAGAAATCTCTTTTATAAGGGCTCTTGGCCAGGCTTGCAACTATACAAGATCAAAAGCTATATACAACATTTGCACTGATGCAGAGGACAAATATTTTACTATAGTAGATATTTTATTGTAATAACCAGTGGCTTCATAATACAAGTAGACGTAAACTTGATACACGTTATATAATAAAACATTTGATAGTACTAAGGCATTGTTGAGAAGGACTGGACAGTGTGTTGACAAGTATTATGTGATCTAAGAACATGTCTGAATATCCCAGAGGAACCATATTTGATGAGTGTTTATGGAAGTAATCCTTTTCATTCATATTCTAGCAGGTTATCACTGGATTTTATTGAGAGCAGGTGACTTTAATAAAAATTTTCTGGCATTAATAGACAGTCTTATTATTTCAAACTAGTTTTCCTGGGGTTAAACGGAGTGTGTGATGTCCGGGGTTAAGAGTTTATGAGCCATTATTGATACAGCTTTACAACTGAGGTGACATATTTTATTCCCTGCAGGCCTGGAGGACAGTACGATCCCCCAGAGATGACTTCTTTTTGATAGCTAGCTCTGAGAGCTTCCTGTCACTTAGTGCAGTTTGACAGCATCATCGCGGCGACCATTGATCTGTTTGCTTGACTCTGCATTATTAAGATGACAATTGTGCGCGTGGGCGTGTGCTGCATGCGCTGTGCGTCCCAACTGTAATGCATGTCTCAGATCCATTATAACCCGATTAGATTCCCCTCTCCTGGAAGCGCCGCTCTGTGACAGAGAGCATAATCTTTAATGGAATTTGTGTGAAATTAAATTATACGAGCATCAATAAACATAACATAATTCAGAAGAGTAAATGGGTTTAATTTATTGGATGGGCAGGCGTAATGGCACCGGTGTGTATAGAATGAAGATGTCAGGGAGGCAGGTTTGGAACAGCGGGGTAAGAGGGGCTGACAAATGCATCATCGGTCCGGATGCGTGCGTGTTTGTGCATTTTGTGTTAGCGTGTGCGACACTTTAAGTGAGGAAGATTAATGTTAACGATGAGGCGTAGCAGGGTCTTCACTGTTCTTACTGTTTTGTGTGCGTGCGTGTGTGTGTGTGTCTGTGTGTGTTCAATATTCCGAGGCAGGAATTTGGAACAGCAGGAAACTGGCAGACTCTTCATCCACATGAGTGGGTAAAGAAAGTTCAACCTTTTATTAGAGAGGACTGTAATTTAATGGGCAGGGTGCACACATGGACCGAGAGAGCCGAGCAAGAGATGAAGACAGAAGGTGGCGAGGGAGGGGAGGGAGGGAGAGACAGAGGGGGAGAGAGAGAGACACAGAGAGAGAGAGAGAGAGAGAGAGGGGGGAAGACAAAGATTAGATTGAAAGACAGATGAAAAGATAGCAAGAAAGCAATGGAGATGGAGAGGGAGTCAGATGGAAAAAGGGGGTGGGTTGAAAAGGCTCGGGTGAAAACATATTGAGGGATGGAGCGAGAAAGAAAGACTTGGAGAGTGTGTGCCTGTGTGCGCTTTGAAAGAAAGATTTGATGGAGTGGCTCTGCAGCTGTAACAGTCAAGTGTTTGATTGCCCGGCTGGTGTGAGGTTGTCATTTTGCGTCTTAACCTTTTCGGGGGGGAACCTCTCTTTTTATTTTTTTTATTTTTTGTGGGGGGAGGTGGGAGGTTAATAATCAAAAATGATCTGCTTCACTAGAGCAGATAAATAGTGTCAAACACAGCTGGGACAGAGAGGGGCTTGACTGGCCACCACGGAGCTAAATTGATGGTTGTAGCTGCAGAGGAGACGGGGGGAAAAAAGCCCCCTCGCTCTACTGTATGACATGAATAGACTTCTAGGTGTCGCATTTTTTTTTCTGCCCTGTCGTCTTCGTGATGAGCCGCAGTCAGAAGCCGGGCGGCGCGGATGTAAAGTGCGGGTCGCCCGAGATGTGAGAGCAGCTCGACCGACGGAGCGCCTCTGCAGCGGCCTTTCAATTTTACAATCTGAGAGGTTGACATTTTTATTCATTATTTCTCTTCCTTTCAGTCCGTTTGTGTGTGTCTAAGAAATGCTCGCCACAGTGTTGACTCCGCGTGAGGGATTATGTCATAGTCAGACACACTCGTGCACACACACACACATAGATTCTCTCTCTCTCTCACACACACACAATAAGACAGAAAAAGGCGCAAGCTGTTGAAGACATATGTCATTGTCACATTTTTTTCTTCTCCTCCCAGAAGGCCTGACTGTTTTTGAAAGATATACTGTCCACAAAAGCCTCTTCTTCTTTATCCCATAAATCTGTTTGTGTGGCGGATAAAAGGAGATGGACTGAGAGGAAAAAGAAAAGCAACTCAGTTTACTTTATCATCTTTCACTCTCCCACCCTCCCCTCCCCCACCACCCCCCACCCCGCCGCCCTCGCTCCAGCACCAGATTTGTGGCCATAATCGAGGATAACTTACAGTATAATCTTGTTTGTTCCTTTCTTAAATGGAGCGATAACATCTCTCCGGATCATGAGTGGAGCGGCAGCGAGGGGGTGGGGGTGGGTGGGAGTACTAAAGCAGGGGGGGTGGGGGGGGTGGGACTCGGGGAGGCAACGGGGGAGGTGGGAAAGGCTAGAGAGGCTGTTGCACTTCTTTTCTTTATGTGGAAATCCTATAGCGCTGGCGTTTATGACCAGCTGCCTGGCTGCTTCCACTCCAGAATTTACTAACCCCCCCCCCCTCACACACACACACACACACACACACTCGCACACACACAGTGTTATCTGCAGAAAGGACAGTAATAAATATCAGCAATAGAAGAGGTCAGCAAAGGTCGATCGGCGAGGAAGATCCCCTGTCATAATTTGTTTAAGGACCTGCATCCCATAGCTGTTTGGAGGATTGTTGACGTGGCATTGGAAGGTGGTGGGGTGGGTGAGTTGAGGGGGGGGGCTTAAATGCAAACAGTTCATTATTCAGTGAGGCGAAATGGGCTTTTGTTTAGATCAGTCACCGCCGTAAGAGCTTCCAGTGACACTGCCATATAAACCGGGTTTAAAAATCCTTACAGGGAGCAGCCAGTTTGTGATGATTGGTGATGTTTATCTTATTAAATACACCGACGATCAATAGTGGAGGGTAAAGCCCGTAATCTTGGTTTAGTCCAACTTTTGACTGTGGTGTAAATATCAGGAGAGATATATTACAAAGAAAATGCCCTTAAAGGCGTAAAAAAGAAAAGAAATACGACGAAGGGCATTATCAGTTTTTCAAATCAGGGGTTATGTTCAACATTATTTTCATCGTTTTGATTCTTGAGCTGAGAAAAATAGTGTAGTAATGCCCTAACCCCTAACCCTAACCCTGACTGAGGCCATTTTTTGATTGCGTCTAACCCTTTCACAGCACAGAATTAACAAAACAAGCTATATATATGTTTGTGTGTTTATGTTTTGCTAATAAATGCTATGTAAAGAAGTAAAGCATCACCTGAAGCACATTATAGTGTTCAGTTTATCTTTCAGCTGTTTCAAAGTAGTGAAAACTTTTCTCCTGCTTTCGCCTCTATCAGATTCCGTCATTTAATTGTTTTATTTTGAAGGAGGAGTGATCGAAACTGTGTAACTGCATTAGTTACTTCCACCTAAGATGTGATGTAAGGCCTGACTGAGCAGTGCACTTATTCCAGCCTGTTGTTTAAGCCCCTGATCCTGAGAGAAAAAGGACAGCTCTGCATGCAGATCCCTCATCAGGAGACCTATAGAAATGTACTCCTTGTTAATTATTTAAAAGGCTGCGCAGCCTCAGAAGCTTTAACCGATAAAGCCCATCAGAGATGAGGGGTTGTTTGCTCACTGTCAGGGAGGAGGCACGATAAAGAAGTACTCCAAGCCTTGTGTCCGTAGACCCTTCCCAGCCAAACCCTTCCCGTGTTCAGGGTGTGGCTGATGGATGGACCTGCATTCCCCAGTCCTGGAAATCACCAAACACCCCCCCCCCCATTCATCCCAGCTGCACCTCCTCAGCCTCCCCCCCTCGCCACAGCTTGGACAGGTGATACAAGTGTATATTTATTTATTTCCTTTAATACTCTTCTTTATCTCCTTCATTGTTAGTAGGCCTGTGAGATTGATCAATATTTAATTTTCTGGGAGAAGCAGTGGGGAGGAATCGGGGCTGCAGTGACACTCAGGAAATCTTCCTCCACATATTGGCTTCGTTCTCTCATCCTCTCCCTTTTCCTCATCTCTTGTCTCATCCCATCCCTCTATCTCGCCGACATCTTCTCGTTTCACACCTTCTTCCTGTTGCTCCGTTAAACACCGTTTCTCCATGCTGAACAAAAGGTGCCTGGTAGCTCTGTTCACCCCGCTGATGGAAAAAAAAAGGCAGGGGTTAACCTTTAATGTAATGAAGGATCATAAAGGGAGTTTCTGTGTCCTCTTGGAGGAAGGCCTTGCTATGAACAGGGCCCTTTGGTGACCTTTCACCCCATATGGTCATTGCCCGGTGGTTGGATGTGCCCTTTAATGACTGAGCAGTCTAATCAATGCATCATTTTTCACTTTGGAGACTGGCTAGTCTAGCTTTGTGCCATTATGTGAAGAGCAGAATGGAAAAAAGACAGAAATGAAGGCAAAATTGCCGAATATTGTCTCAAACCATGTCTCCCTCTCTGTCTGATGGCAGTCTAAGACGATGCAAACGTTGCGACGCTAAGCCCTGAAGTTGAAAATGCATCCATCAAAAGAAAGGATGAGCCGTGACAGAGCAGAAACACTGCACCGCTGTGGTTCCAAAATGAGAAATCGGAGACTGGGCCCTGCCAATAAAGCCTTGAGACAACTGCTTAGTCAGGTTCAACTAATCATGTCTTTTTGTCGATGTATTTGAAACGAGCGAATCGTCGTCAATGACATAAGCCATTATTGTCTTGACCCTAGAGCCCTCTTTAATTAAGCCGTACTTTTGAGGTAATACTGACAAAACTGAGCCCTCTTCTCTGTTTTAGACATACAGAAGTTACACACTGGAAAGATTAGAAACCGAAATCTATGTTTTATGTTAAATGTCTTTAAATGTTTTGATACAAATCAGTCTAAGCCCACTTTAGGCATCAAAGGAGTCAACACATGTTGTGGAAAAGAAGGGCATTTTTTCCTTGCAGATGCCAATTTACAGAGGAATGTTAAATGGTTCTCTGTGGATAGAGCACATTCTTGCAGTTACTTAAAAAAAAGAAAAGATGAACCATCCCAGTTTTGCCCATTGTAATATCGGTGCTGCTGTACAGTAGATGATCATGAAAGGGTGCTGATAGTTTTGACTGCAGGCCATTGAGGCTCTCTCTAGATAGAGGGCAGTGCCACTCCAGCTCATTATACCCCCCTTCCCTTTGCCCCAGCTTGGTAATCGCCACCAGAAGGGAGTCAGGAATTTTTCTGCATATGCTGGTGGTTTCTGGCTCGTTACAACCTCTGCTTCCCATTGAGCGGGGAGGAATTTAAATTTTCATACACAGAGAGGAGAAATTACTCTCGCAAAGTTGTTCCTGTCTCAAAATGCCTGGCTCGCTTTGAAATATCCCCCCTTAAGACTTTGAACGCGAGTGATAAAATGTTATCAGAAGAGCAAAAAGTGGGGTGGGGTGGGGGGTGGGGGGTGGAAAGAAAGAGGGAGCTATTCTTTTATGGGTCTCTCCCTCTCTGTGAAGTGGCAGCAGCCAGTTTTAGCCCTCTCTATCTGTGATCCACATAGCTGACTAATAGTGTTGTGCAGCATGTGGTCTCAGGGGCTTCAGGCCAGGTGTTGGTGTTAATGCTGGAGCCCTCGCAACACCTGTTAGGGCAGCTTCAGCTTCCACACAGACGCTTGCTCCGGTTGCCCTGCTTAACCAACCTGACGTACTCTCACGGAGAAATTTAATCATTTAGAAACCATTCCAAATGAAGCCATATTGCCAGTTGCCATTTGTATTGACTCTACAGGGGAAGGTATTGTGAGTCAGTCATTTTAACCTGGCAGCATCATTTCAACAGTGAGTCATCGTACCTACCAAGAAAGTAGATGATTTGTCACTGCCTTTCGAAATTACTCTTTAAAGCATCTTCTGATCTAAAGATGTTTTCCAACACAAACATAATTATAGATTGAATAAAAACACAGTTTAAGCCCTTAGCCATTGATAGGGTTTGCACAGTTAGTCCTGGGGATGGCTAAGTTTAAGCTCTCTCTGTGGCAACTGAGCAGTCTCCATCTGCAGCATTAGTCAGAGAGATGCAGCTGAAAAATCATGTTCAACCTTTAAAAAACTGAAACTGAAACTATTTGATTAAGTTCAGGGGAAAAATCATGGTTGTGGTTGAAAGAAACAAATGTTTATCGCAGGTACGAGATGCAAGCAGTGGTCTGCAGTGTCTTCACCAACCTCATCGCCAGAAGTGTGTTCGGACAGTGCACGTAGTTTTTTGTAGCAAAAACGCTTATGAACAAAATCAAGACATGGAGAGACAGGAGCTAGGTGGGAATAGGGTTCTTTAAGTTTGATGGTGTGATCTGAGCTGAAGATGGTTCACTTTAAATGTGGAAAAAATGTGTGAAAGATGTGCGCTTTACATTTTGTCTTAACGCTATGAATTGACGTTGCAGTGCTGTTAAAATACCACCTCTGTTTCCAGTAGAAGACAGTCATTGTATGTGTGGCTATAAGGGGTTAGGAAAACATACACGTACTGTATATATATGTTTAAGAACAAGAGAATGAATGATTAATTGTCTCATTTTTTTTTGCACAGTCACAAAAGAGCTGACTGGCTATAAAATGGCATTATGTCATTTTCAGCTTTTAAACAAGCAGCTAGTGCTGAAGTGTTGCTTCCCTGTGTCATTTGTCGATTAGTTGGTGAGTTTTATCTAATAGGAACCTGTCAGAGGGCAAACATTCAGCTGGAGAAAAAAAACTTAAGCACTTTAGCCATAATTCAAATACAGCAAGATACGACTTTGCTGAAATGAAGTTTGTACGTCTAGTTCTATGAAGTGACATCAATGCAGAGATGAGAACCATCACTGTTCAGTTCGGTCCAACCCAGAGCTCAGATGACCCGTGCTGTGACCAGTGTTGGGCGGTGATGCAATGCTTAGTAGTGCACTGTAGTAATGTGATTACTTTTTTCTTAACGAGTAATGTTATGGACTTTAATTTGAAATTCGGGAATTATGCCCACAGTATGTTGTTGTCTGTTTCTACACAGATCTTTTCATTGTATTCTTATTCTGCTGTTGATTATGCTGCTGTAACAACGCAGCATCATTAAGTACATGTGTTGTCAAAAACTAGTTGGTGTGAGTCACTAAAGTAATATAACGATTTACAGTGAGTAATCGTAAAAAGCAGTGAGTAATTGCATGCAAAGAGATGTTGCACAAGTTGTCCTTATGATGCATCCTCTCGTTTTGCGGTTGCTCTCAGAGAGCTTGTGGAAAAATGAGTCCACTGCAGATGCCACCAGGAGATAACAGAGCAAAGTGCAGAGAGCCGATGAGAAAGCGAAGATTCGAAAGTGGGGAGCGAATGAAAGAAATGTGGCACGGTTTAAATTGCAGCTGACTTATAACCAACCCTAAGCTAGAAAACAGAATTTCCCGGCTGGAAAACCTACATTAAATCATATCTGGGGCCTGACAACTCGCCCTTTGTCTCTTCTCTCGGAGACCCTCAACAGCCACCACACACAGCTTTTACAAGACGTTATGACCTCTTAAACAGTGGCACTTTAAAGTATTCCTCTCCTGTTCAGTGGTCCACAGAGGCCAAGTTCTTGCCAGGGATTATCAAAGTTAACAGGATTTTAATGGGTCCGGAGAGACCGGTAAAGACCCTACCAGGGCCAGGTAGTGCCGTTCTCCTGCTACCCCTCTCACTCCCTAATGCAGTCAGGCTGCACATCCAAGCAGCAGCTAAATAATAAACAGATGGCCACGACCAAATATAGCCAGCCCCAGTTCAAACTACAAAGGGACCCCAAAATGAAATGATAGGGTATTAAAGGGGAGATACAATTTGCAGGTCAAAATGTAATGGTAACCCTTCACTGTGCAAATTGAAAATTAACCTTTGGTGTTACCGAATCATTCACAGCTGATGTTGTGTGCTCACGGCAGGCGCTTTGGCTGTGGCAGGAAAACGCTGTAGGGGAGAAAGAGAGGGGAAATAGGTGGCGATGAAGTCGGATCATATTTATGACTCGGGGGTTTTTTGTTTCATTTGTTTCTCCTCTTCGAGACCCGCTGCAGCCAAGAAACTCAGGAGTGAGATGGAACGCTCACAGAGCAGAGCGCGTTGTGACTTTGAGCTCGGCGGCTGTCCTGTTGTCACGTTTTATCTCCATCGCATTTCATTTTTTAAAAAGTCTGTTTTGTGGCCCGCTGGTCATAAATCAAGCTTTCCAGTGTGACTTTATAAGGCACGAGTGCTTTCCAGATGATTCTGTTTGCAAAACAAAATGCCACTCATTTTTCATAGAATTATGAAATCCAAAAAACAAATGAGTCAAGGTCCAGTGTGGTTTTTCCCCCTCCTGGATTATTGCATTTATACAAATAGGCTGGCCTCTTTTCACTGTTCCTGGGGCATTAATCCATGCCCTAAACCCCCTCTGCAAGAAAAGGCTTATGATGCTAACCTTGTCATATTCAGCAGCTGTCAGCGAAATGGCCACTGTACCGGGCCAAGCTGGTAAAGTGGCCTATTCATTATCCTAATCTCATTAGTTAAGATCTGTTAAGTAGAGACTGGTTTTAATGCATGCTTTTCCCTTTTAATTATTGACCATAAATACATTGGAGTGCATTAGGGTCCTGGGGCGAAGAGCAGAGCGGCTCCTAATAGATTAGGGGACAAGCACATTATCTAAATGTACATATCTAACTAATCATGCATCAGCCATAGCCATGTGAGCATTGTGACATAAATTGCAGTTTGACATTTGACCCCCGACTGCGGCCTCTCTAAGGGTCCAGCCTCATAAAGGTCTAAAGCTGTCCGACAAAAAAAGAAGGAAAAGTGACGTCACGATTGCAGCAAGGCCCAAGAACGCCACTCTCCCCCCAAACACACACCTTTTTTTTCCCATGATGATTAAGACTGTAGTGTTATTTCTGAATGCTAACAGATTATTTCTAAATTGCCCCACAGCTAATCATGCTACAGATTAAATCATTGGAGGATTAGCTTTGAATACATGAATAAGCGCTGCACTGTGCTGCATGTCAGCCTGCATTGTGGTGATCTCATGTTGGAGGGGGAGGAGGAGGAGGAGGTCTACCTCGACTCGCTCTCCTTTCCCCTCGTCGCTTCTCTTCTTTTTGTCACTTTGGTTTTTCCGTCTGTCAGAGACGAGCGTTTTCTTCTCTCCTCCTGCAAACACTCAGACATGCTCATTCTCTCAGTGATGAGGGAGAAGAGTGAGCCGTTCGCCACACAGAGGGGCTCTTGTACAGTTGTGAGAGGCTATTGTGTAAAACAAGAGCGAGGCCACGCTCCTCAGAAGTATCATCCCAGCTGAGGATCATTGCTCGTCTGTGTGTGTTTGTGTGTGTGTGTGTGTTCTTCAAGCACAAGGAGGTAGATTTGCTGCCCTTTAGCCTGAATGTTAAAGGTCCTATGACTCCTATAGCAAATCAGTTTGGCATCAACTGTGTGTCAGGACGAGACATGATGCACCTTGATTTTATTTTATAAGGGAATCATTAATTAAATTTAATAATCTAGTCTTTGCAGTGGTGGATTCTGATTGGACAAAAGCTCCTGTTTTTGTGAATATGCTTCTAAACAAAACTGAGACAAAAAGGATTTTTATATAATAGCTTCAAAATTAGACACGCAAAATTAAACCAAATCCTTATTCAATCAGCTTTTCCTCCGAGTAGAGTAAATACAGTGACTGTGCAAAATTCCAGACATGCTTATGAGAATGAAAACACAAGACAGAATAGAAAACAAAAACATAACGACACTGGATTTATTGCTTCTGAGCATGAAATCTGCACTGACCTCTGCGACCTTTACGCGTTTATTTCAAGTCAGCTGACGTAAATCTTTATAATGTAACTCTGATCACCTGATACTCCGGCTGGTAAACTTTCTTTTTCTAAAATCAAAACCTTTCCTGTCCATGCTGGTATCTGTTATTGCTGCATGAGGCGACAGAGCAGCTGCTGAACTCCACTGCACAATCATCCCCTCACTGCACATCCAGTCACAGACGCGCAGAATAAGGACTATTGTCTTGTCCTGCAAATATCCGTAACAGCATACAGTGTGTTTGTGTCTGAAATAAGAGCCTCAGTGTTGCTTAGCCTTAATGACCGGCTACAGCAGAAGTCACCAGGCGCAGAGGAGCAAAGCACATGTGTAATTTAAAGTCCATCCCGGGTCTTTTGCTGTAACAGTCAGCTATCTGCGCAACTGTTTGCAGCAACACTGTAATCTACACATATTTAAACTCTCTCGAAACATACAAAAATGATCATTTTCAATATTTTCCCATGAGGCAAACAACATCATCACACCTCTGCAGTCTTTTCTTTCCCAGCACACCTCCAGTATGCGTGCATTAAGCCGCTAAAAGGATTATGAGTTCTTTAGCATCACTGTACATCGAGATCTGTGGTTGAAATTACACGCTGCAGAAGTGCAGTAATTACTGTCTTCTTTCCTGATGTTAAATACAGGTGATGTATTTCCAGTGTTTCCCCCCACCCTGATCCATTTAATTACTGAATGTCTGACAACATGTGTATATGTGTGCATATAAAAACTCCGGCTTCGTCATTATCGGGCCGCTCCATACATTACAGTCTAATTCAGCCCAGGCAATTATTGCTCGGCTAACATGTATGGATGGATGTCTGAGAGCAGCAGGTCATAACAGTCATATTGTATCGGCCATATTAGCGAGTCAATACGAGCCCTGGGCAGGTTGATTTAATTACACTATTATACATTAGGTTGATTAGACTCCTTTCCCTGGAGTAAGTACAGACTATATGTCATAATTATAACAACAGTGCAAATGATGAACAGTTCAAAGTAATATCCTGTTGTGGTTTGTCGTTGTTAATCATTGTGCTAAATGAATGTGTGTTGATGTGTATTCATGCTGCGCCTGCGGTGCTGATTTTATTGGGTTTTGACAAACGGGAAATGAAAAATGACATTACTATTAGCAGCGTACTGTAAAAAAAGGAAACACATTTAACCACTTTTATCTTACTGTTTGTTATTCCCCACTTACTGCAAAATGAATGGAACATGTGCGTTGATTTAGTGACAGTGTATACAGACGTGCATAAATGACACCCTGGAGCTCACATTATTCATATCTCCAGAAAGCATGCTGGGGAAAACATGAAATGATTTGCTCTCTGTTATGTTGGGAAACATAATGAACTCCTCAAATCAAAGCAAGCTTGACATTTAGTCGTTACCCCCCGCCCCCCCAAAAAAGCAAATAAATAAAGTAATGGGGCTAATGTTTTTTTTGCTGTCCTTGTTTTAAATTAAGGATTACACCCCAAACCTAGCACCTATCACAGCACATCATAATTAATTTGGAAATGTTATTTAGACATAATTTACATATAAATGTGTTTTGCATTAAAATAAAGAAACAATGCAAATACAACAAAGTAATAAATGACACCCTCAAGACCACAATTTACAATTAGAATGTTAAGCGTGTTGAATATATTCAAGAACAATTTCTTCTTGACCTTTCTTCACTCAGAGAGCGCATGAGTGACATTTTCTGTTTACTTTTCATCATCTGTGTTCCAAGACTTGTGGCTGCTTGGTGGTGTTGCTGGTCCAGCCAAAAGGGGACATTACAACTGATTGATATAATAATCAAAGGTGAAAAGTAAATTTGCACAAGCTTGAGCATACTCCTTTCTTAACATTGTATTTTTCCCTACTGCATTTTAGAGGAACTTCTTTTTTTTTTCATTAAAACATATTATCATCTCATAGCCGTCTTGCCAAATGCAATAACTATCGCAAGTACTAGAACTTTGAATACCTATGTTGCTGATAATACTTCGACTGTACTCTCAAGTATAGTCTGTAATGCATGAATACTTCTTTCACCACTAATTGTAATTAGAACAAGAGATTCCCAAAACAATGTGGGAGAATGTCGGGTAGCAATAACAGAAAAGTATAGAATTTTTGTGACATCTGTTTGAAAAGATGTTTTTTTTAATGTGTGTTCAACTGAGGTTTGTAATGACAAGATGCCACCGCACTTTCCTCTTTATTCTGCAATCTCTTATGCAGAAGTTTTTAAAATAAAGTTTAAAAATCTACAGAACTTTCACATATAAACTGGTGTTCAAACGTGGCTCCACCTTAAATTCCCGTGGTTGCATTTGTGTTCCTGCCACCGGCTCCCCCATTGTTGCTTACAGAAGCGCCCGTGTCACGCCTTTTCCACATGGTGGCAGCAAAGCAATGAGTGATTTTGCATGTGTTCACAAGTAATCCGTGCGTCCGGATGTGCTCGCACATGTGTACGCCGTCACACATTTGACAGCGTCGATCTGACCCGTGCTAATGAACACGCTGACACAGACTGACACCGAGACAAGAAAAAGACCCTCTTCCCTCCCAACGCCTCCATTTCTGGGCCTGTAAATAGCCCCACGTAGCCCGCTGCATGTTTATTAGTCATGTATCAGGCTCGCGGCTGATGGACACGGATGCTCATTACCAGTTAGTGTTGCTTCAGAAGAGAGCAATCTGGCGCCCTGTGAGGGTCGTCACTCAGGAGCAAACGGGCCTGTCAGCCGCATAAGTTGCAACTTGAATAGGAAATGTTGCACATTATATTGAACTGAACGAAAAGGCAGCTTTCAGTGGCAGAAAAAAACCTCCTGATTAGCTCAGCGTGCATGCAGCATGATAGGTTTATTACTTTAACACTGCAGAATGTTTCCATGAGAGTTTTGATGAATAATAATAATAATAACGTGTCTGTCCCTTCTTTCACCTCTCCAGGTATTTTCACAGTGGCTTAGGTTACCTTACATCTGCATAAGTGCTACACTTTTTTTCAGTAGTGGGTTATGTGATATTTTGGCAGTTGTGCGATGTGACATACACACAGAGGCCTGAGAGGCAGACCTGCTCCTCCTCTCCCCTTTCCATGCATGACATCACCACGTCTGCTTTTAATTAAAAGACACAAAATGGCAGTTGGGGGGGAAATATGAGCAAAATATTTGAATTTCAATCACTATCACATTTCCCTTATTTCACACACGCTGCGTCTGCGGAATGTGGCGTACGGCTGCATATCCAACGATGGGATCAGTCGCTGAGCATTAGGGCTGGGAGCAGACAGGAGAGGGACGTGAAGAAAACGCAGTTGGGTCTGTCTGAGGTAGCAGGTGCTTTTTATAAGAGGACTCAGTGTGTCGTGACGGAGGCGTTTTCACTCGATTCACCCTCTGCAGTGTTTGCACCAGACACAGCGAGACGAGCAGATTTGAAAGTGGTCAACTTGTGAACAGTGGCTTCTTGTGTCAAGACATGTTTGTTAAATTCAAACTAAATTCACTCCCTGGTCATATGAAAGTGTCAGTGTTCTCCACCAGATGGTGCAAGACTCCATAACTGATAGTCATTCTGTCCTTCAAGTCCTTCTTTTTATGCAAGATACATATCTGAGGCTAACAATTATCTTCTTTTTTTATGGTCAACCTTAAAAAAACAGTTGAGGATAATACTCTAGTACTCATATGGGCTAATTTGCATATCTACATGTACGATTGCAGATATGCAGTTGGGATGGATTTTAATGTTCCTTGGGGCACTTAAGGGCATAAAGAATGTGATTATGCTCTGCAGTTTCTTTCTTTTTCATTTTTCTTATTGTTGTTATTTTGTTATGCACACAGTACCTCACAACGTAGGGTAAAATCATGGTGCATTTAATCAGCGACCCAGCAGATGGCAGCAGCGACACACAAACCAGCATCAGCCATGACGGTCCAAATTTAGAGAAAAAAAAATACTCCACAGCTACCTACAGCCAGTCAGCGCCTCTGTAAAGTAAAAATCTATGTGCGTTATCTCAACCTTTGATTAGTCATGTTTCTTCTTTAGTCAAATTTCCACTTAGACAGGAATGTGTACGCTATTGATACGCCATAAACCTCATAATGATGGTTTTGGAGGCAGGTGTAATTATGCACATGAAAGCAAAGTAATCTCTCAATCTTTTTATGCTTTTCTTGGACAGTGACAGAGACGCAGTAACCAGAGATTCACTTCTCCATGCATTTGGATCCATGCGATATGCTCCCTAAGCACTCATCTTTTAGGTCGCATTTAAAGTTTTGACACTTTAATTGAACTGCAGATTCAAAAACATTCAATATCCTGAAATCAATCATTGGATTTACAAACAGTGAGGAAGTGCATAACCCTTCCACTGTCGCATTTTGCCAGATTCATACCAGATAACATTTCATCAGGGGAAGAGTTCACCATCACATGTGCAGTATTTATAAATTGACTGTAGCAGTTGCCAGAGAGAACTGCTGATGCACCATACAAATGTCTTTGTTATGTGTGAGCATGAGACTGAAACAATATAATTACATACATAATCTGTGTATATAATTATGAGCCGCTCTTCAAAATGAGGATGATATTATATTCTGTATTCATACCAACTGACTGATCCAATCAGTTTATTTCAGGCAGGTAGTCTCCTCTGATTCATCCTCACACAGCACACTCTCTGTCCTCTCTATCATTAATGGCCGACTGACACCCAAACAAAATATATATTCTGGGTGATGGATGTGATTTTTCGGGAGAAACTGCAAGTCAATGGTAACCATAGCCTGAGTAATCACAACCAGCCTGCAGTTGGTTTGGCTTTCTGCGCAGCTTCTGTGTTATTTAGGGCCAGAAGAGTTGAGACATTCACGTGTGCAAAATAATGTGGTTTGGTTCGTAGAGATTTTCCCTGCTGATTGGAAATGCGAGAGACCCGCAGAGAATCTGAAAGCCTTCAAAGGTTCAGCAGACATCAGCATCACCGTTAAATCAGACAGTTAGATTAGAGGTAGTTGGTTCATGCTTTTCACAGGATAAAGAAATTAAAGAAATGTCGATCCTGAACTGACATCTGTCACGGTAAAGATTCACAAATGCTCCTGAACTCTGCAAGTGTCCCTCCTGCTGCACCAGAATCTATTCAACCTCACAGAGCAGCACAGACCACAGTTGGAAGAAGTTTGGACCACATCTTGGTAATCAGTAAAACTGCCCTATCGTTGTCACGTGATCCATATCTGTGAACTTTTATAAACAATCTTTTACAAATTTGCACTGTGCTGTAGTTCGCGAAGGTTTCGGTAGCCAGTTTATAGATGTTTCTAAAGTAAAGTGGTCACGTTTCCTTTGTATACACTGGTGGTCCCAGGACGGACTCCCTCTTCAACATGCAACTTCAGGAGCTGCATCCCTCCGTAAGCACATCATGGAACCATAAGTGAGGTATAATAACCTACTTGCTCCGGGAGTTTCGTAACCGCCTGGATGCTTTCAAAAAGCCACCGTGGCAGCCAGTCTGCACTCTGTACCTAATGTGAGGCTAGGACACAGATCTGGTTCATGTGACGATATGTAAATACTTCCAGGGCTAATTTTCCACCTTAAGGATCTTGGAGCTCCCACAAGTGAACGCACACGCAGACACAATACTAATGTGTTCCGACAGGGGCCCGCTCTCGAGCCCGACTGGTGAAAAAGTGGGAAACCTCATTCGTCTGGAGGTCTCCTCACTCACGGCCCGGCGTGGGTTTCTGGGAAGTGCGGGAAGCTGAGGCACTGAGTCACTCTAGACGATGGGTCAGGGTGGTTTCAGACTGTTGCAAGAGAATTATGTCAGAGGGGCCAGCATGGAGTGTGTATTCTCAGGCGAGCTAGCAGGGATTCCCTCTGACAAGGCCTGAGCTTTATTTTCTTACGAAGCAAAGCTAGAGGGAGATGGGGGTGGGTTTAAGGTGATGATGTGTGAAATTATATTGTCCAGATGTATTTACACATGCAGCCACAATTGCAACAGTAGAGAGAGCCATTATAACTGGCAGCAAACCTTTCTTGATGTGTGTGCACAGGTGTGTGTAGCTTACATCGCTTTTTATGTACATACATTCGCTTGCGCACATGTGTGCGTTTTCTCGGCATGCTTGTGTATTTTTCCTTGGCAGCGAGGCAGCTTCTGATCTTCTTTTACTGGAGGATGATTACGGGTCCAGACGGTTTCCCAGAAGCCATGGCAGCACATGTAGATAGTAGGAAGGCTGTGACACATGGGAGCGGCTGAGTAACACTGCCTCCTGCTGCCAGTGCTGACAAGCTAACAAACCATGAAGGAATGCAGGGTTTCACAATCTCATACTGGCCATTGGTGGTAATGTGTCATCATTCCGAAACCTATCAAGCATCGAAATAGTGAGGCATCGTTTTACCATATGTTCTGGTAAATATGGTGCAAATACGCAAAGCCCAGGGGATCCACTGTAAAACATGTGCAGAAAAAAAACAGATATGCATCCTTTTCATACGCTGTATATCCCTCCTAATACTGTGGATAAATTAAACAAAGCTCAAGCAACCTTTATGTACACTCTAATGCTCTAGCCATGCCCTGTTGGAAAACACCACAGTATTCATAGAGGTACCTGCATGACAACCTCTGGATGTCATGTCAATAAGAAAACGCCCAACACCAGGCAGATATGCATGTTACTCCTGGATATACTATACAGCACAGAAGGAGAGTATCCTGTTTATAGTCTGAATCAAACGGCAACCTCCAGTTAAGCCAGTTCAGACACCAAAAATTGCAGTTCCTCAAATGGCCACTTGAGGCTGGTTCAAGAGGCAAGTTAATCCCCATAGAGCCCCTTGTTAAAATGCTCACCTTTAAAGCAGAAATAAACATATTTACTGCCAAGTAAAACAAAAAAGAGAGAATTTATTCTTATCATTCTTGACAACTGTAAGCTAAATTATATTAAGTTATGCATAATTAGAGGCGCGGCAGTTTTGAGTGACAGTCAATGGCCCTGTAGTGTGACTCAAGCATATATTGAGGGTAAAGCCTTGCCATTGGCCCGGTGACACCATTTTTAAAATCACCTTCCCTACATGAAAACACGCGGCTGTGCACCAACCTACATACGGAAATTTTCAAGTTTTGCTTAATGTTTAGATCCAATAAAACCGCCCCTGCTACTTTTTTCTGTGATTTATCCATTGTAATGGTAGTGTTTGCTTCCCGGCATGCAAATGTGAGTGAAAACCATCGCTTCATCCTGTTCTTCCTAAGGCAATTCTGATTGGTTTAAAAGAAACATAAAAACACCGAAGCTTTTTGCCATATAGCAGAATGATAATAAGGTGCAGCCAGACCATTCTACACAGCAACAACAACACTGTGTCTGTAGAGAATGTTCAGGTTGTGGGAAATCAATGGCCCAGAGATGTTTGCATGGTCCACCTGAGCTCCACTCATGCTCCATCTCTTTCCTCATTTTTGTAGTTAGATGAAACGAGGTGCTGCCAAAATCCACACCGAGTTTTAAAACCTATGGGTGAAGTCCATCTTTATAAACGCTCTATGATCTGACTACATAGAGATACGCAACCTCCACATGCTGCAGCTCTACCTTCAATGTTTTATGAAATGCACAACATCCACCCAACCGCAGTATGATCCACAGCAGGCTCTGGATTTTCAGACACTGGTTAGTGTTTACTTGTTGGAAAAGAACTGGACTTCATGAATCATTACAGTTTGAGTCACTCTGCAAGAAAATATGACAATGTTTTAACTGAAAACGCTGATTTTTTTTTACTGTGGGCAGCAAATATGACTGTAACACTGGCAGCCTCGACTAAACTAAAAAATGAATTCCAGATCCTAACAGTCATCAAATACAAAATGGTAATTTGTAAATTGAGACTATTACTTACTGAAATTGTGCTTTTATAATAAACCATGCAAGTTATCAGCAGGAACAGCATCCAGCTTTCCTACTTGAGTATGTTTCCTGGAGAAGGATCCCTCATTACACAATTATACTATTTGGTTTCAGCACAGAGGGTCCAAACTTGCAGCATCAGGGTATTCCTCCTGATTGGGATCACCGTCTGAGGTCAGGAATACCACTGTAGGATTCAAGTCGAAAAACATACCGCCAGATCAGGTTTCCCCGAAAACTGGGGAGACTCTTAACGGCTGCAGGGTGGAAGGGAATAACTTCAGATGGATCCACGTTAGGGCGGCACGTTCTCTCCCCGAGGATCAGCACTTTATTAGCTCTGGTTTAATCTCAGCAGTATTTTAGCGGTGTGAAAACTGACCGAGAGAGAAGAAAAACGGTTTCTCCTCTTGAGTGCATGAATATGTTAGTTGGTGGAATTTTAGCCACCCGTGAGTCATTCTGACCTGATGGGTTTTTCATCCGGACGCACACACATTCTAAATGCGTGTGTCTGTGTCATGCACGTTTAACACATGCTCTTAAAAGAAGTGTGTGTGGTTGCCGTTAAGCCTTGTAAAGATCTTTTAAAAGCAGAACACTGCCTGATGTGAAGCTGACATCGACCAGCGCTATCAGGTGAGGGATGTGAAGGTCAAGCTGCTCTCTCAGCGGAGCCGTCCGACACTTGAACATCACACTATGCGGCTTATTCCTCATGTGACACATTCTCGGCCCAGCCGTGTGATGGGGGTGAATCAAAGGAGATGGCTGACTAATGACACAGTGTGAATCACGACGTTTTTAACAGGGGTCTTTGTGTTGCTTGCAGCCACAGCAGGCACACATGTGTTGAGCAGAGTTTGTTACTAAGATGGTGAATTGCTGTCATGGCAAAGACAAATATTTGATAATGATTAGGTTCCAAAAGAATACAGGAGCTGACTGACACAGAAGTTATTAAGTGAAATGGGATTCTGACGAAAAACTGGGAGGCCTTCGTGGATTTTTCGGACCACTGTAAGAAGTTTTTTCTTTCTTTGTTTTCGCAAGAGAGATGAAAGAAATTCTCTGATTTACACAAGCTGGTGAAATACAGCCCAGTCAGAGGTGATGTCAGGACTGGACTGAACGCATACAGTGAGCTTATCAGATTTGCTCATAATAGATGCCTGCTGTGGCTGTAAATAAAGCTGATGAGATGCGTAAAGCAAAGCAGAATGTAGCAGGCCCCAAAACAACGAGCTGCAAGATGGCAAACTGCTCCATCGAGGTGACTCATTTTCCATAAATTAATCACCTTTTGCATTGCACAGTAGTTGTCATTTACAACTACCCCATTTTTAGTTTAGAAGTTGGTCATTAGTGCAGCTAGCAAAGTATGGTAGTGATGCAGTAGTACATAAAAGTAAAACAAATAAATATGAACCAAATGCAGTAAGATTTTTGAGAGTCATTTTTATTTGGTTTTTCAGTTTAGTTCACTAAATCACTTTGTTATTATATACTGTCATTTACACACAGTTTCAAGGCTAAAGAGGTGGGTAAATCAGTTTAGTGGAACGGGGCATTGCTTTAGCCCATATATCAAAATGCCAGCATGAAAACTGTAAAGCATCCAGCCCATATGCTGACCTCCTAACCTTCCAACCCCTCAAGTCACACCAGTAAAAAGAAAAAAGTCCCTCACAACTGGACAGCTGCCACGGTTTCCAGGCAACTAACACAAACAGCAGGAAACAGAAGAGGGGATCCCATCAGAGGGGCCATGAAAAAGGAAAGGCACCGACTGGAGACAGGAAAAGGAGAGAAAAAAGAGGAAGAAGACGGGGTTGGTAGTTCAGCTGACCCCCCCTCCACGCCTGAAGTCCTGCAGGCTTTATTTTTCTCGGCTCCTCGGTCAGAATGAGTGTCGGCCGATCTTAGAGGGTGACTTGCCGCGGCACTGTAAGCCAGGATCGAGCTATTTTTAATCTTTTTATGACATGTCAATACCAGCACCAAGGACAGGTCATAGAATCACAGTAACAGCAGCGTCAGTGACCTGCTGCAAACTTTGTCTGGGTTGAAAGAGCTTAAAAATTACACCTCTGCATTAGCATTGAAGGACACTAGCATTACCTGAAAATTCTCCCCCTTCAATAAACTGCCACAATCTTGGATTCCATGAATGATCTGCATTTCTAAGGTTTAAAGTTGAACTTTAGTAGTAAAGTGCCACAACCTAATGGATGGGATCCTGTTTCAACTTGTCCCTGAAAAGCCTTGCGCTGCTCGAGAGCAGTACTTGTGCTGCTATACAATATGACCACGTTAAAGAGGGTGCAAACATATTGCCGCTCCTCTGAAATGTGAAGCAACACGTGGACAGTTTGGAGGAATCTGAAACTGGTTGGACAGAAGCATCAGTTGTTGTTAGACAGCTCCCAGTGTGCATGTTGTTGTAAATATCAGGAAGGATAACCAGGACTGATGAATCCTCTCTGAGCAAATCTGGAGGAAGTAAAGTATGTTATCTTGAATATTTTAAAGGAGTCCATGACTCATTGCAATAGACTAAAATGCATTTAATATTTCCACTTCATCCCTTTACACAGGAAAATAAAGAAAATAAAAATAATTACTGAGCTGAAGTAATCAACATAAAACAGTAGTCACAATGACTCAAGGTTCAAAAGATACAACAGTTTTTATTTGTGACTGTTCCTCAGGTTGTGCAATAACAATAAAACATTATAAAAGGGCAGTTGAAAATCAGAGAAAAGTCACAATGTTATAAATAAATAGGAAGTAGAGATTTTGATGCTAGTTGAGCTTGTATGTACATGGCCAGCCTTGTGGATGCCCGATCCCGTCAGATCTTGGAAGCTAAGCGAGGTTGGGCCTGGTCAGTACCTGGATGGGAGACCGTGAGGCAACACCAGGAAGCCTGGGTGGATGCAGTTGGTGATGGTTGGAAGGGCCGATGGTGCAGACTGGCAGCCTCGCCTCCGTCAGTCTACCCTAGGGCAGCTGTGGCTACATACATAGCTTAGCACCATCGAGTATGGAGTGAATGAATAATTCAATGTAAAGCGTCTTCAAGTGTCTCGAAAAGTGCTATATAAAACCAATGCATAATAATAATAATAATTATTATTATTATTATATACATAAAAAGCGAGGTAAGCTACACACACCTGTGCACACACATCAAGAAAGGTTTGCTAGTTATGCCAGTATGAATTTCCAGTGTTGTGTCAGTGGCAGCAGTAGTGACCTCCTTCAGTCTGGTTACTGGAATGGAGACATGGTTGGACTGAGCCTGGCTGGTGCTCTATTCTTGATACTATGCTGCACAATAATGGACAGAAATTAGAAAAAAAAAGGACTTATTTGTAAAAATGTATTTGGTAACATGTTGTCCAATCAACTTTTTGTCCATTTAGAGGTGTTCTTCCAAACTGGGTAACAACAATTAGCATCTCTGGCAAGAAGGAGAATAATTCTTACTTGCAAATTGAGCATCATGTAGCCTCAAGAATCTGCAATCAGCGTATAAAAAGAAATAAAATGCATGTGATACAGTGCTTATCGATGCCTGACCTGTTATTTAAAGCCATGCACATTTGCAAAGTAATTCTAAATGTGTATCTTTTTAGAATTATCTCATGCCTTGTAAACTCCCCGGTCCTGTTATCTTCTTGTTAAATAACATAACAATGGAAACAGTGACTGGCTGTGACAAATCTTCTGTCCGTATTTAGTCGACAGGATGATTCAAGACGCTGGGAGATTGAGCTCAGATTTGTGAGTGACCTTTTCACATTACTGGGACCCGAGCTGTGCTCGACTATATAAATATGTTTTAATGTAGAGCAGCCAAGCTGGAGAGCCCTGCAGTAAAAATGGCCTTGGCATATATGCTTGGGCTTAAATCACTATAATGGACCTGGATGTGACAGTCATAGGCTAGAAAAATGAAACCATCCGCCCTCATAATCCCATAACCATTACTGGGATTGCAACAAAACCGAATGGATACGCATTTTAGTTGAGGACGAAAAAAAAGAAAAAACAAAAGAAAAAAACAGCGCTTACATCATAGTGTTTTGTTAGAAACTGACAATCTGGGCCTCCTCAGATGTCTTGGCTGAGTAATTATCTGTGTTGGAAGTGATGTAGGAAAATTGTCTCATAGGTCATGTGCCTTTGACCTATAGAAACTGTTATTGGCCACAGGTTTTGAATTAGCTACACATGTGGGTAAAGATACAGTACCCATGGTGGAGCTCTTATCACAACTCACACTGTCAGCAAAAGCAGTCGTAGAGAAAACAGAGTGCAGTAATAGATCATTAGCTAGAAAAACACTGTTCAGATATTTCAGCCCTGTAGAGCTGTTTTTAATCTAGACTATAACAAACAATGGAGAGCATTATCATACTTTTATGATCTTGTTTTCCCTCTGAGTTACTCTTGTCTTTTTCTTCCTATATTATATGTTATTTTACACCGTATTTCTTCTTTCTAAAAAGCATGTGGCCTCTTGAGTTGACTTAAACTGCACAGTTGCAGGATAT
Organism: Dascyllus trimaculatus; assembly: GCA_024666655.1. Lineage (NCBI taxonomy): Eukaryota > Metazoa > Chordata > Actinopteri > Pomacentridae > Dascyllus > Dascyllus trimaculatus. The sequence goes on from CM045451.1 coordinate 29,222,298, forward strand.
GCAGCACTAAGTGGGCAGCAATAGTCTGAAGTGGTGCATTAATCTCACTTATAATACCAAAGCAATGGTCTGAGAGGCATAAAAAAAGCTTTGTCTTCTCTATGGCATGTAAATAAGAGTGAAAAAAGAACCGACTTCACGCTGCTTCTTCCTGATTTTCTAACAGCACACGATCTTAGTCAATGACCGTGTGACAATGACAGCTCTGCTTCTTTAGTTTACAAGCCAGACATGTATGCTACTTCCTATTCATAAGAGGAATCTCTGAAAAAAGCCAGTAGCTAAACATACAGCGGTGTCCAGACATGCCTAAGATAGCTCCAAGCAGTTCTCCATTGTGAGGCCAGAAGTATGCGCCTCCATGCATCTATACGCCAACAAAGGAAAAGGAGAAGTGTGTACGACTTGTGCGTGTGTGCTGCACTAATGCCAAAGGATGGATCTGACCGCAGCCATTCACAACTTGCCTTCATTAACCGCAGACTTCTTCATTTAACACCATCACCATTCACATTAGACAGAAGAAAAAAAAATCCTCGGAGGTGACTAGTAACCACGTCTGTGGCTGCGGTAGCTGCCACTTATGCTGCAGGATTAAACATGGCTGAGTAATAAACTTGTATCAACAGAGTGCACACAAATGAGTGTTTACAGCTATTAAAAGCAGCCTGAATCAAGTTATGGCTCATAGAAAAACTTAGAAAATAGATAATAATAGTGTAGGGAACTCAAGATGCCAGTGTGCACATTTCCCCGGATATGTCAAACATGAATTATATGCTGTAAAAGGAGAGGATTAAGTGTGCAGCTTTGAGGGAAAAGCCTGGGTCTGCAGCCTTGAATTTTATGTATCACAAAGATTCACCCGGAGTGAGCTGCACTTCTCTGGGTTTACATGTCTTGTTAGTGTCCGTGTCCATATTATTATCTGCCTCAAGCTCCCTGTTTTTCCCCAAATGGTAGCATTCCTGATGTCTAGACAAACAAATATGACAGGACTAAGCCCGGAGCTTGGAAAGCCTTAGATGTGATTATTTATACATGTCAACTTTTGGTCTATCTTTTACATGTAAATCTTTTATGGAGGGTTCTAAGAAATGTATTCCGACCGTGCCAAGATGTAGCCTGACTCCTGGGCCAAACCACTGGTAGTAAATATTATAGAAGCTGGCATTAAGTACAGCACTCATGCTGCAAAACCCACTCTTGTCATTTATTATATCATCAGCAGCGTTGGCAAAGATTTCCAGTCCCTTTACAGTGATGCACCACACTGAAGCAATGTGCTAATAGCAGAAAATAAGAGTAGAAAAACAGTGGAGTCTGAGCTCCGCATCGGACGCTCCCGATCTGGATTTTGGCTCATGATGACCTGTGAGGGCAGCGGAACGACAAAATGAGGGGAAAAGAGCAAAACAAAACACAAGAGAAACAACTCAATTTGAGCAAACGCAAAGGCAGCATGTTTCTGTTCACAAGGACACGAGAAATGATCGCTTTCTGCGAAACACACGAGCGAGGAGCAGGCCGCTCGTAAATCTGAGCACAAGACGTCGTGCGTCTCTAATGCTCTCCGCAGACATGTTGTGGCTGCTTAGTGCGTGCACTGTCACCGGGCCAGATGTAGTAACGCTATAAATTATCATCTCACATTTCCAGGGAAGATGTAATGTGAAATGAGGGCAAATTCTTCCATAACAACCTGTTTAGAAAGTAAAGTTGACTGGTGATTTATTTGCAAATCACAACAGTGAGCACGACCTGAGGACCAACTCTATCATCAGTGGAGTGAAAGAAGACGACACCAAAGCACGAGAGGTTTCCAATGTGACACTGTATGACTTGTAACAAATTAAAGCTTTATGAGGCAAATTTGTTGAGTGGGAGCATGAACAAACAAGACTATTTAGCAGTTTGGGTAAATGACAATTCTGGATTTGAACTTCCAGTAAAAAATGGGACTTCACTGTGGCAAATACAACACAGCTATCATAGTCAATATGGATGTTTTTTACATTAAAATCTGATCTTTTGCATATTTAAACTGCAGTGCGGATTTGAACTTCAGCCAGAATCACTCTGCTAAGAATCCCACGATCACACTTACGAGAAAAGGTACCGTTACTTAAGTATAGTTACTTTGAATACACATTATGGGAATCGTTAGACCATCAGGTTTTCAGATCAGGCCTATCTTTTTAAATGATTTATAGACTGCTTAATGAGCTGATGGTTATAATGTCTGTCGCTGAAGATGCTCTGAAGTGCTCAGACTATTGTTGACAGACTGTAGCTAATGGTACTTTACTCAGTATCACGGAATCCATCAAGATAAGCCCTCAGACTGCCACTGAACTGTGCCCCACCACAGGGTTTGAAAGTTGTTCAACAACTGGTGCAGCCCCATCCTGCCGACACTGCCAATCAGCTCCTCTTTTTTTTTTCCTACCGCTGGTTTGTATCATAATTCATCTCCTAAAGTACGTGATTCTGCTTTTTCATCTTTGAGCTCACACATGCACATCGGCCAAGCCGCAGCTGACGCCAGAGAGCTACTGTAGGCAAAGAAAACACAGCGTACTATTACTTTCCCCCCCGTGCCGTCTGCTTACGCCTGCCCCACAGCCTGCCTGCCCCCAAAAGGCAGTCTGCTTTTGATTATGTGTGATCATCCTCAAGCTCGCCAGCTACATTTCAGACTCACGGGAGTCTCTCTCTCTCTTTCTCTCTCACTCGCTCTCCTTTTTCTTTAAATCTGGACCCAATTCAAAAGGAATCACACTGTAGCTTGTCTAAGCCGGTGTTAATTGCGGTCATGGCAGCTACCAGCTCTTCTCTGTTCTGCTTGTTGCATGTTTGTTTTCTATTTGTCTTTATGATTTCCACAGGATTTGTAATCCACATGATAGAGACTGTAGCTTTGCATGCGCCAAAAGATTCGCATGAAACTAATTTTTACCACCTAATGGAATCTCTCTTTAGAAAGCCTCTGTAAGTATCATAATGACACTTACTGTATAATTACAGTTTAAACCTTCATTTGTCAGCATACACTTACAGCACCCGTTATACTGCCAACTGTTTAAGAGTTCCTATTTAGGTAATCATTCAAAGATTCGTGCCATTTACCATGTATGCCTCAATCCAGGCCTAAATGGAATGTAAATTTACATTCTGCAATGTATTTTTTTCTTTCTGCTTCAATCTTGACCCCACAATGTTACAAGAGAATCATATAATGGGAACTATTACTTTGATAATAGGAGTGCAATTAGGGATATAGGCTGACAATGAACCTCAGTGTTTTCCTCCAGCACAAGGTATCGCCACAGATTCACAGGGGACCGACTTCATACGAAGTAGTGGAAAGCAGAGATGAGTGTTTGTGCTGTCAGTGGTTCAGGACGGTTATTTTTGGGCACAACTGTGAAACCCCCTATTTCCCTCAAACAGGAGGAAAACCAATTTGGAGATGAAACTCGATAGCTTTGCACTTTTTAATCATGGGGACTGGGTGAATGTTTGGATCATGCTAACGATGATATAATAACATGATTGCTGTAACGTTAATGAGGAAGGCCATTACAGGCATATCAGTAAATGCGGCTTACTGTTGTTGTGGCTGCAGGATACCTCCAACCGACCCATCACCAACACCCACTGAGCCTCTTCCATGGGGGAATCAGATGGTATGCAGGGTTAAATACAGAAAAACAAGAGAGAAACATGAGATTCACGTGCCCTAATAAGATAGAAGAGTAGGCCTATGGCTTTGAATTGTGCATTTATCAAGAAATTTTAGAAACCAAGAGGACTTTGTTTGATAATCGAGTGACTCCACAGTGGGAATTCAACGAGAAATAACATAAAATCATTCAAAGTCAAGAAGAAAAGCAACAATTTAAGATTTATCAACTAGTAAAATGATCTTATACTGGTTTATGACTATATTTGCATCATAAAATGTGATGGATGCGTCATTTTTTAAATTTGGTAAATGGTTTCTTATTCTCTACCATTGTCTCTCTCTCCTCTCTCTCTCTTTTACGCACACACACGCACGCACACACACACACACACACACACACACACGCACGCACCTCCTCCGATGGGATCCCGGGGTGAAAGACATCATCAGGCGGTCCAGGCGGCTGCAGGAGCCGGTCGCGTCACTAGTGGATGGGCGGCGCGCTGACGGGAGGACGGAGGGTGTTTTCCAGCTTTAAAAGCACCGGAGCCGGCCCCTCCGACAACAAGCGCGCTGCGTCATCGACCTGGGGAGACTCTTTAAAAACCTTCATTGTGTCGAAGTGAACCAAACTCACCTCAGCCACGGTTCTCTCCCCCCTTCCTCCCCTCCTATCTCTCTCTCTCTCTCTCTCTCTCTCTCTCTCAGCAGCCGTATTATTACCTGCGCCGGTCTCCTGGTTCCATTCAGTCCGTTTCGTGCGCACTGCCCAGCGCGTTGCGATTCCAAAGTTCGCTTCTTGTTTTTTTTTTTATTTCTCCTTTTTTTTCCCCCGAAATTCTTTGCGAATTATGCTTTGGTTTAACGGTGTGTGAAGTGAAGTGTTGCGATCACAGTGTTTGGTGATACTTGACAGACTCGCAGCCGGAGAAAGTTGCGCATCGCTTGTTGAATGCAGGATACCTTCTGCCTGAGCGTTAGATCCAAGTTCAGCTTTGGAGCAGCAGCCGGTAAGGAGCGGGGACTCCAGCTTCTCACCTCTCTCGCCGCCGATATGAAGTCTGCAGAAGAAGGTAAAACAAAACAAAAAAGTTCCTAGCAGCGCTGATATATGTGTTGCCTGCTTTGGCTGATGTTGAGATGCGTTGACAGCGGGTGCTGCAGTAATGCAAATTGATGGGGACCTTATGCACTACTGCAAAGTCTGAGTTAAGCCTTGTGTGAGCTTAAATTACAGTGAAAAAGAGCTCTCACTTCAGGTTAAATGCAACATAATCTGTATTTTTAAGGTGAGTAATCATACAAATAAATACTTATATTCAGCTGCTTAGGTATTAGATGTTAAAACAATTAATTACTTGACCTCCATGTGTGATGATCTGTTTTGTTTCTTTAAATTCTAATGTTGTGCTCACCCAAGTATGCTGAGGGCCATGCACTCATTTTTACATCCACACCATTAGGTGTCTCCAGCTGTCTTTGCAGGTGCTTTGTATCTCAGATGATGGGGTTAAACGCTTGCTGTTACCTGCACTCCTCTGGCTCAGAGGTTCAAACTGATGTTACAGTTTTAAATTCTAAATCAGACAGATGGTTGACTCGCCTCCATGCAGTAGGAGGTCAGATGTCAGAGATCAACCTTGGAGCAGCCCTCAGTAGCTGCTTGTGATTCTGTGCTTTCTGCAGACATTCTCATAAAGGATGATTCAGCCTTGGTTTGCTGTGGAAAAAGAACATCTAAATATGAAGTTCTTAGATTCAGCACTGTTGGTAGCAGGATTTAAATTTGCTCCATCTGCAGTCACTGATAGCCTGTCTTGTCTTCATTCACGGTGCTGATGTCATTGGCTTTTTGTGGATTTCGGAAATTTCATTTTGTCTTTGAGGTTTTTTAGACGGATGGGTGCGGGCAGTATTATTATTCATTTCAGTCCCTCAGTACTAAGCCTTATAATTGGTACCAGACCCGTGTGTGTATGTGTTTGTGAGGGAGAGTAGAGCTGTGATGTGTGCGTTCAGGGATGCCGGGGTAGCTCGCTTGCTTGACAAGGAGACGTGCTCAACCACACACACAGCCTCAGCAGTGTGCCGAGGGCTGATTCGCTGTCACACACACTGAACGCAAGCACACAGACGCACACAGGCCCTGCTGGTGTTTTGCCATAGCCCCATAGTCAGCCATGTGCGATAAGTGGCCCCAGGGCTCTTAGTTCCAGAGGCTGCAGATGACTTCTGTGGGCGACCACCTATCTCCCTCTGAGGTCCCGTCAGTCTGAGCCCGGCCTAGACCACAATCCCTGTGGATAAACCCATCCATTCTTTAGTCACGCTGCTTTGGTTGTGGGGGGAGAGTGTTTTGATCATGATAACATAATTGAGAGGAATTGGGAGGGGGGGACAGAAAGAGCACGCTATAATCTGTGCGATAGTGTTTTCAAATTAACTCTGCGTACACCACATTCTCAACGCATTGCCTTGTGTTCTTAGAGTGAGTCATTTTTCTTTTTCTTTCACTGATTTCATCCCCCAAAATTCTCATCTGGTATAATTTTGCTAGTTCAGCAGATGAGATGTGTGTGTGTGTGTGTGTGACCCGGAAAAGTCAAGTTTCGAGATCAGCCAGCACACAAGAGTGAAAGCCCCACTGGGTTTGAGTGGGTGTTAGAAGTACATTGCAGCGCAGTGCACTGATCACACACACATACACACACACACATACACCCAAAAGGGTGAAAAAAAAATTAACAGCTGCAACTCTAAGCAAGTCAGTCAGGCCTGAAGTAGGGAGGTGTGCCACAACGGGGTGGAGAGGCCAGGAGATTATCATCTGTTTCAAACCAGAGGAGAAAAGCATCAGAGAAGACTGAGCAGAAGGATCACTGGTTTCTGTGTTGAACCGGTGCATACTGACTGGGGCAGAGATGAGTTTCCAGCATGAAGAGCAGGAGTTTGATTTCAGCAGTGTGTTTGAGTACAGCCAAGGTGCTCAGAAAGAGCATGAGAGAGGTGGGTGCTGAGAGGCAATAGTGGGTTTCTTTACTTTATTCTGGCTTCACAATGAAAGAGATATGAGTGTGTTTACCTGTGAAAATAATCTATAAAAGGGTCTGGTATTAATTATTGTGATAACCAAGTAATGTACTTTTTGTTTTGTTTTTTTTTAAATTGAACTTTCCTAAGCTTCTGTTTTGGGGAATAATGTGTTTCAAAGTTCAGTATTTTAAAGTAGAAGTGGATTTCAGATTGACTTCTCTATATTAAGTGTGGATAATATCTACTTATATATTAAACATGTGTGCTGCTCAACACATAATCACCTCTGAAAATAGACTCTCATAAGCTAATTTTACCTTGCCTGCTCGCTCACTTATTATGTGGTGTGTGACAGATTTGTCATTTCATGTGATACACAGCATTGTGGTTAACAAATATAGCACACTACATCAAGGGGAATGCCCTTCGCTGGGTTTCAGACTGAATGTTTTCATTTCTGTGACCACTTTTGCCCTCTTTGACGTTATCAATAAAAGGCGGGCGTGAGGTTTACAACTGTTGACACAGCCAACCAGCCGCTACGAGGCTAACTCAGGAGGCATACCTGCCAGGCTATATGTGCTTCCGCTGACTGAGTTTGTATGTCACTGCGCTCGTCTGTCTGTGATTTCCTTGTGTGCCTGCTCGTGCATGCCCCTTTGTTTGTGTGTGCGTGTACCTCGGTGCATCAGCGTAGCGCTGCAGCAAACTCTCTCTGACTTAATCACAAGCTCAGAGCGATGCGAGAGTGCTGTCAGTTTTCCACAGGGGAGGGCCTAATTCACTCAGTGAGTGATGCAATCAATCAAATAAAGCATCCATCAGCGCTGCTGGAGGAATTCCTGTAGAGTACATATGACAGCGGGGTGTGCCAAATAGAGCCTCAGATGAACTGATCAAACAAACAGAGTGGCGGTGCAACTTGCATCTACACAGTAACCGCATACAGTAACTGCTTTGAGATGATTGCTAAGCTTCTCCAGATGTTTATAAAGATGGGGGGCAGTCGGTCTCTGCATGAAAGTATTGTAAGATCTGTGTCTGATGTTGTTCTTAAATGTCAGTTACCACTGTAATGTACGAGCTCTGAGCATTTCACTATGGAATGTAGTTGCACATTATCCTTCTATATTTTAAAAATATACTTCTCTTTTTCAGATGCATACAGCTACACACCAAATGTCAGCCTGTCCCTTCCACTGGGTATGGGCAACCCCTGCCTGGCCACTCAGTACCACACCTTACAGTCCAGCCCCGTCATCTCAGTTTCTTCCTGCCACCAGACAGGCTACAGTCTCCAGAATGACAACCATGCAGCATCAGGCTACTACCTGCCCCACGGCTTGAGACCCAATGGTGCTCCGGCCCTGGAAAGTCCTCGTATTGAAATCACTGCCTACAGCCAGTACCCTGAGGATGAGGTAGAAGAGAGCAGCAGTGAGGACCACATCATCAAACGAGGTGTTAACTCCATTGTTACACTGACACTGCCCAATGCAGACGGTTACCGCGATCCCAGCTGCCTCAGCCCTGCGAGCAGCATTTCCTCACGCAGCTGTAACTCCGAGGCATCATCCTACGAGTCCGGCTTCTACAACTATGACAACTCCCCGCAGAACTCCCCCTGGCAGTCTCCCTGCGTTTCCCCGCGAGGGTCGTCCTCACTTCTGTCGTGTCCACATGCCATCGGCCCTGCAGGCTCCCCTCACCACTCACCCTCCACCTCCCCGCAGATAGGAGCTGTGGCCGAGGAAGGCTGGCCAGGACAACCTCGTGGCTCCAGGCCGAACTCCCCTTCCTGCAGCGGTGGCGGCGGAGGCAACAGTGGTGGCATCGGGAAGAGAAAGTACAGCTTCAATGGCACCTCTTACCGTCAGACATCCTGCTCACCCAACCAGTCGCCCACCCCTTCGCCTCATGGCTCCCCCAGGGTCAGTGTCACAGATGAGAACTGGCTCCCCAACACCAACCAGTACACCAACTCTGCCATCGTGGCCGCCATCAACGCTCTAACCACAGACGGAGTGGTGGACATGGGGGAGGGAATCCCAATCAAGACGCGGAAGACCATGCTGGACCACTCCTCCTCCATGAGTCTGAAGGTGGAACCAGGTGGAGAGGACCTTGGTCCGGATGGGGACCTCTGCCCCGAGGACTACCCCTCCCGCCTGGCTCTCAAGAAGGAGAACTACTGTGGAGGGTTCCTGGATGTGCCCCAGCATCCGTACTCCTGGTCTAAACCCAAGCCTTACCTCAGGTAGGTCGAGCTACTCCACCTTTTGCTGAGTCAAAAACTAAACTTGGATCAAAGTTTACCAAACAGATCGAGAATATGAAGCAACCAGCCCAGTTAGAAAACAACAATACTCACACATATTTGCATCTTTAGAGAGATTTATGGTCTTTAGCATTCAGTCTAAGGACCTCTATTTACAGACGGTACAACTCATCAAATAGCATAACTACATTATGCTGTTGTTGTCTTTTTGTTTCCACATTTAGTGTTGATATTTATTATGAGCACGAGATTGTTTTAGTTTTTAATCTTCAAAGGCCATATCAAAAGGCAGAAATCCAAAGTTACATGCAATTCACTTCCAAAAGAGCTCTCTTTGAAGATCAAAACTATTTCATAAATCATATTTCACAGAGAGGAGTTGCACAGCATGTGTGTGCCCCTGTTGCTATAACAACCCACACACAAATATAAAAAATGCACACGCACACACGCATGCCCTCAACAATATCATTGATTTTTGTCCTTTGAGCAAGGTGAGCTTTTTTGATTTCTTTTGTTTCTCTCGTGGCATTTTTTTTTTTCGCCCCCCGAGCCAATAACACACTTTCCTGTAGGAAATCAAGTGTTTGATTAAGATAGTGAGCAGCAGGAAGTAATGGTGACAGGCCTGGCTGAAGGGGAAGCAGTCTGTGAGTTAATCAGCCGGCTCGCTGCGCTGGTCTGTCGCGCCATCAGCCCATCTTTTGCTGTGGAGCTAACGTGATGTCATGCACTGACGGGGCAGATAAAGCCCTGCGGGGGGAAATCAGTTCGTTTTGGGTCAACAAACAGCCCGCAAGTTCCACAAAGATGCCAGAGATTGGTTTCAGCAGAGCCACCCTTCAGGTCACGGGTTTGCGTTTACCAGGCATCCGGCACAGAGAAATATTGTCTTGCACATGTTTGTTTTGGTTTAGATATCTCCACGGTGTTCGCATGGGAAGCTCTGACTCTCCATCTCGAGAACAATGATGTTGAGGGAGGCCAGCTGCAGCTCTGAGAAAGAGATATCACGCTCCAAGGCAGGGTGTTCTGCTGACCTTATTCCATTGTATAACTCCACTGTCTCCAATACTAGCGTGGCTTTGTTTTATAATTTTACAGTTATCAACTTGAAATGCATAGTAATTGTATCAAAGTCAGCCTGATTGCCATTAGTGTGAGACTTGTTTTTGTGCCCTAGAAACGTCTTTCCTCCCACTGTCACTTTCTTAACTCGCCGTGTCTGTTTCCACCTGTCACAAGATAATGCAAAACACACCGCTCTGACCGGGGCACATTCGTCTCTCATTTATTTTTCATAAAAAAAAGGGCCACTAATTATTACCCAGGCTCAAGGAATTACACACGTCAGGGAATGACTTCAATTGATTAGATTATAGACCATGATGAAATGGAGCAGGATCAAGCCAGTTGGATTACACTAAAGTGTCCCAATTTAAAGCTAATTTAAAGCAAGTTTAGATCGCTTTGAGTCAGACTTCCATGACAGTGATGGAACCCTGCGTCCCTGGAAAAAATACAACCTTACAGTTCCTGCTTAGGCAAATCAAATCAAAACAGAGAGAAGCAGAAAATACATAAAAAGACAATCATCGTCCGTGTGCTTTCATGCTCTTATCCCAAGAAAAGTGGAAATGTAGAACAGAGCACTCACTGGAAAATAACCAGACACTGGGTGTTTACCATAGAAAGTCATAATCTTTAGACTGGATAAATACTGATTTACTATCCTGTTGAAAAGCAGAACATTGATATGTTATGTCACTTTCACCTAAAAACAATCAATTTGTCATGTTATTGCAGCCCATCTCTGCCAGCGCTGGACTGGCAGCTTCCGTCCTGCTCCGGTCCCTACAACCTGCAGATCGAGGTGCAGCCAAAGTCCCACCACAGGGCCCATTACGAGACTGAAGGCAGCCGAGGAGCCGTGAAGGCGCTGTCTGGAGGACACCCTGTCGTACAGGTATGTCAGCGCCACTAAATGTTTTTGAAGCAGATCTTTAAGACTCACTGTGCGCATTTTAATTCACCAAAGACAAGGTTAGCTTTGTGTGTTTCAACTGTGTAATAACTTGCTGTCATTACACCATAAGTGCTAACCATAGCGTGCTGATTAACAGTAGTTTTCTGTCCAATAACAAGCTTTTGACATGGACTTTTGGCGGTTTCTCACTTTATGACAGCATGTAGTCACAAAGCAAAGTCAGAGCAGCCTTGACATTTCTTTCATTAGTCTGCACTTTGATGTTCTCTTGCTGTTTTTTTCCCCTTTTTTTCCATCAAAGAAGTCATGAAATCAGATTTGCATGGTCAGAATTAGCTTAAATCTGAACTATATGATTGCTGTTTGAAACATGCACAAATTATCTGCTGATTCTGGAGAAATAATAGTTCCACATGTGGATGAATCAAATAATGAAACTGCCAGGTGTCATCTCCATGTATTAATATTTTGCACCATAACATTAGAAACCACTGTAAAAAGTAACTACACAGCACAAGTCACTTATTTTTAACTGACATGCTCTGTAATGTGCCGTTGCATTACCATTGCAAACTTGTCAGCTAGCCTTTAAAAGACTTTTCTTTTAGCTTCTGTTAGCAGCAGCACAGTATTTGCACACTGTGCTTCAGCATGAGCCTGTATGCTGTGTTATTAATGTTCCCTGAAGCTGAGAGTCAATCTACTGCTGTAAAAGGTCGTTCTGACCAGCAGCAGTGCACGCTGACTCAATTAGTATAGAGGAGGACCATCGCCTCTCACTATTGTACTTGGCAAACACTTAAAGAGCACACGTCAGTCTCACTTGCAGCACAGCACAGAGCTCCTTTCTCTGCGCCGCTGTCATCACAGTATGCTGACAACTCAGTTTACACAAGGCGGGGATTTGATGGTGTATGCATGTCCTGAAGAGAGGGTGAATTTACATTAAAGGCAGTTTATTTGAGCTAAAACTGCTTTCATCTCACTAATTGTTGGGGTGTTCCTTTGTAAAAGCTTTGCTAAAGAATGAATCGGGTCGATTTTAGATTCAGATTTTTTTTCTTGCAACCAAAGTAAACCCTGCACCCTGAGAAAACACTTTTCTTTAGCCAAGAAGAGCGTAAGGTTGGTGGTCCATCCTTGTCACACACTTAGCATTAGATGTTGTTCACACTGCAGCTGTTTTGTAAATAGATGCTGTCAGCACATCCTGGTCTGCTCGCTGTCAAATGTGCTTGACAGCTGTTGCCCTACGTGGTGTTATAAACAGGCCTGTCAGCCTTTAGGTTTTCTCTGTAAATACAGGTAATCACTCCCCTTCATTACAAACCTGTGTAGATCAACATGCGGGTGAATCAACATCGCACCCTCACACCTCCCCACGCTGCACTGAGAGGCTGACCAGACTCAGCTTGCCATGCACAGCTGTGGCAGGTGAGACTGGTAGTGATTTAGTCGACGCCACTTTCTGACTCATTCTCCGGGGGCCAGAAAAATAAGTCATAAGTAAGAGCCTTGTACGGGTTTGCATACACAATGCTCTCCAGATTTAGATTTTTGATTTGATTATTTCATGCGTCACAGGCACCAGTTTAATGACAACTTTGTGAGGACGTTTCCAAGTCTTACTGCATGTGCCAATCACTTATTAGTTAGCGGTAGCCACAGAGAAAATATGATGACAGCTGCTTTAGCGTCACACCTGCTCGCGCATTCGCATACCTCGCATTTTACTGTTACTTCTTGTTGAGGAGTGATTTATGCCTCTGATTTTTGCATGTGCAGTCAATCGGGATATCTTTAGGGTTTCATAACAGTGGAAACCACTGCAAGCATGGCAGTTGGCAGAAAGATAAATCTATCAGGATTAGGAAATCATGTGTACACAGTAGAGTGGGGTACAGTACAGAAGAAGAACCCGTAGTTTATCTTCGGGGAGTTTTTGCAAAGCATGAAGTACAAAACCTCCCATAAACCTCACTTTCTCACTCCTCATCACTCTCTTTGTCTTCGTTATGATGTTGTGTGAAACCGTGTTGTCGTAATCTTGGAGGATAGAACCTGCTGTAGTCCCCAGTGCCCTGCGGTAATGAGTGGCAGGCGCTGGATGGGTGAGGTGCAGTCAAGGAGAATGAGTCAATAATGACACGGGGGCACGGATGTAGGAAGCAGCTAAGGAAGTGTGTGTGTGTGTGTGTGTTTGTGCTGCTTAAGACTTGGAGTGTGCAGAGGGAAAGAGAGAGAGAAGGGGCAGAGGGAGTCACCAGGCAGCTGGGGCTTCGCTTGGCTGCCCCGGGAGATGCTCTGTATCCTGCTGATTAGGACCTGAGTAGCCCTGAGGTTGGCTGAGCATGGAGGGGGTGTCGTGGTGGGAGAGCATCCGAGTCAGAATCCCAGCACCCATCAGATGCCACCTCCCCTTTCCATGCACCGGTGGCTCCCTTCCTCCCTGGGGGACCCGAGGATGTCGCTCCCTGTGAAGCGTTCATCCTTCAACCATCTCCCAAACCCGCAGCAGCAGGCCTCCCTCCATTAAAGCCCAGTCATCCACAGCTCTATTGTTTTGGTTTTTTGTGTTTTGTTTTTTTTAGCTCATGGATGATCAGGCACATGTGCGATGAGTGATGGTGACATGTGTGTTGGAAAGCAACACTGGGTGAAAAAAACAGTGAGATGAAAAACATGGAGCGGTGCACTGCTCCTACAGCCTACACTGCACCCTGGAGAGACGGCACATGAAAGATAGTCAAACCTAAATCCTCAAGTGCTCATTTACTGTTGTTGTCTTGTTATATCTGAACAAACAGAGGTGTTTTATTTGGCAAGCACGGGGGAAAACGTAGCACCTGTAAGATCTGACTTCATCCAAAGCTGCATCAGATGAGCTATTCAGCAGGATGGATAGAGTATGGGATGGGTGGGTGCATTGGGAATGAAGGGTCGTTACTCCAGCCACACACCAATGAAAACCTCTAGATTATGGGTTACCTCGACTCATTACCCTTCTGCTGCTTACACCAGCCTCTCCTTTTCCAAATCTCGGTCATTTATTCTGGATTGGCACTCCATCCTTTTCTTCCCCTCCTCTGTGTCTGCAGCCTTTTAACCCCCTCTCTCCCCACCGGTCCACTCCGTGACCCCCACGGCTGCTTTTCCACTTTATTTACTGCAGCAGACCACAACGCCATTAAGGGGATCGAGGGTGCTCTATCGGCTCCTCGCACTCTGTTCCAGATGCTCCCCTCTCTCACCACAGCTATGTCAAACGTCGAGTGATTTTCGAAGCCGCGCTCAGGAAAAACCAACAACCTGGTCTACCTTTGCTCAGGCTACCGCTGCGACGTTGATGGATGCTTTTTTTCCATAGGAGAACATTGGAGGGGAAAAGCTGGATTTGTGGCGAATTATTTTCATTGAGAGTATAATAACAGAGGGCGCAACCTGGTTCTGATCTAAAACTTAGATTCAGGTAAAGATGTTTGCTTACAGGGTCAGCCTCTGTCAGGAAGCTCACAGACATCCGCCAGGCCCTTGGTAACAGCAGACAGCAACACCTGTGGAGTATTAAACCTATTGTGCAGTCCTGCTTATGGCTAGTTCATATAGCATAATCACTGGCCTATAGGGCTTCCCCCCCCCCTCTCATACACTCTCTCATTAAGTCTAAAGCAGCAACAGACATGGTGTAATTTCAGCAGGATGTGGCCATCATCCCTATTAACGTGTGCGTGACTTAATACCCATCTCCCTTCCTCTACAACTGTATGTAATGCACATCACATTTGCAGTATGTTTCCGCCACGACGACATGAAAGACCTTGGCGAACATGTGCCCAGTTTCTCGCATGTGCGGTTTCACCTTGGGATCCGGTGCTTGCTGGCTGCGTAATGTCTCAAAGAAAACCCCCCGATCTACAGCATCCTATACTGTAGCTGCTAATTGCTCATTAAATCTACTGCCGCCTCTTGTTTGATATTCAAAAGGCTTGGTGTACCCTGTAGTGCTGTAAGAGCTTAGTCAGGGCTATTATTTGTTGCCCAAGGGGGTATTTATGCCACTCTCAAATTGTGGTTCTCCATCTGCAGGGCTTCCCTTACACTGGTATTGGGCTACCACTAATTACCAGTTAATAACAAGTGGAAAAAGTTGAGAGAAATGTGCATCGTTTTCACTGGTTTGAGGTGATAACCAGACAGCCCACAGATTTATGAGGCAAGACACTAGTGGGTAGTCTTGCTATTGGGGCAGCACAGCAGTCATCCGTACATCATCTAAGTCTCTGTAGGTTTGGATGATATTTCTTATGGCAGGCCGTCTGGTAACAAAGCCATTCTTTTATATGGAATTTGGCCCCTCGCTGGTCTAGACATAGGCTTGTGCTTGAAACTATGCCCTCAATGACATAACACTGAAGCACTCAGTTCAACAAAAACTTTGAGGGATATAGCTGTTTGGTTACTTATAAAAGGAGCAGCATTTGGAGTCATGGAAACGCAGCACATTAAAAGATTGCATATGTTGCCTTATGCATTCAATATGAGGCACTGGAGACATTAGCAGGGCAGGAGGGTGATGGAGTAAAGTCTGGAAGGAGAGACAACTTGGATGAGTGTACATTTAATTGGGTACAGCAAAGGCTGGCTGTGTGAGTGTGTCAGCACTTGACAGAGAGGGGAGCGTGATAATGGGAAAAAGCCTGAATCTGCTGTTGTATTTCTCCTCCCCTGCCTCAGTCCCCCCCCCTCCACTGCTGCTGCTTCCAGTCATCTTCTCCTTCTTCTCTCCCCAATCCTCTGCGCCACGTGGACTTCTACGAGTCATGACATTTCTCCAGGCGGTGATGAAATCACTGCAGAGCGATAGAAGGCAGCCCACTGCAGGCCTGTGGAGTGTATTCACACTCAATTTCTAGCCAGGCCAGACACATCTAATTTACCATCGAGTCATTATTAAACTTTACATGGTAAAGTTCTTTCTTTGAGCTATTGAGACCAGGTGCTGGCAACATTGAGAATGTCACTTTTACTAAAGAAACTGAAGGATAAAATGTGCTATGAAACTATTTATATTTAGCACACGAGACACTGCCCTCTGTAATTATTTAATCATAAATTATTTTCATTGAGTGAAGCAAATAAGAAAATGAAAAAAACAGCATAAAGGACTTCATCCCAAGGGCTGAAACTCAGTGGTGATGGATGTGAAATTGTCCAAAGGCGAATGGGAGATGAATGGTGGAAAGCAGGACAGGGTGCACCCTCCTCTCCCTTTCTAGCTCACACTCCATATCATCACAACTGACCCAGACAATACAGCTGCAAACAATTACACAATTAATGCTTCAGCTGCCATATCCGCAATGTTTTACTTGAGGCTCAGCTATCAGAAATGGTTCGTGCAACAGTGGCTTGCGGTGCGAGGTGTAAATGGATCTAGCTGACACAGTGGCAAAGCTGGCACCCAGAAACAGCTGCAAATCAAGCCTCGATTTAAACTCGGTTTAGATTATCTTAAAATAAATACACAGTACGTGTGCCAGATAGGCTGCTGTTACAGCAGGAGAGACTCATCTGGTCAAAATTATCGACTCTCTGATCCAATCTTAGAGGCGGCATCGACGCAAATACAGAGCTGAGGTCACAGGTGTGTGTGTGAAGCCTCCACTGAGAGTTTACTACACAATCTCAGCACTTCTTTGTCCATTGAGAATAAAATGAAGAAGTAAGTTTTGCGCTCTGCTTATGGTGTGCAGTTGAGTGAGCATCACAGAAGTTTAGCAGAAGCGAAGGAGGGACCGTAGGGAGAGGGTCAGGGGAGCACATATGGTAAAGGAGTTGAGGGAGGTCGCCTAGGGGGGACCAGACTGCCTTCTTTAGCTGCTGGGAAGACTAGCGTCACCAAGAGGACTACCTGACCTCATTAATCACTTCCTCTACCTCCACGGGGTCGCTACGGTTTCGAGCGAAGATGCCACCGTCATCGTGCGCTACTGAGTGAAGTAGATAAGGACCCCTCCACACCTCCCACCCGCACTCCCCCACATCCTCCCCCTCTTGTGGGCCTCCTTTCAGCCACGTGGCGGCTGAGGTAATGGTTGGAGGTCAGAGAGAAACCCAAAGAAGTCTGCTGAGGCAAAAGTGACAGACGACACGGCTTTGTAGCGTGGCTGCCTGTGTTTTATTAAATCATAAGGCAACGTCATGCAATTTAACGCTCCGGTGTTTCAGATTTGTACCTCATGCTCCGCCATGGCCCTCCCGCGAGTCAATGCGCCAGTAACTGGTAGCATGTGCGGCTATGGATAATTACTTCTGGTGACACCATAAGTAAAATATAACAAGGGGAGCAGGGTCTGCTGGTGAGATCACTGCATAGATGAAGTGGTCCCTCGGGATGCCAAGACTTCAAGAAGCTCCTGACCTCGGCCTAACTCACTGATGACTAGCATGTGTGACTAGCTCACAGGTCAAGACAGCTGCTAGAGACACTATGGGGAGCTGAGCAGAAAAATATGATAGCTGGAACTGGAGATGAATGACAGCCTTAGCTTTACCACTCCCTATACACTCCCTTGATATCTGAATCAAAGAGCAAAACCAGATAACCACTGGTGCTTAGATTATTGAGACATATGGATATATACTCTACTCCAGTGTCTGGTCATATCCTATTTTTATTCAACATAATTAATTCTGAATATTTGTATAACTGGAAAGAAAAAGAACACATCCGCTGCCTTGTCCCAAATCCAGATGATCTGTCGTCAAGTGCAGACCAAAGGCCTTTATTCTTTGGGTTTATTATCAGACCAGGCAACTTTTAATACAGTATCCAGACAAATTTGTTCTCAAACCAAAGGCATTAGGTGTCCATGACTCTGGAGCACTAATTTCCACAGACCTCCAATGACATAGCTCCCCAGTCTTCCACCAACCTTGCTCTTCCTCACACCCCATCGCTGCTTGCCCTCTCAAAGGTAATTATAAACCCATTAATCAGATTATGTCATAGGTTACATGTGGTCTGCATTTTCTTAGATGACTCAGTGAGTTAGATAAACAACAGGGGTCTTTTATTCCATTTGACGTTACCACTGTTTTCACTCAGACGGCGCTCAAAGAAAATTGGTCTGAAGCAGTGCTCTGCGGTAATTGAGCAATTTGTGGGATTTTTCAGATGGCCATGAATTGGTCAGCCATGGCTTTGAGTTACTGATCCCTCACAGTAAATGTCACATGTGGCCAAGTAGCCACCTGGGTGGATCTGCAGAGGTCCGCTCAATGGGAAGCTGGTCTTCTCCGTTTTCTCTGCACCAGATGGTTTCTGCAGCTTCCTGACAGCTTCTAGGTTTGGAGAGATTTCTAAGTCCTCACCAACATCCGCTATTTTTGACCATATGACCACTTTGCACTGCAGAGTGAAATAATATCCTGGGAGGTCCATGGTGTTAAGACTCTTTTCCACCAGAAATCACTTGGTTGGCAAATTATTCTGGTCAGAAATCAACTTGCAAAGTATCGGTTGTCCTGCACCACATTTTGGAATCTGAAGCCCTGCCTCGATGTTAATATTTTTGAACCATTACACACTTGGTTAAGTCATCAATTTATGTTACGTTAGACAGTGTCAGAAAATGATCCAGGGGCGCTAAATGCAAATTGGCAGTCGCAGTTTATATTTGAAGTGCAGTTGACCCCAAAGTCGACAGTACTTTTCAAACTATGCATGGAGTTTTTCTTCTCTTTTTTTAAAGATTTGATCTTTTTATTAGTTGAGCAGTGGCAGCTAATGGAGGCCTGCTAGAGGAAGTGGTAGTTGTTTGAAGTGGTGGTTCTGATACAGGAGTCTCTTTCATCACAGTGGGACGCAGTCTCTGAGCTTTAATGGAAATCATAATGCATGTTCATAACTGGCCAAAGGCAAAAAGGGGCTGGATCATGTCTGCATGCGGGGCTCCATCAAGTATTTCGGTGTTGTTGCTGATCACATTTAGATGTTAGGCTTAAACAATGTACCTGTACAGAAACATTTACCCCACTCTGAATGTATGGTGAGATTCAACATTGAAAGACAGAAAAAAGCCTTGTACAAATGTGCAATTTTTGTTTCCAGTGTTATCTATGTATTAATGCATATATGACGCCAGTGTCTCAATTTTGATTTTATCCAGTATTTATCATGGAAAACTGTTTTTGGCACAACTGTTACATCTTTAAAGTTTAATATGAGAGCATCACACCTTGAGGCAGACCAAAAATGTTTGCCCTGGATTCCTATTTTGTCTCTGTAAGGGTCACTTTCCACTGACTCCCTGTCAACTGCTTGCCTCTTTTGGCGCTTCTTTAATGGTAACACTGAGGTTTTAATGAACAGCGACGTGATGAGAATCCAGCCTCTCCACCAGGCTGGTCCATACCACAGCCACAAACATTATTCTTCACCCTCTCCTCAAGGAATGTAGAAATAACTTGGAGGAAAAAAACAGAACAGCACAGACCACTGAAAAAGGGTCTCCAACCCAACCAAAAAACAAACGATGAATAGAGCCTTATTTTCACAGCCCCTCTACCATGTCAGGGCTATCATTAAAAGCCCCTTTAACTATCAGTAGCTGAGGTGCATTCAATTTCAATTTTCTAAATGAGGGGTTGCCTGAGATGGGGGTCTTAAAACCCGATGTTGCCTCTCACCTGGGTCCCTTTGTTCTCCCGCCAGCTTTATGGTTACATGGAAAGCGAGCCGCTCACCCTGCAGCTGTTCATAGGGACCGCAGACGACCGCCTCCTGCGACCACATGCCTTCTACCAGGTCCACCGCATCACTGGCAAAACCGTCTCCACCGCCAGCCATGAAGTCATGCAATCCAACACCAAAATTCTGGAGATCCCTCTGCTGCCTGAAAACAACATGAGAGCCATGTGAGTGCTCTTAGACCTCCGCAAGTTGACTATCCATCTTTCCACCTTTCTCTTTCCACATTTTTCTCCCTTAGCCGTTACTTTAAAGCACACACACGCTGTTCTTTCTTTCCACATTCATCTTAACTTCAGCCCTACAAACAGAATGGCTGATGATAGGTACTGTGCAGCACACTCTTTTAAACAGGCCTTCAAAACTGAGATCTGTAATTTCGTCCCGAGGGATTCCCAATTTCTAAGGAACTAAAGTAAGTACTCAGTGTTGACACGCTGAGACCACGGGTGACTTAATTCTGACCAATGCTGTAGAAATTTTAAAATTTAGATGCTTGCACTTGTAGAATATGGATGTTTCCCAGAATAGTGAAATGCTAAAAATCCCACAATGCAGCAGTATGATGTGGTCCCATTACATTAGGCTTGGCTAATATATGCCAGTAAGATGAATGTATTAGAAGATCCCTACTGAACTAACAGGTCTTGTGAAAAGAATACTGCTTCCCAAAAGGATGACCCCGATTTTGGGGCCAATTAATCACAGGCCTACAGCTGTAGCACCAGAAGCAAAGAAAAACAGCAGAACTGCAATCGAAAAACAATGTCAACTGGTGACCACACATTATGATATATTATTAAAAAAGCATATAAATTACTGAGTAAAGTCTGAACAAACATAGCTTTTTTTTCATGGCACACATTTTCAGTTGCCATTGGTGGAAAAACAACAGGTGTTACTAATAACATTAACATTGGCTTCATTCTATTCAAGTGTTCCAGTAAACCATGATTAGGAAGCATGCACTAATCCAGGATCTTGAAACCAAAATGACAAAATGGATTTCAGTAACGTGGAAGTCAACATGTCCTCAGAAAAGGACACAATATGATGATTGTGGTTATAAAAAAAACAAGAACTGAAATTTGGCATATTGTAAGCACCCTGCAGAAAGTAGATCTTCTGTTTCACTCCTGCCTATTTAATTTAACAGCAGCATTGTTATCCAGCCCTGAAGCACTTTAAAAATAAGCCAACACACAGTTTATCCATCCTCTACCTAAATTTGCTGCTACGTTTGGCAGCTAACATTAATGTTTATCCAACAGCTATAGAAAAAATTGGCCGGATCTGGAAAGTGCAACTAAAATGAAAGTATGCTACTAACAGCCTGCAGGGGGCGACACCTCTGGTTGCAAAAAGAAGTCCAATTGCGTAGAAGTCTATGAGAAAATGAGCCTACTTCTCCCTTGATTTTTTACCCAAATAGACATTTTCCTACTGAGTTTATGGTCTTAATCACTAGTTTCAAGACTCCTTGGATGTAGCACAATGTTCATTTTGTAAATTATTGTCCCATTTAGTTTCAGATAGACGATAAAGCTGGATCTCGCTACTTTATCGCCCTGCATGGTAGTTCTTAGTCAGATCCACCTCTTGCTCATTACATCTGGTTTCAAAAGACTGGCCAAATACCATACTGGAAGCTTCAGAACAGTGGTTCACAAACCAGTGGGTGACCTCACAGTCGCTGTTTCATCTTTAAAAATACAGACTATGTGTTTCCCTCATAACGAGCTAGCTAACAAGCTGAACTTCTGCTTCTAAGAAAGATCCGAAACTAATACAGATATGTTACTTGACTCTCCGGAAATGAAAGTGTGGTAAGAATTGTAGAGAGAAGTACTCTCCTAAATCTAATCTGTGTTTACCTCAAGAAACATTAGCATCAGTTTGCTCAGCTGAGGCATCAGGTTTGTCCTCTCTCGTCCTCCCTCCAGACCTGCAGTAATCCAAGGGGCTGTGCTCTGCAGTGTATCCAGGCAGTAGCTCCTGTCTTGGGGCTCCATTCAGGCTAGGCAGCAGTGAATTTATTGGACCTGGGCCCAGAACTCTGTGTTATGGATAAAACCACTGTATCTGAGCGTAGGTTACATAAGGCCATTACCTCTTACTGCACCTCATGTTTATCCTTCACTGTTTCAATCTTAGACTACTTTTTTTAATGAAAGGAATTGGTAGTACATCTCTATTTTCTAGGACATAATTTAATGTTTGTTTTAAAGCTTGGGGTTTATGAAGGTATTTATGGGACATAAGAGCTTCCTGACTGGACAGTGATCTTCTTTGGGTGAATGATTTTAACATTTGTGCTGTCTTACAATATAATTTCCAACTATACCACAATATCCTTTATATTGTGACATGTTTAGGGGCACCGCTCACCCGTTTCACTTAATGTGTCCCTTAAGTTACTATTTTAGAAGAAAAAAAAAAAAAACAATATTCGAGAGCAGTTTCTTTTCCCCTTTGTCGTCAGCCCACAGGCTAAAAGCAGAGGAGTGAAACTTCCCTTTCTCTCCCCTGACGGTCTCAACAGTCAAAAATGAAGAAAAGCCTTTAACTGTCTGTTTCCACCGAACTGTTAAACAGTCGCCTTGATAGCGCAGCATCCATCGCTGTGCTCGCGTGCCAGCGATCGTTTGCTCGCTGTGTGGGATGCAGACAGTCGAGACGTGTAGTCAAACTCTGAGACAGATTCAATCTGTCTTTTTTTTCCCCCTTTTCTAGGTAAACTTGTCGTATACAAAAAGGTCAGTCCATTTAAAGGGCCTCTACAAAATCTAACTGTGACACATAACTAACCTAAACAGCAGGGTAACATTTAGAATAAGTTGTTGACATTATCACTAAAGTTACTATGTGGGAGTTGTTTTTAGCTCACATATTGCCTTATTATATTGCTGGTGGAGAAAACTATCAATAACGTGTCACATATCAGGTTATGCTGTTACTGTAGATTATAGAAACTGACTTTATAACATTCCACTATCTACATTATCTAATGTTTGTTTAAAACAGTGGCAAAACCCCTAGACCATGCAGGTCTGATAAGCAATAGGTACTGCGCATGACGGTACGTGTTATTTTCTCTTTATTTAAATTGTGCTAACCAAAGTCAAGGAAAAACAGACTGACTGGTATAAAACCTGACATTTACCATGTTCCAGGAACGGGGCCCAAACAGCTACCATGTAAAATAACTGAAATGCCAAACCATATCCCATTTGTATTCCCTCACTGTTTTACCAGCCACACTAGTTTTATTTAAATTCACGAAAGGCCACGCTTTCAGATGGAAGCCTTTTTTTTTTCCACGTAGAGAAAGGGAAAGAAACCTTACCCCTTTACCTCCCAAATTGTGAAATGAAATAAAGACGGACAGTTTAGTAAATGGTCTATTGCTGCATGTGGGAATGATTAACAGTGGTCTAGGTCCAAAATGTATGAAGGGAATGGTGTGAAAGGAGACGGCAGGCTCAATAGCAAAGTGACTCTGCGTTCTGTGGACCTTGTGCGGTACTCTGAGCCATGCCGCGCTCGGTCCAGAGGGCTTCTCCAGGGAACTGCTAATTCTTGGACCACTGTGACCATTGAAAACTGTGATGTAAGGTCATTAATGTCCAACTTTGCCTTTGATGACATGCTGGATTAATAATGACACGGTCGTGCTCCAGTGAACCTCCAGTGCATGATCTGTAACACCAGTGGGGACTTCACTGCTGGTCCTAATGCACAGCAGCTCTGCTCCATGTCTCGGTTTAAACAGCCAAGAGTAAAGAAATCAAATATGCTCCCAACTCAACCCTCATCCATACTTTCTGCATAAAATATCCAGTAGAAAGTATCCTGTGTGATTACTGGGTGTGTCGTAGAAGAGAAATCGCAAATTAATGCTTTCTTGAAGCTACTGCTCAGTAATAATGAACAAGTCTGCCTTGAAACAACTTCATCTTTCCATTTATATTGTACATGTAATGTCATAATGTGCTACATTTTGCCTTTCCCTACCTCTTTTCCTAGAATTGATTGTGCAGGAATCCTGAAGCTGCGTAATTCAGACATTGAGCTTCGCAAAGGAGAAACGGACATCGGACGTAAAAACACTCGTGTGAGGTTGGTGTTTCGTGTGCACATCAACCAACCCAACGGCCGAACAGTGTCCCTACAGGCTGCCTCCAACCCCATTGAATGCTGTAAGTCTTGGACACCAACACACACTCAAACACACACACACACACACACATAGAGAAATAAATACAAATCTGGCAAGCCTTTCCCTCTTGACTTTCCACTTAGGCAAAAGGTGGCATCTATTGTTGTAATCCAATAAACTGCGCTCTTATTTTATTACCTGCTGGAGCAAACTCAGCGCCTCTGCACCCAGTAAGCTTTATATGATCAAAGGAATTTGCCAAGGCAATAGATGCATTATGCGTTATGCCAAACACACATGTTATCTATCTCAAATTCACATTTTATGAGTGAATGCACAAGTTATTGTGGTAAGCCTAGCCCATTAGCACAGGTTCCACAAAGGTCATTTACCAGCCCCACTTTTGGCACGGTTGAATGAGCGCATTGAAAGAAACCTCTGTTCCTTTGTCATTCATTCGTATAAAGAAGTGTGATGTTATTTGCACCCAAGGAAGCCAGTTAAAGTTGGTGAGACAGAACTGGCATTATAGTTTATGGTCCAAAATGACTGTAGTTTATTAGTGGATATTTACCCGAGTTGGTTCATCTATAATGGTTCATCATTACAGAAGATTAGCTGGTGAGAGTTGTTCAGTGCTATTAAATTCATTAGTTTACAATGAATAGATTAAAATCAGACAGATAATGAACATATACTGTATGTCTTAATCTGGTCACTAAATTCCAGAGGTCAAAAGGTCACTAGCTAGCGTCATTTCATAGAAAGCAGAGGCAGGTGGTTGGCCATAGGCAGCTCGAGGGAAAATAATGAACAAGGATCTGACCATAAAAATATTGTTTTCATCAGTTGTGCGCCTTTTTCGATGTCATTTAAAGAGCAGTTGTTGGCTGAAAACCTCTTAGCTAGGGGTCATGAAATCATCATCATAAAGTTGATAAGCCTGTTTCCCCTAACCAAGAACTCATGTTTTACTGGCTGTGAGCTCAGCTTGTGTTCTAGATGGAGATCAGTCAGTGAGTTTTTGTGGCATTGAAATGTGTGCTCCTGTCCTTCAATAGCCCAGCGCTCAGCTCAGGAGCTTCCCTTGGTGGAGAAGCAGAGTGTGGACAGTTTCCCTGCCACCGGAGGCAAAATGATACTTCTCAGTGGTCTCAACTTCCTCCCCGAGTCCAAGGTGGTGTTTGTGGAGAAGGCCCAGGGTAAGCTTCAATCCGTGACCGTGTTTTCTGCCTTTCAATTTCCCTCCCTAATATCTCTTTTAAATGTCTCTCTGCCTCTCTCGCTCAGTCGCGTTTTCTCCGTCTCTCCTCCCGTCAAAATAGAGCAGGACTTGCCAGCGAGCCACATGTGGTGTGCATTAGGCCACTATATTTTTAACCAAAGCGTATTTACATTTGCTGAAGTTTCCATTGCCTGTTCAGTGGTGCTCGCCACAAGTTAAGGAATGAATCACAACCAGGGCATGTGCAACGTCTCTTTCTCTCACTTTCCCTCTCTCCCTCTCCGTCCCTCCCTCCCCGACTCCCCTACTTTTGACAGTTAACCCTTTCATCCACTCACTTTTACTAACTTTCTCCTCCACCCATTTTACCAGACATTCATCCTGACTGTCTGTCACTGGCATGCTTAAAAGGCTATTTCTTTCTTTCTTTCTTTCTTTTTGTCCAGATTTTTTAGCCATGTGTTTCCTTCTTGTGTGGGTGGGAGCAACGTTTAGAAAACCCCACTGATCAACTTTGCAGATTGAATGATGATTGTGATCATTTCCTTGATTGCATCCAGTAAATCAAAGCTAAGGTCGAGCACAGTGGTACCTCTGTTAAAACTTGACCTAGCTGCTGCTGCTGATGAGCAACAAGGAAGGAGAGACAAGGGAGGAAGATAAGGAATGCTACTCATCACTGATGACAGTATCCGCCCATTTATTAATCATAGATTTTTAATGTTTCCAGTGTTACGCTTAAAAATACCTACCTTTTCTCCATCCTAGACCAAGGTCACCAAGAGGTGTTAAACCCTCTGAGCCCCAAAAAGTATGTTATCACTACAAAAATCACCAAAATAACAGCATTTGTTCGAGTCAGAAACTTAAAAAGATTTGATTATTTTTAAATTTTTCTGACAATCCTTGGACTTATGCATGACATGTGGTTCAATTGGAAACATTAATCAAATCTAAGCTTCAAATTTGGATATTTTATCGAAGTCACATTATGCCACATTTTAAAAATAAACCAAAATTTTGTAAAAAAAAAAAAAAAGAAAAAAGAAAAAAGGTCCTTGGTGCAACCAGTAAGTTATGACTAAGACTTGGTGATGGCCCAGACTCCATCCATCCATCCATTATCTATACACCACTTAATCCTCTGTAGGGTCGCGGTGGGGCTGGAGTCTATCCCAGCCGACTTGGGCGAGGGCAGGGGACACCCTGGACAGGACGGTAGTCTATCACAGGGCTACACATAGAGACAGACAACTGAGCAAACTCACATTCACACCTACAGACAATTTAGAATAATTAATTAACCTCAGCATGTTTTAGACTGTGGGAGGAAGCTGGAGTACCCGGTGAGAACCCACACATGTACAGGGAGAACATGCAAACTCCACACAGAAAGATCCCAGGCGTTCTAACCGGGACACGAACCGGGGATGTTCTAGCTGTGAGGCGACGCTGCTAACCACCGAGCCACCATGCAGCCTTGACCATGACCGTTATGACAAAAATTCAATACTTTTCAGCTGAACTGGGTTGAACTGCAGGCTGTGTTTACATAGAGCAGAGAGGATACAAGTCAAGAAAGAAATTAAAAATTAAGGTAGTGAAATATTTATGGTGTGTAGATGTTTTCCAGTATCAGTAGTACAGTGGGTTCTTGGAAAAACTATGTAAACTATGTAATAATTTTAGGGTTTTTTTGTATATATTTTGGGAAGTTTTTTCATTTTGATGATAGGGAGAGAGATAGAGTGAAGAGGGGTAGAGAGAGAGAGAGACGTGCAGTAGAAGGTTGTGAGGCAGACTCAAACTCATCACTGCCACTGGCGACTTGCGCCTACATGGTAACGTCCTAACACAGTGAGCTATATGGCGGGCCAGGTTTTTCAGATTTTCTAAAATAAATAATAATAATAAGAAGAAATTCAACTTTCAATTTTTCTTTTTTTGTGATGTATGTCAGCATAAATGTGTCATACTTTACAAAACACACCTTCTCTCTACTTCTAGCCATGGTTGTGCTGTTTTTCCATAGAGGTGCAGGACTTTATATTGCAGTGAAAACTGATCCCACAGTGAGCAGAAATGTGACACGAGCAAAAAAAAAACACCCAGGACTTCAGAGAGTTAAACAGGACGGTGAAATCTGAAAAACAGATGAAACATACTCCTAATTAAAGAATCCGACTTTCCTGGTTTTAGTCCAACCAAATCCATAAAAAATAGATCCAGAGACTGTTTAAAGGTTTCAGACAATATGACAAACACTCCAAGAATACAAAATGCCAACTCAAAGAGCTTTCACAATCAGACTTTCAGACCTTCATTACAACAGAAATGTAAAACTGACCAAAACATTTAAAATATATTTCTGCAGAAATCAGAACACTGA
The DNA here is from genome assembly GCA_024666655.1 of Dascyllus trimaculatus. Taxonomy (NCBI): domain Eukaryota; kingdom Metazoa; phylum Chordata; class Actinopteri; family Pomacentridae; genus Dascyllus; species Dascyllus trimaculatus. Next base: position 29,249,809 of record CM045451.1, read on the forward strand.
ATAAAAAACACATAGTGCATCTTACCTTTATTTGAGGCAATGTTAGCACATCAAAATAACAACAAAAGATCATCAGAGTATTTCAAGGATGTGTTAAACGATTTCATAGAAATTGACATGAAATCATCATAGTAAGTATATCAGAAATGAAAATAGAACTTTACATGTCTCCTAAATTACATCTAAATTGGTTATTTGTCAACTTTCTTATGTTTGAATGTATCATCGTAAAGATCAACAGGTAATTTCTTTATCTAAAGGCAACAACAGGTTAGAGAACTCCTACAAAACAAAGTCTGAATCTTTTGAAAATGCTTAAAATGTTCCTCACACAGTTTACTCAAAACTTGTTACTCTTTTTCTAACGGATCATTTTTGCCCCTTGCCTCACCCCGTTTGATCGGCCCACTGTGGAGCACCTCAGGGGTTAAGGAGGCAGCAACAATGGGGTGAGGGGAGGTGGATGAACTTGGTGATACGGGGTCTCCCTCCTCCTGGCTTTCTTTAGTCATGGAGGGGGATCCCCTGGAGAGGAAAGCCCACATATAGACAGCTCCTTCACCCCTCCACCCCCCCCCTGCTATTTGAGACCTGTGACCCCTTCCAGCTTCTATTTCCCTTCTTTCGCCCACTCTCCCTACCTCGGTGCTCCGCTTCCTCCTTTTTCTCTCTTTTCACTCTTCGTTTTTCTTACCTCTATCCTCGATACCCGCTAAAGACATTAGCCGGCGTGGAGCGCTGCACTAGCGGGATCCCCACACTCGTGCCTGCCATTGACATTTCAGTGGTTTGTTTTCCGTCTCTGTGGTGTCGAGAAGGAGAGCGGGAGAGAGATCGAAAGGGAGATTGTCTGCCTACTACTTAGTGTGCTTTTATGTAAACTTTAATGACCCACCACTTCCAGGGTCTCCTAAGTCAAAAAGCCCATTACAGACAGACCTACACTCTCTAAACACACATGCACACACAGGAACACACACATCACTCACTAATGGCAGCTATGTATGAGCAAGTATGAGTGTGGAAAAGTACTTATGTCCAAAATATACTGCAAAATATTGTCTTTTGGCATTTTAATCAGAGAATCCTGCTGTTTCATGAAGGTTCTCAGACTTTAGATTGCTCTGATTGTTGATTTAGAAGGGCCGAACTGGGATGAGGAAAAAAGAAACCAATAAAATCATAATTGTATTACAGATTTATTCTATAACTTTATTTTCCGCTGGAAAAGTTCATGACTAAACGCACCCATGAAATACCGAGCAATGCGCCGCAATAATTACTACTCGCAGACATGTGCTTGCACACGCAGTAGGACACACATGCGCACGTACAGCCAAGCCCTTTGTAACGGCACAACACCAATCACTGCCTTCGCCGCAGTGGTGACAGCCATTACGGTTACTGCCATCGAAGGTCAGGATGGCTGCTTACTTTCCAAAATTGACTCCAATAAACACCTTCCAGAAAATTCCACAAATCCTGAGGAGCAGCAGACGATTTTTGAGAGTTCCAATCCAGCTTGTGTGAATAATTATATGCAGTTAAAATCCTCCAAGTTGAGTCAGGAGAAGATCACACACAGCACAAAAGCCTATTAGTGCAAATGAGACAGCTATAAATCATAAATACGTGCATTTCTCCAAACGGTTTCCATTTGCTACTCTTTTTTTGCAAGACGTAGCTGCTTTTAGTGCAGGCATATGCAGGTTTTTGCACATCAAGTAACTGTGAAACCCTTAAATGATGGATGCCATTAATATTCGCAAGATTGTCCCAATATAACCTCTTAGTTAGGGGAAGACAATGGAGAAACCCCAAAACACCCACTAGCCCTTGGAAATAAACTTGGTTATCACTTGTTTTAGGGGCCAGTGGCATTATTTTAAAAGTGAGAAACTTCAAATCAGGTTACCTTAACTGAGAGATTAATGAAAATGACATGAGAGACATATCTTAAAGCTAAAGAGAAATACATAAAGTAGGAAAGTAGCAAATTGAATTTTTACAAATGACTATGTTAGTTAGTTGTATATAAGCCCGAAATTATTCATACTCCTGGCAAATTTTGACTTAATGTTACTTTTATTCGACCAGCAAGTTTTTTCCTGATTGGAAATTGCACAGGCGTCTCCCAGAAGATAATAAGATGATGTACAAGAGGCATCATTGTGGAAAAAAATACTTCTTAGCTTTTATTTACATTTGAACAAAAAGTGGCATGTCAAAATTTGCCAGGGGTATGAATAATTTCGGGCTTGACTGTATATATTTATATATATGTGGATAGATAGATAGATAGATAGATAGATAGATAGATAGATAGATAGATAGATAGATAGATAGATAGATAGATAGATAGATAGATAGATAGATAGATAGATAGATAGATAGATAGATAGATAGATAGGTCTACTGATAAGACCTACTGATCAGTAGCTTAGAGACTTAATCGTTGCATCACCTTTGCCCCCCATATACTGGTGCAAATGATCGTTAGTCATGGCAGTGTGCGAATGGCAGAGAAATTTTGGTGCTCTCTACTTTAGGAAATGATAAATGGTAGAGCCACGTGCCTTCTTTCAACCTGTTGTAATGTTAAGTCATAGTTTCACTCTGTTTGTCTACTTTAATCTCTTTCTCCTTCTCTTTATGTTGTTTTGATTGTCTGTCTGTTCCCCCCCGAGACGTCCTCGGTATCAAATGAGCAGAGCTCATTGCAGTTGCCACTGCGGGAAAACCTTAATGCGCCTTGAAAAATAATTACTTCTACTTTTTAAATGCCACGTCCATCCCCACTGCTCCACTCCATCACCCACAGGATAACTGATGCAAACGCTGCGTATCCACCGCATGTGTATGTGTGTGTTTGTTGTTGTGTACATGTGTACCCACTGCAGCCGCTAGCCTGCGGGCCTGTTTGCGTTGTTCAGTAGGAAGTGTTTTCAGTGAGTCATCCACAAAGGATTCCCTGTAGAGGGGCCAAACGGAAAAGACGAGACCTTCAAGATTGTAGGCAGAGAGACGATGAAGAGGAGAGACAGAAGAAAGGCGACAGGGCTTCCTTAGAAATCCTGCTTGTGACCTCTTGCACTAAGAGCATAGAAATGATCCTACAGCCTGACCTCTCAGTTACTGAGTAAATGGCAAGTGTAAGTTCACTTTCTGCCCAGATTAGTCCCAGTTAAAGGTTTTTATTTAGTCACGGCACTTTTTTAGGTAAACTTTCATTCCATAATTGGAATAATGAACATTGCCGTTCTGAGCTGCCGTAATTTTTTTAGTTGGTCCTGCAGCACACAAAGAAGGAAGTGCAAGTTAATTGCACTGTACATAGATAATGATAGACTCCAGAACCACCACAAATCCACATTTTGGTTTCTGTTGCAATTCAAGCATTCTTTGCAACTTCATTTATTTCTGACAAATATTTCACTCTCTGTAGAGAAGAGCTGTGCCTTTTGCAGAGCCACAGTTAAGGCATTTAGGAAAATTTGCACCTCCCTTCGCATTGTTGCGCTTGCTTCTGCTTTGTCTGTTATTTTGATTATGTGTTTTGTGTCAGTGTTTTGGTTTGCCCAAACCGCTCTTTTGGCGCAGGAGTAGGAAGGCATACCTGGCGCACCTATTGCAGTGTGTGTTCTGGCTTGCCCTGCTTTCCATGGATGGAATGAGTGCTAGAGGCAGGGAAAATAGAGAGAGAGAGAGAGAGAGAGAGAGAGAGGCAGACAGACAAACAGAGAGAGAGAGAGAGAGAGAGAGCTAGGGAAAGCCTACACTCTGACTCAGAGGGGAGGTAAGGGAATTCCCTGGTGAGCTGGATAGTTTTTACATCTGGTTGGATTGGAGCGTTGCCTGGAGCTCAGCAGCACCACACAGCCTGGTCGGTCTGCAGCGGGGAGAAGTCTGGTCTTCTCCACCTCTGCTTCAGGCTGGAGAGAGAATTCTGAGCTGCAGTCTAATCTGTAACATTAGGACAGCACAGTCCACTACAATACCCCTTGGCTATTATTCTTCTCATGCTAAAACTCCTCAGCAACAGGCTGAAATGTTTAGATTTTCATACCTTCATAGTTCAAGAAACCCAGACCTCGTAGACTGTGATCTGAACTCTGAGAGTTCATTCAGAGACTGTTTATACTTCGCTGAACGCCTTCACCTTGGGCAAGTCTAAACATCAGACAAACTGGTCGATGTATTGTACTTCTAGCGGTATGTCTAGACTGTCCTTTGGCTTTGGGCTAGGATAACCTTCATAATCTTGACTCATGGTTTTGGCAGGATAAGGTCAACCTCCACCCCTGCTTCAGGCAAGAGATTGGAGAAGTGATGGTCTAATTAGGATGGGATACTGCACCGTTTCAGAATCAATCATTATTTATAACCCCCGTAGGAGCTTAACCTCTCACCCTCCTATGCCACCCAACATAAAACGAAGGCAGTGCACATCTAAAGCCTTGCCTATTAAAAATGGATGGATCGGTACCCAAGAAAAGTAAATAAAAACATACAGTATTAGAGGGAGAGACGTCACTGCCCCCTTCAATGAGATTTATTTGGTTGACTTTTCCTGCATTGAGGAAGTTTTCAGTTTGTAGATCAGTAACAATTTAAGCTCCTAATTGTATGAGAAAGCTTGCTGCTACTTGGCACATCAAAAGAATCAGTTGATCACAACAGGAAGATTTCTAGATTGTCCTGTGGCCTCCACCCTTTCTTCAGGCTTGTCTGAACGTGTTGGAGCCAGATAAGCCTTTCAAATCAGCGAGAGACAATTGTTCTTTGTGGGGCAGGTCTGCAAGAATGTCCCCTTCTTTATGATAAGAATGGTGATATACCTTCACGAAATGCAGCTCGATACGTGGGTGTTTGTTTCTCACATGGCTGCAAACGTACCCTGCTCAAAAACCAAAGGAACCACCTGCCTGCACTTCTCCTCACCAGGCAGTCAGTTTGAGGTTTTATATGCACAGGTCTTGCTGTGAAATACTGTGCAAGACACCACCCAGAGCCACCAGATTTAATGTCTTCCTTGTGAGCACTTGGCACTCTACAGTCATTATCCAAATATACAAGTCTGGATGGTCTTCAGCCATCACTTGGACTCTTCAGATCCTTCTCAGAATGTGTGCCACACAGCTGGACTCTTGATAAAAGGATGAAATTTCAGCCCACTGACCGCTGTCCATCTCGGCGTGCACCCGACCCTCGGGTCAAGTCAGCTCACACTTTCCTTGTTATACACCAAGAATAACTCACTTCCTCACCATAAACCCTTCATAAATCTACTGTCAAGTCATAATTTTTACGGAAGCCTCTCGATCCGAAGCAGACTTCCATTTCTCCAGTTTCACCAGTTCTCAGATTGGCAGCAGCCAGGTGCTTCAGAGGGGAAAGCAGCTGCACCGCTGGGATCAGTTGTCGGGGAATCCCTTTGGCCTTTTGACTTTTCTTCTTATTGGACAGCAAGGTGACTGGTGTAAATAAAAAAAAAGCGTGTAAAATTACTGCAGTGTTTTTATTCAACATAGCAGAGGGGTTATAAAATGGAAAATCAACTTGACATATGTAAACAGGGAAGAGAGAAAAATACTCCCCAAAATCATCTCTGGAAAAGAGACATAGCTGCAAAATATGTCTGGATTGTTTCACAAGACGACCTCCGCAATTAAGCATGTGAATCATATTTTCCGTTCTCAAAAATCCTGAAGTGAACTCTCTTTGGTCAGTGGAAGCTGTTGTGCACTACACAACACTTCACCTCTGGCTGTCAGTATAAGAAAATAAAAAAAGAGCCTGAAGTTTATTGTTAAGTCTAATACATCACGAGTCAGCTGTCTGGGACTCAGTGTTTGGTTAAATGGTGGATTTAAAACCCGTGGAATATCATTGGCTTAAAAATTAAAGTTGCCATGTGAGATGTTTGTTTAACATGATGATCATCTGTTAATTCAGACCAGGTGGAGCACACTGTCTCTACATCTTGAGCATTAGCCAAATCTCCATCAATAATAAAATAACAAAAGAGGAGATTTGCTTGCATGAAATTTACTATAACAGCCACACTGTTGCCAGGTTGTCACCAGGTACACAACAATTTGTGTTGTCAAGTACTGAAGAAGAGATGACTCGCGGAGGCCTCACCCTGCATGCGGTCTAATTGTCTGATGAATAAGCGTGTTATCCTGGTTGTCTGGTTTTAGTCTTTGTGGATCTCATTTGCACACGTGAGTCATGCAGACTAATAGACAGATTATTGGTTCACCTTTGAGCACAAAGGCTAAAAATAAGAGTGTGACTATTTGCCTGTGTGTTTGGACGTGTTCGCTAATTTTGGCTAAATTGCAACAGGATTATATGAGGACTTCTCCAGACAGGGTTCCTTCATACCACCTATTGTTTTGTGCTTCCCTCTCGTATAATTCAAGTTGAAGGCCAGAACAAAGGTAAAAGATACCGTGGTTGCATGTGTGCATGTGTCTGCATCTGTATGTGTGCATTACGCGTGGGTGGAGTTTGCGTGAAGGAGGAGGTGTTGTCGGGAACAGAAGCGTTTTGCAGATGTTGCAGGGAAGAAGGAGCGAATGGAAAGTCCTGTGGTTATCAGTCGTGCAGCGCTCTTCTCTGACTCGCAGAAATATGCCACAGGTGGCTCCATCCCAATTCAGTGAAGGTTTTAGATTTTTGTTAAGTCTTGATGGAGCACACGTTTTTGGTGGAGCAAAGTATTTTAGAGGCATAAAAGGTGAGATAGAGGATCAGGGGGACGGTAGAGAGAGACGAAGAAAAGTTTGAAAAACATGTTTACTAGTGGAGGCTGGGGTTGACGTCGTAGTCTAAGGTTTCCCTCTTGGAGAGTCTCCCAGAGCGGAGGCGGGTGAGATTCCCTCTTGGTTCCCCTAGACGTAACATGAGGAACGCTCATCTCTGTCTGTCTCTGTCTCTTTCTCTGACCTTCTCTCTGTCTGTGCTCGCTCTGATTGCCCTTCCATACTCTTTACAACTTCACAGCGTTGCATGTGCATCTCAATCACCTGCCACATGCGCAGTACCACTGCCCCGTGGTGGTTCTAGGGGCGTAGCCCGGCTACTATTCCCCAGCCCTTCATCTCCATCGCGGCGAGGCACATTTCTCCATATGCAACTCTTATTTCCCCCAGTTCAAATAGAAAACCCTTATCTGATCTCTCCGCCGTCTGTTTTTCTCCTCCCGTGTTTTAATACGGCCTTTTTGGAAAGATATACCTACTGATGTTCACTCTCTGAATAATAAAGCTGACCACCCGCCCCCACCTCCACATCTCACCAATAATATGTCAACTGTGACTGGAATCCTTTATTCTTCCACTCTCCGCATGATGTGAAAAACATAATGCTTTGCAAAAATATAAGGGTTTTACATCTCCCAGAGCTGCATTATCTGGAAACTGGTTCTGATTATCTTGTCTGGTAGCTTTACTGTCTCCGAAGTAAAATGTAGCATTTCAGCTGCTGCTTCCACCCAGTAAACATATAGTAGCAGTGCCACAGTGCCCATGCTGTTGCCTCACATGGTGCGCCACTGACACAAAGGCTGTTCTGTGTCACTTCTATTTCTGACAGCCGTAATGAGTCATCGGTTCTGAAAAAAAAAAAAATGGCACTGTGGTTGGTGCTGATTGCCCTAGCAGAGCCCAGAGCGTCTGTTCTCGAAAAGGTGTGGCATGAAATCACAGAGAAAACGCAAAGAATGCGAGCTGAGCTTCTGCAGGCTCCCACCAGCTGCAGTAGCTCACAGGCCCCTTTTTTTTTTATTGCATGGCAGCAAAGGGAAACCTCCTCACCACAACAAGATGGAGATGAAAAGAACGAAATGAAGAAATGAAAGCTGCTGCTTCTTTTTTAAGCTTTTCACAGAGCGGAGTTTTGCATAGAAAGAAGGGAGGGCGCGAGAAAAGTAAGGGAGAAAATAGAAAAAAAATCAAGGATTTAATGAGGGGGACAGAAATAGTGCTAAACTCAATGGAGACAGACATTAAATGAGGTATTAAGCAGAGGCAAACTTGTTGGTGTCAATTTCACAAAGCCTAATAAGCATCTGCCCTGTATTCTTTTGTTGGCGTCCAAAACCTCAAAGACTTTAAGAAGCAGCATATCCTCACATTTGAGACGTCAAAACCAGCATTTTTTTTTCTCTTGATAAACGATTAAATTACAGATTATTTAACCTTCAACTGACCTGAGTTTCAGTGCAACACTTAACTAATGCTAAAACACCTAATCCACCCCCAAAGCTTCCATGTCTCTTTCGCTTGTATGAGTAACATCCTGAGATTACAGCCGCCCACGCCTGCCCTATCTGTGTGATTATGAAGTTCATAATGAGCCGTGCGTGATATTGTGCTTTTTTCTTTTGTCAACAGATGGGCATCATCTGTGGGAGACAGAAGCCAAAGTTGACAAGGACTCCGTCAAATCTGTAAGTTCACCTCACCAGTGTGATTTATTTGCCGTCTTCTGTCTCACCTTCCCTTGAGACTTTCTCCTTTCCTCTCCATCTCCTCCTCATCTGTCCCCTGTAATGATGTAACCTTTGCTAAGGCGTTACAGATTGCAGCATAGACAATGATGATTAGCCGATGCAATCCCGAATGGAATTTTCACAAAATCTCCTCGTGGAAGTAAACACAGCCAGGCTCACATATTGTTTTTGCATTTGTTGCACGAAAATGCTCGTATGGATTACAAAATGGAAGCACGAGCATGGACACACACACACACACACACACAGCACAGCGCTCTCGGCATAGCCAGACGTTTAGTTCACAGCAAAGTGTTGTGGTGTGATGAATTGGGCTTAAACACCTCGTCTGTGCCGGGATCCTGCAGCCAAGAGTGGCTCACACCCCTGCTTTTTACCTGCTGCTTTTCATGAAGGCCGTAATGAGAAAAATAAACCAGCGCGCTCATTTTACGGACGCTCAGTCACACATTCGGATTGTGTTAATATAAAAACCGAGCGAAGGGGAGTCGTCAACGGAGGGAATGAAGCAAAGGTTGTTCTACAGAAAGCTGCTCGTGCTCTGGAGTTAATTAAGATTTCATCGAGATTTGTTGGGTCTGTGGATAGTCAGGTTCAGGGTCTGTGAAAACCAGTTTGCTTGGCATGATCGCACTTTGTTATGAACTGCTGAGGGCCTTCATCAGTGGCGTCTTACACCAGGCCAAAAATAGACCCTGTGCATCTAAATGCTGCAACATGAGGATGTTTTTCTTCTTGTTGTTTGTGTTATTACACTCAGGTAAATGACTCGGTTGCATCAGGAGGGTAAATACGGACTCTGATGTCTAATTGCTCTGCAGGGCTGGCTGATATGCTGTGGCTGGAGTCCCAGATGTTGGAAAATTAGCGGGCGTGCAGGGCTCAGCCGGGGGTGGTGCTTTGGGGAGGCAGCACAGATAAACGACAAATAGCGCACAGTGTTTATTTTGTAGATCTGACAAACAAGTAGGGGAGAGAAAGCAAGAGAGGACTGGCCCTCTACTTTATGTCAGCTGCGACCAGACTGCTTTAAAGTGCTCCAGTCTGCCTGCCTGCCTGTGTTTTTATTGCCGTCCAGAGCGTGCTAACTTTCGCTGGCCAGGATGGAGAGAGAGAAAGCCATGTGCATGCACTCACTCACTCACTCAGCCACCTGCATGTTTACTTTGTCATCATCTGGAGGGCAGACTGGGCCTGAGCTCTCCTCCTCTACCTCCCACCTTCCTCCGTGCGCGGTGATTACCAATAAAAAAAAAAACCTGCTTCCTGTCAAAGCTCCCCATTCTGGCTTGTTTAGACCCACACGAGAGTGACAGCTATCCCAGGAATTAGACACAAACACTCAGACAAATTTCTCCATGTTCCCCTGTCAGAAATAAAGCAGTCGAAAGTTCACATCCGTCCAGACTTGCCGTGGTCTAGCGGGGTGGTGGGGTGGGGGGGCAGGTAAAGCCTCCCCTTAGGAAGGTACGGCTGTGCAAACAAATAAGCCTGTTACCTCTCTTCTCTTGCGGTGCACGGGGAAGTAACTAAAGCCCAAGGGTTTTCCTCGGAGACAAACACGGGCACTGGACCAACCTCATGGGCACTGCTGCTGCATCTACACAGTCCAGACGAGCTCATTTAGACCAGTCCAGCCTCTTGGAAACAGTGCCCTAACTGCAGGCCAGGTGCAAAATAAACATAGCTGTTGATTAAACTTAAACCCCACTGGCTCATAGTCATTATAAACTCCTGCTGCGCTGCCAAGCTTTCAAACACACAGAACTTCATTTTACATGCTAGCGGATATCCCAAGGTTAACAGAGACGCAAAACATCTCCGGCAGAAACTGGGAAAAATGCACCATCTCAATTAAAAATTATTTTTCAAACTTAAATGCTTATTAAGGAGAAATAAAGGGAGCAACTTGACTCTTTTTTAAGTAAGTATCTCATAAAGGTGGAATGTGATTTTGTGTCTTATTTGCATTTTAGAGTTCTCTTGTTGTGGAGATCCCACCGTACAGGAACCAGAGAATATCCAGCCCCGTGCAGGTCAACTTCTACGTCTGCAACGGCAAGAGGAAGAGGAGCCAGTACCAGCGCTTCACCTACCTGCCTCCAAATGGTAATCATCACTCCCACCTCTTTATCATCACTGACAGCGAAAGGCTCGTATGCTTTGCGCAAGCCGCTCACTTTTCATTCATCATTTTGGAGTATTTCTTTAAGTCCTGACATCCATCCACTGCAGTTTACCTCAGCCGTCAACATGCCATGTGAAATTTGTGGCCGTCTTTTTGGGAGGGCTTTTCGACGCTCTGCCTGGCAACACTTGGCTGTAGCCCGTGAGTGAGAGCAGAAGATGTGAGGTGTGTTTATTCTGTAGTGGAACCGCGTTCCCTCGGCATGAGCTGTACCTGCTGAGTGACAGAGCCTCCAAGCACTGTTGATGCAGAGAAGTCAATCTCCCAGCGACCTGACTTTCACACCCCGCTTCACACAGTGCCTCAGCAGCACACCTATGAACCAATAAATACACACACACACACACACACACGCATATGTCCAACAGCCAGCGCTTCACCCGTCATTCATGTAGCAACCTGAAAACCCAGGAATACCTCTGTGTGTGTTTATCATGTGCCCCTGGCCTCAGTGTTTATAGATGGCTTTCACATTGGAATTTGAAGAATGTATTGGGGAGAGTTTAGAGAAGAGTTCAGCCTCGAATTTGCATTGCGACTTATTTGCTTTTCACAGTAGGCACAGGTGAAATATCCGCTTCGGTATCAGTCCCCGGCATCCCGCTAGAACGCTGCTGTTTTGTCATGTATGTATCCAGAGGAAGGTGACTAAGCGTGTTTGCTTTTCCTCCAGCGAGACGACACTTCCCCATTTACGGTGTCCAGGTCTTTTTACTGCTGGCTGGTCAGAAGCTGTAAAAAAGAGTTTTTTAAGATGCTGTTCCGGCTCTAGAAACAGTGTAAGATGCTTCAACACCCACAAATTCCCCCTCCCGCCCTCATTGTCCCAGCAGGTTTAGGGATTCCAACCGGCAACCGTGCATTTACAAGACCTGCACGCTCCCTCTTGTGATAACCAGCGAAATCCATTAGATCAAAACAATGGTATCTTGTTTTCATTGATCACAGCCTAATGGATCTAATGCTTCTGGGATGGTGAGCGTTGTGTTTTAAGTCCACAGTTGTTAATAAGATGTGACATTTAGATTATCAGCAGATGCATTTATGGCCACAAGAGATAAGTGATCAGGATTCTGGACGAGGCCCTGCGAACAAGTAGAGCGCAGCCCCCTATTTGGAAATGCCTGATTATAAGATGAACAAGTGCATTTTGGGTGAGTGGACGGTGTGGGACAAGCAAACGGTGGCCATATATAGCCTACCCATTCCATGCAGTTCCATGTAGAAAGAGACAATGAGAGACAACAGAGAGACGTAGGGGGCTTCTCAGCCAACACTGAGCATCTCTCAAGTCATTTCCCTGAGCGTAAACACGGCTCTAATGAAAAGATGACTTGTTGTGTTCTCTCTTTTGCTGCCAAGTAAACCACAAGTACAGTGTGGACCACACAAGCGGGGCCAACGTCTTCTCAAAGAGCCATAATTACCTCACAAGTGTTGCAGCCAAGGAGGCCGTGAATCACGAGCTATTGAGCTTCTATTTTGGGATTTACCACGCTTTTGGAGGCACGCATTAAAAAACACAACATTGCATATTTCCAAACACAAATGTTCGGTATTTAAACCAGTGGGTCGAGTGTTACGACTGTGCCGGGGAGCAGCTGAAGCGGAACCGCGCCGGTTGCAGAAGCAATCCCACCAAAACACACAGATTCTCTGTGAAATAACAACAAAGCAAGAGTTTCACTTCCTGTACAATATGAATGAGATTTGATGGCTGTATTATAGGCTAATTTACCATTGCAGGGTACGATAGTTGCAGTAAAAGTAGACAAAAACATAAGATGAAATGGCAAAAAATGGGGATTTTCTTTGTTTCTGTTATGCAAACCTGCATAATCAGTGCTTGCTGATTTCAAAGAATAATGTATGAAGATTATAATTAGCATAAACAGACCCTGTGTAGTGATGATGGCTGTAATAGTTTCAATACAGCAGCAAAGAATGAGGAAATCCTGCTGAAGCTGTTTGCTTTTGAGGGTTTCAGTGTGTGTGTCAACAATGAGTGAAACAACCAACACTGTGGCAGGTACGCAGGGTGGGCTGGGGAGGAGTACACACACACAGACACACACACACACACACACACATGCTGTTGTCAACACTCTTTTTATCCTTTCTCGCTTGTATGAAAAGACTCTTCCGGCCTTATGTCCCACTTCAAGCACAGTTGTGGTCGCTGACGTTGTTTAGAGAGAACATTTCTTTCACACTCTGGTGTCTGCTCATCTATAAAAAGGCAAACCCAGCCCTTAAAATAGCCCGACTTGTTTGAAACAGCGGAAGGATGAAGCAAACACTCTCTGGGGCACAGATGCTAGTGAAAACCACCTTTATTTTCCATTCAGGTCACGTGACTACCTTGTTACTCTTTGACGCTAATGCAAATGCAGGGCCTGCATTTGAACTAAACACATCAAGAAATGTTTTAACTTGGTGTACCCACCCACCCAAACTGAATCAGACTTATTATTTCTATAGATTGCATTGTTTCAGACATGTTTCAGCCTCACACTGCCCCCACTATAACATCTTATTATCAGATGCAGTCCATTGCAGAAGCATAGCTATTCTCACTCATACTTAGCTGACAGACAAAGATAAGCTTATATGAGAAGAGGGGTGCTGCAGATCTGTTGAAAAGTGACCCATGGTGAAGTTAAAACAAGATTCAAGCAGAAAAATGTCTTAGCACTGTACACTACAGTATGTCAGAAGTATTCATGAGCAAAATAATTGTTTTTTGTTGAGTTTGCACCATCAAAATAAGTCAAAGGAGTTGGGTTTAAAATCACCAATATACATTTGATGACAGTGATTACGTCATAAACAGATAGTTGTCTTTCATTGTAATTTTTAATTCTGCACATTTGGGTTGTTGCTTCAGAATTGGAGGTTTTTTAAGTGAAAAATCAAGACTCATTATTCTAATTTTACTTTACTTTAAAACAGAAAAAGCCAACAAGGAACTGCTAAGCAGATCAAAGAACTTGAATTTTAGCCTTCCAGAAACATAAAGGTTATTTTATTTAGAGTTCATCCAATTAAGTATAGAAGAAGAACACAAGAGTTTTCTGCTTAGGAGGAATTGAATATAGGGTGAATCTACCTTCAGCCATGAATCAAGCAAACATTTGCTGTTCAGATATACCATCAGCAGCATCTGCGGTTTCCAGCCTAAGTGCTTGTCTGCGATGTTGAGATGTACGCACCGTGCAACTGTCGTTGTCTGGCCCCCAGAATGACTCTTGCTTTTCCAAACTCCCTTCCAATCATTCTTGCGTGAGTGGAGACGTGACGTGTTGCTCTTCAAATAAGAAACAGTTTTCACCGACCACATTAAACAACAAACGCCAGAAAAAGGGCTGGCAATGACCGAAGCACGGGCGAAGAACTTCTCGGAACCCCTTTATTTTTACAGGCCGTTGGGAGATTCCTCTGTAATATCAAGTTCTATTCTTAAGGCAAACGGGTGCCTACTCCCCCCGTTGCACTGGTTTGTGGTCGGAGCTGGAGAGGAGAGAGCCAGAACCATGTTCTGTGACACATACAGGAAAAGTTAATGAACCACACATTGTTCTTTTTTTTGTAAATATTTGCACAGTCATGTTTTTTTCCCAAAAACTAGACAATGACTGGACTGTTTCTGTCATGTCCACAGCTTTGGGTTTTGTCAAACTCACCTTCGGTATACTAAGGCCCACAGTATGCTGGGCGACCAGATTGCCTACACAGTGGGAGATGGTGCACCAGGTACCTTGGAGTTAATGAACTACCACCTGCTCCATGGTAAATGTCACTGCAGATTCGTGCCGTTAGAAGACGATGAGTTCAGCAATTCAGATTTTCTCGCAGCGGCACAATAATGTCATGTCTTACCATTGGAAAGAGGATCTTCTTTAAAGCTACATTACAAATCTACATAAGCCCCGTTGCTTGCTGGTTCTAATCAAGTACACAGATACAGAGACACATCTATGTCCCGTTCCCTTAGGAGGAAACAAGTGCTCAATAAAATACCTAGATCATGCCTGATCAGTTTAATAGGAGCAGACAGATGGGGAAACTGCCAGAAAGGGAGAGAGAACCATGTGCAGAGCATCAACTGTCTGTGGGCCGTAACCCACAGGTTGGGAGGAAATGGAAGCCAGCTGAAGTTAGGGCTCGCTGGTGAATCTGTTTTCTCAGCTCACAGACAAAGTGGGGAGACAGATGAATCAAACAGAAGGGAAGACCTCTGTTTATATGTGAAGCAGAGGAGAAAAAGGAAAAAAAAATGTTTGTAACTTTAAAGATTAGTCCCAACTGATTTGATTTCCTATTTTGCCACTCTGCTCATAGTCTGAAGGTATCCAGGAAAATCATCTTGACAAGTTACCTCAAAGTTAAAGAATATCTTTAGCTACTATAAGCCAAGTTCGTCTTTGAAAATCCACCTTTAACTGGATTAAACACGGAGCTGCAAAGGACAGCCATCCTTTCTGAGATACTTTTCATTCACCTCGAATTAGATCCTCGTGTCGGTTTTAGTCACATGCAGGAAATCTTAAGTCGCATCGGAACTGTTGAATCTTCAGAATTGCATCCAGAAAAATGTGCAGTCATCATCACGAGACAATTTGCCTCTTTCATCAGTTTGGTTTTCTTTGGTATAAATGATCTCTAAACAGAAAGACTGGAAAACATGATAGTACTTCGCTCAGCTCTGACTTGTTAGTTTTTTTTGGAATGTTTTGAGTTCTTCCTCATAACCATGGAACTTTTAGTTTAATATAGTGACTTCTATCACGTAGCTACTTTAAGGAACTTTCCATTTACTAAATCTACAAAAGGTCAGTTTTTGGATCCATATTAGGGCTTTATAATACATCAACTATTCTACCAATTAGTCTATTGAGCAAAATGACTCATTTTAAAAATAAAATCAACCACTTCATATACATTTATTTTATTTTGCGGTCATTTTTAGCATCCACAAGGAGAAAAAAACACAGCTTCTCCTGCTAATGAATAGACAACACTTATGGTGGTTTTGCCCTTTCTGGCAGTGCGTCCTCCAGAATAGAGCCTCTGTGTTTTCTCCTCAGGTAAAAGTGCACTGTGCTGGAGCTGATGTGGCCAGTGGCAAACCTCCTTTTTGCCATGTGATAGTTTAAAGTACTCCAGTACTTTCAAGACGCAGCTCTTTGGAAGCATTTACAGCTGCAGCTGGCATTTTCTGAAACTGTGGTGCAGCTGACCAATGACTGGAAAACAGCTGAAGTCATGACGCAGCAATTATGTAGTGATACAGCAAAAAAAAAATACACTAAAATACTGACACATTTTCAGCATCAAAGTCACTGACTACACCAATTTACCCACTAATCCATCAAGCCTGATGATAATTTAATGTTTCTTATTTATTAAACTTTATTATTAGTTAGGCAAAAAGTAAAAATGTGTTTCATCTCAGAGATAATGGTGCAGCTCCTGAACCGAAGCTAAGACGTGACATTTGCTCTTGACAACTCTGACATCATTCTCTCATTCTCTTGGCTCCCTGGCACTCTGTTATCAATTCAAACTAAAGAAAAGGCAGGCAGCAGGGAGACAATCACTGAGGGAAGTGACTGTGGATGTAGTGTGACCATGTGACTGACTTGTTAATCCCCAGGCTGAGGAGAGGAGGCCTTTGCATCACGGGACTGGCCTTACGAAGCCCCCCCCCAGACGCTGAGCCTGGTCCCTGGGCTCTGAAGGCAGACAGGGCTGACGTAAATGTGCTCCCTGCTGCGTTATCACTGCAGCACCCCAGAGGCTGCAGGCGCGATTAATGTCTTTGCAGATCCGACTCTCGAAAAAAAATAAAATAACACGTTGAAAAACAGCCCCTCTTTTCCTATGACACGCGAACGCTTCATGTGCACTCTTTGCTTTTCGCTATCACTCAAAGGTTCTATTGTGTTCAGAATCAAACACGCACAGTTTGGACAGACGTCTTATTCATATTGACATCTGTTCGCCCTTGAGTAAATGTCACTATGAGCAAGTTTTGCCAAAAAAGCCTTAATGGTTGGCATCAAACATTCACCACACCCATTAACACATTTTAACAATGTGTAGAAATAGAAACAGTGTGTCCATTGTGACTCAGAAGCCTTTGCTATGCATCTGGGTATCTTAACACCGGCCTATTAGTTTAGTGCTGGCACAGTCTGTACATAACTCCTTATATAATAACTCAGCAGTGAGCTTGTTAATGTGGATCACACTCCATCTCTCAACCCAATCCATATATGTGCCTCTGTTTGTAAAGCCTGTACATTGAGATTGAAATTTCCAATTAATAGAAAACCTTTCTTTACACTGAAGAGGAAGCATGTGATACCTGTCAGTCAGAACTAATCAGGAAACAATGCAGACAGTCTGCACTGGATTAGAAACCAGAAGAGAGGAGGCAGTGTGATCAAGTGGGGTCACTGCACTCTCCTGCATTAGCTGAGGTCTGGAGCTCCTGAAACCACAGGCACAGCTCTGCAGGCTCTTAAGGAGCTCAGGAAGCCCAATCAAAATCAAATCATCTCCTCTTTTTCTTCACTCACCCCCTATCTTTTGGTCCTGAGAGAAACAATTACTTCTAGAGTGTGGAGGAAACCTAGGGGTCCTGGGCTCCTCAAGCAGCAGCAGCAGCAGCAGCAGCAATAGCAACAGCAGCAGCAGTCCAGGGCTTTAAAGTACTTTTATTGGATATCAGAGCTGGAGGAGAGTCCAAAGAAAATAGGTCTTATTCATTATTAGAGCCAGCTGTGGCTTTCCACACTGATGACTCATCCATTTTTCTCTCCCCCCTATTCTTTTGCTTTTTTTCATGGTGTGGTAAAGATGGGTGGCGGGGTGAGGCGTGAGGGTTTCTCTGTTAGAGGACTCTGCCAAGTTGACTGCGAGCCCATATCCACTGGTTGTTGTTTGTTTGGATTGTGGAGGGTGCCTGCTCACTGCCTTACTCAGCCTCACTCGTGCTCTCACTGAGCCACGTGGACTCCCTGCACGTTTTTTTTTAACATCTCCGCCTTTCTTTCTGCTTCTCCCCCACTAGTGCCGATAATAAAGACAGAACCCAGTGATGAATATGATTCTCTGGGGACTGTGGGCCTGTCCATGCACTCAAAGCCCTACTACAGCCAGCCCAGGCTCACTCCCATCATGCCCGTGGCCGACCCTGATGCCTGCCTGGTTGGTGGCTACCCTCCCTGCCCGCCTCGCCATGCTGCCATGCCATCGTCGTCCCCCAGCTCCAGCCCCACCCTGCATGACCTGTCCCCTGTGGCATACAGCAAGTGCCTCCCCAACAGTCCCTCCCATGCGGCACCGCCAGGCCCCGCGGTGCCCCCCATTCAGGAGACACCTGGCCACCCTAACCTAGCTCATCCGCCGTCGCCAGACCACAACTCCCCCCTTGGGATGCTCCACTCCCAGGGCAGCCCCATACACCTCAACAGCCCCGGACCCCATGGTTACCACCCTATCTATGCCAACAGCAGCCCCTCATCCTCCCCGGTGTCCCATCCCTCCACTCCTGGAGGGCCTGCAGAGAGCCCCTTCGTTCAGGCTTACAGCCCCAGTCAGGCAGCAGCCGGCTCAGCCCAGGCTGGAGGAAGCTCACCCAGCCTGCTGCCTGAGGACGCCAGCCCCCCTTCAGTGGCCATCACCGTCAAGCAGGAGCCCCAGGAACTGGACCAGATGTACCTAGATGATGGTGAGCAAACAAAGTGTTCATACATTATCTATAATAATCTATTTTATATTCAATAAAATGAGAAGGGGTTTTGTTTTCTGGATGAAAGCCTCTCTCTTAATGAGCTCACTGCCCAGTGCCAGAAATGACTGTTTACGCAGCACATTGCATTTATTTGACACCTTTCGCTTATCTGCATGCCCTCACACATAGCCGCACCCTCCTGCACCCCTCAGTATTTCCTGATGAAACTCTGACAGGAGATTTACGTCAGATTTGTTTAATTTTAGACCCAGCAGATTTATTTGCCTTTGGTGTAACACGCAGCCCAGCTTATGTTGTCCGAGCGGCTGCTTTACTTTAAAACAGTAAATTGCCTTGATGGGATTTTGAAACAATCTGTCAAAACATCAGAGCACCGAGGTCAGCCGGGGTGCAGCAGAACAAAAACAGTGGCACACGCGGAGCGAACCAAACTGTTGACACAACGACTAATGAAGGAAGCAAAACAATGGGTAGGGGTTTCCTGAACCGAGCCGAGTTTCCCCCCTCTTCCATATTTCTGGGAGGGATGCTGGGAGGCAGGAGGCAGAGGCTTTGTTTTCCCGTCTTTTCCCCACGGAGTCGACACCATGCGGCTGTCGTCATCAGGGGAGGCTGTGGGGTCACTGGTCTCCCTCTGGCAATGAAACCAGTCACACCCAAGGGACCATATGGTCGAGTTTATTGCCTCCTGTGTCCATCTCACATCATGTCTCTCAGGTCAGCAACCTGTTATCTGTGCTAGCAGAGGCTCCACTTGTTGTTATGATATATATTCGTGCAACTCATCACTGGCATCATGCCAGTTTGAGATGTTGAAATCCCCCACTGCATCCTAATAGAGGTGGTGGAGGGGGGACCCTTCCACATTGAGCTCAGGAATATCACCCTTCCTGTGGACCTTTTGTTCGGTAAACTGATATTGTGTGTGTGTCTGTGTGTGCATAAGTATACCTCATACGCACTTCACTCAACAGCTCTGGGAGTAGAGGGGTGATAGGCACAAGGGGACCGAGGGAGTTTTGCTGTGGAACTGTAATTGAGTTGAAATTCGGTTGTCAGCATATCTGTCAGCCCTGATGAGTCCCATTAGTCCTCACCTCATAAACAGAAAATACAGAGACAGGAGGGATGTCTGTCTGTTATCGGCTCCATAAACTGAATTCAAACTTTTTCTTTTCTTTTTCCTTTTTCTGTTTTTTTTTTCTTTGCTCATTTCGTTGAGCTCCTAGCGATGCTGGTTTGCCTGGAAATCTGATTTGAAACAGCAGCACTCATTTCAAATTATTTGCCACAGAGGCTTTCATTTCAGGATTAATTGAATGAAGTGAAACTATAGCTTTATTTTGCATTTTGTAATAAGGTCGGCACGGGGTCTGTTTACGCCGACAGTATGAAGTTTTACCAACTGTACATGGCAGGGCTGGTGCAAGTAAAGTCGTGTAACCTTGTTTCTTTCCCCCACTACTCCATCCACTGTCACGTTAGCAAGTTCAATCTTCCTCCAACCCGGTGGCCAAATGTATCCAGCCAGTGATTACAGTTGCATTATGGACGCGCAGGAATGCGTATCGATTGGCCGAGGACAGCAAGGCAGCCCCTTGAAAACCTCAATGCGCTGCCGCTTTGCATCACCTAACGTCTGCACAAGCATCTGTGGTGAGCTCCTGGAGTCCCGGTAAGTGTGCGGTGGTAACAGCATACTGCAAAGGCATCTGCTGCTCCCAGGCCCCGCCCTATCCCAAGCCCCTCAAATGAGCCCTGGGCTAAAATAAATAAGATCGGAAGGCAGCTCAAAGGGCGTCCCGCTCTCTGTCCGCACGCATTACCGCCGTGCGTTAGCGAGCTCAGCGCTCCATTAGAGAAGGAAGACAAGCGGATGACCTCACCACAGCAGCGGTGATTTAACGCCAGCCGTGTGTAGAATAGCGTTCCTCCCCAGCAATTGGGGGCCGGTGATTTGGAGTCTGCGGGAGCACACTTGATCTTCCCCAAGAGTGGTTCACCTCCCACGCTCGAACGCTGAGGCCTCCGGCTCTCATCAGCCAGAGGAAATGTGTCTCTGTGGCCAGGCCCAGATTTTACACAGCCCCTGAGAAATCACTCGACTTATCAACGGTGAGCTACTGTACCACGAGGAACTGGGTTAGTATGGAGGGAGTCTCAGATGTGAACCCCCCTGACCGCCATACACAGTCTCCATTGTGCACTGCTAAACTCTTCCCTATACTGCTATAGAAACTTACTTACTACAGTGCAAGGCATGAGGTGATGATTCTGGAGTCTGAAATGAGAGTTTTCTGGGTAGAATCCAGTTTGGCAGTCGGATAACCGCTGAAGCAGCCATTTTCACTCAGTGGCTTCCATTTGTTACACCTGGAAGTCAGGCCAAAGGTCAGTATGGGTTTGGGGAGTGGAGGCAAGAAGGGGATGAAACACACTCACTGCTGAAAAGACTGAGCCTTGTTGCGTTGTTGACTCACTGTCGTAAACAACTCATGGTGGGGCTCACATAAAACCGACGTTTTCAGACATTTCGTACTTACTCACAGCCCACTATCTGTGTTTTACAAGGCCAGAAAAATGGCAGTCAAATGACATCAGTGTGCACAACAATAGAATTTATGATAAACTCGGTCAGCAGCATTTAGTTAACGCTACTAATTAAGTCTAAAAAAAGTGATGCTAGAATGACAGCATGTTTTGTCATACGTCTGAAGGAGCAGACATCATACCCCCCTCTTGTCTCAAATAATCACAGACACACGTGTCCACCTACATATACACTGGGAAAACGCATTTTAAACCCTTCACTTAGAGTCCTATTCCTTTATAGGTGTTTTGCAGTGGGTGCAGCAGAAGGCGTTTGGTCCTGTGAGGCTGCTGCTGCTGCTGCTGCTGCTGTGTGTCCTGTCTCATTAGTCGCTGCTATGATGGGTGATATCATGAAATGCAGCTGAATGCAGCACACAGCAAAGAAACTAGTGCTAATCAGAGAGCCAGATTTCTACCAGCTGCCTCTCTGGGAAACAGAGGGCCCTTATTCCCCTAAAATAAGAAAAACACACAGCGCAAGGCAGACTTTGCCCATTTCTGACATTTGACATATGTGCTCTGATTGCCTCGTGTTGCAGCGTAGTTTTCCTTGTGATTTGTTTCCTCCTCGATTCAAGGGTGGCGCACTTGAAACTGGTTTTCTCAAACTGAAAACAGAGTTGTTGTCCGTTCTCCTTTTTCCTCCGTCCCTCCCCTCCTGCCGCAACAACAACACGCGCAAAAAAAAAAAAAAAAAGGCATTTTAACCTTCCTGAGGATCTCCGTCCACCGCTGATGCTTCTGAAGGCAACTCGAGGCATTCCTCATGGAAACTTTTACACATCCTGGCAAGTTGCCCAGACCCCAGGACTCCGCAAAAACCCTAATGATGATTGAGAGCGCGTCCGCACCACGCTGAAAACATGCTGAGTCGCTAACATTGGAGTGTGCCGCAAGGCTGGATTGTGGGGGGGTGGTGGTGGTGGTGGGGTGGGCAGAAGACTGAGAGGATTTAAGGGGGGGAAGGGTGTTCATTAAAGCAGAGGTTGAAGTGTCTAATGGGACTCACTAAAGCAGAGCTGCTCCTGTATGTTTAGACAGTATGTATGTGTGTGCCTGGTTGTCTCTATTAGCGGGTGGATGGTGGAAGTACCGTAAGTGACAGTGTGTGCTTTCACAACGCTCCACCTCTGACCCTCTGGCCTTTTGGGAGCAGGTCAAGGCCCAGCTAATAGTGTAGAGAACGAAAGGCTGTCTCGTGGTTAAGTGCAATGCCTAGAACACCGTCTCCTTCTACACGTAGGGATATCGACGGGTACAAGAAAAAGCGTGATGGCTTTTCTATTATTTATGACTGCAAAGAGGATGTGGATATTTTACTATTGTTGTTATTGCTGCCCTCTCTTATTAGGAATCCGTTTTCCTGGCAGCCCTCGACATGGTGAGGTATAAGTAAAAGTTTGAACTTGCTGGGGAAGTTTTATAGTCACGGGAAAAATTAATAGGTGGGTGCACTCTCAGATTGGCCTTCGAGAGTCATTGACCGCCTAAGCTATGGATCAACAACTACACTGTCGGGATGGGCAATAGATTTGATTCAATTTCTTCTCATTAAGATGAAAAACCATTACTTTTACTGTTTGAATTGAGCAGCTTTGGCTCTTATTACCCATTATCAGATGCTACAGGCCTTACCAAGCACTTGAAGATAGTGTGCTCTGTGGAGATCTGCACAGATCTGCCTATGGTGGTAGAAGCTGTTTTAACTGATCAGCTGCTTTATAAAAATTTCTTGAACTTACCAACTTGTTAATCGTAGTCAAACAGCGCTGGAACAGAGGATCATAGCACAGCTTTAAGTCCCGTAGCAGCACACAGTTGGAAATGTGGAGCAGCTTTCATAAAGCAGATAACAGTGTGGTTAAACACGTTGTTAGTTTGTAATATAAAGTATGAAAGTTACAATCAAAGTACATTAATAGAAGCCAGAGATTACCATGGCGTCTTCGCAGTGGAAGACGAATACTTTCGCCGTACAGTGGAAGTCCTCTGGATTACCTTCGCACCCTCTGGTTCCTTTTACATCTCTTTTATCTCAGTCCCATTGGCTGAACATTAGAGCCTTTAGATTCCTGGTTGTGATCAGATTTTTTTTTTGTAACATATTATGAAACCCACTCAACTATAGACACTATTGTCCAAGACTGCTAGCAGTTTAGCAAATAATTAGGTCTAAGTGGTCACATATGATAGTAGCAATGGGGTCAACCGTATATACACTTTGATTTTTAGGTCTGTGTAAAGCCATTGGAAATATTATTAGTTTTGATAAGCACAGCAAGATGAATCCATAAGAATTCAGTCCATTTATTACCGCAGCAGGTTGGCTGTTATTCGTGTGTGTGTGTGTGTGTGTGTGTGTGTGTGCACCCCGAACCTTGGCAGCCGAGCCAGAGGATCTGGTCTGGTTTCAGTCGCTCCGTCATAATATCCACAGTCACTGAGAAAGAATGTGTCTGCTGAAAAACTGCAGCTAAATTATCTAAACAAATTGGGTTCCTTTTGTGTCTGGGATCGACACACGGACACATTTAGATGAGAGATGTTGATTCTGATTTTGACTGGGTTTTTTTTGTTTCTTTTGCCAAATGCGTGACGCAGGATTGCTACTGTAAAGATTTGTGTCTTATTTTCCTCCATTTTTCCGAGCTGTGTAAAAAAAATGAACCACTGTGTGGACTTTACATGGGAGGCAATTGTCTGGCATCAGGAGCAAAATGGACTTCAGTGAAGGATTCAATCAAATATAGCAGGGGAAAGCCACAAGGCACAGTTAGATGCTTCACTCTCTGGAGACATTTAAGTCTATTCATTAAAGCTATATTCCTTCAGTTCATCATACGTCATGTATTTCTTATAGTTTCTCCTGACACAGCCGTTTAGAGGCTCGGTTTATGTGGCTAACATTCTGAGGTTTAGGAAACACGCGTTGAAAAGCCGCCGAGCCACACGGATCACAGCGGGTCAGGACTCAGACAGGGCCTGTGGCTTGGCTGGGATCTTCCTGTGTATATCTGTGATCATGGAGCTACCACCTCACGCCAGACACTCTCATTACTGAATCATAATATGACAAATGTCAGTGTGGTTGACTGCTCTGACAGGATATTCACTGTCTCCTTCCCCTAGAAGGCTTCAAGGTCGCTATCTGTGCCTCGGTGAAAGCGGCATTGAGCTGTGATTTCAGCCTGATCCAGTCCCTTATCTGTTTACTCTCTGGCTCTGATTTTAAAGGCTTTTTTTCTGACCCGCATTGATCAGAAGGTAAAAGATATTTGTGGCAAGTGCAGATTATAATTTTATCCGCCTGTTTGCGACTAAAAGAACTTTCTGTAAACTCAGCAAATGCGAACATTCACCGCTACAGTCTTCATCCTGAAACACTGTTCCTCTGTGGAGATAGCTGATCTTGCCGTGAACACCGCAAATGCTGCACAGTCACCGAAACCATAAATTTGCCTCGAATCTTGGATATTTCCTTCTGGCATTTAAAAATATGAGCACATGGAAAACTCATAGAGTCCAGGCACAAACACCCAACGAACACAGTTGATTTGCTAAAAGACAACATTTTCTTTTTAGACATCCGAGAGGGAAGTCGGAGGTTAGAATCAGCTTCCGGACAGCAGTCACAGAGCTCTAGTGTGCCTTGCTAAAGGACATGTAGGCAGTCATTGACAGTTGAATGTGGTTCAAAGGAGGAATCCTCCATTTGAACATAATAACCACAGTGAGCTGCCTGCTCCTAGTAGTTGTATTTGGAGGATATAAATACCTGCGGCATCAGTAAACAGGAGCAGGTCTCCATCCCAGACCACTTAATAACAGCTCCCCATCTGAAATTTGTTAGCTCAGTGAAATAGTATCCTGTAGCGACGGATGTCAACAGAGAAGTCTGGTCCAGCCGGGTAGGATGGGGAAAGCCGTCGGGTTTTGCAACTGCTGGCAGAGTTTGCCGTCTCCTTCCATGCACAAATACCTCAGAAAGCAGCGGTTGGGAGAGATAGTCGTAAAGGGAAAATAAGAAGAGGAGGGAGGCATCAGGACAGAAAGTACGAGAGAGAAAAATAAAGATGCAGATATAAACTTTGAGAGAGTATAAACCAAATGCACATGTCCCCTGTTTTAGTGTTACAGCCCACTGACAAATCACTCTAAACACAGGCAGCAACTGCCAAAATAACGGATATGCCCCAGAAAGATTCAGACCATGCCATTCTCAGTCAAACTCCTTTTCAAAATGCTCATTTAATTCACTTGACAGTCAGAGAACCATTTATTACTGGGGCATCTGTTGCCACGCTCCGTCTTATAGGCCTAAATATGGGACAGCCATAAGTCAGGAGATGTGTTTCAGCGTTTCGAGATTTTGGGGTCAAGAGATTCTCATCATGTCCTCACATCCAGGAATATTCAGCGAGCATGAGAAGAAGCAGGTCAGCCATGGACACAAAGGAGACACAGACACAGACAGACGAAGAGAAAGAAGGGAAAATGTGAGGTGGAAGAAAGTAGCCTGCAATCTTGGTGATTTTCCCTGGCAGCTTCTCCCACTGCCCCTGTTCTGCGCACACAGACACGCAATCGCACAGACAACTGCGTTCGCGGCTCAAGCTGTTAAAACCAAAACACTAAAAGTCAAAGAAAGAAAAACACCTCCGAAGTTAAAGATCACATTTTTCTTCCTCTCCCACCAGTGGCCGCTCGCAGCGCCGAGACTTACCAAGCAGTGGGTGAATGGGTTTACTTCAGGGGAGGGAATGATCATAACCACTGAACTGTAAGTGTCCTACTGTTGACATATGACCCATGGCAGTTATAAACCTCAACTGGTCCCCCGACTCTCTGATTGTACTCGGCTGAGCTCGGTTCCGCTCAAAAAAAAAAACAACACACCAACAAATAGAGAAATCCTTTTTATGCTCTGTAAGCCCTTTTTAATATGTGAGGCAGTGAGAAATGAAATGATGAAATGCTATGCTGCCGCTGCACAAACATCAGAATTAAGTTCTTTAGCTCACTAGTAGCTCACTGTTGGTAATGATGTGGTGAGCCCAAAACTCACAGCCACAGCCTTTATTTGGTGCCGAATGAATACAATCAAATTCTTTCACAGGCTTTGAGATCTATATCTATATGTATAGTGTTATCAGTTGTGCATTAGCAAGTTGAAAATGCTTCATAGAGCTTCATAGAGAAAAAAAAATCACCTCACATCTTCTTACAACTGCATCATGGTGTGTTCTGAATGTTCTGTGGATGATATATTGAGGAAATTTGAATTAAAGTTTTGACTTTTTAATAACGCGCCCTTGATGAAGTGCTCATAAGCTGTAATTAATGGCTTTGTTAATACTTTATAAAGCTATTAATAAGAACAACTTTTTGGGGTGTGGCTTCCAAATGACCATGAAAGCATTGATAAATTATTAACTAATATTAAAGCCATTATTGACAACACTTTATAAAGGGCATCTGAGCAGAGAGTGAGGCCATGTTTTAATGCTCTGAAACTGAGAACTCACTCCTCTGTTAGACCCGTTCTAATCCGTTGGACTTTCTAGCACTGGAAGGAAAGCTTAATTCTCTCTGCTCATGCAGTAAATCAGCCATGTTAAATCTGCGGGGAGCTGGCGTTGGAAACGTCTGCTTTAAACACTACGTGAAGCAAAATGTCACGTACGTTTTAATTAGATCAGTTAGATTTACTGCATAATGGAGTCAAATAGCAGGATCTTACTTCTGTTAAGGTATTCAAGTGGCAGGTTCGCTCCCTGGGCCGCGGCAACGGTTAAAATCTGTGAGGTTTGAAGCAGCACGAACAGAAGCAGGTGAAAAATGTGCTCGTGTGATTTACAGGTGGCAGAAAATGTCTCTGTCTGTCTCTACTATCTCTAGAAGGGTAGCTCCGTCTCCAGCACCCACTGAGACAATGCGGGTTTCGTGACGTCTATACGGCCTCCAGATGGATGTAAGTTTGTCTGTATATGAAAATCAAAGCGAGGTCGAGGGAGTTGGAAAGGAGACAAGTGGAACTTTTGCCAAGATTGCCTCTCTCCACCTTCCAGACTGTGAATAAGTCCATGATGTGCCCTGAGGAGACCTCCTCCTCTGTGTGCTTGAATCCCTGCAGGTGTTGAGGATTTAAAGTTGTAGGGCAGCTCTCGGGGTCAGCAAGCAGAGTGTTAATCAGATCACTCTCAGCCTCGGTACAGAGTCGGATCACTAGAGCTCCGCGGGGATGTTGAGAAAGAGAGGGGCCGTGCTCTTGTGCACAGCAGGAGCTTTTTAAGATTTAGTTAAGTTTAGTGTACTGTTCAGTATATTCACTGAATTCAGGATGAAGCCTGAAGAGATCTTTTGTCCAGAATCTGGATCGGTGGAAATGTTACTTTCATCTGAGCATGCAATCCAAAGCTGTAAAACAGCCATTAAGAGACAGGGACTGTCAGTTCTGGATCAGGAGGACTGCACTGGAGAGTCCTGTTTGATGTAGTTGCTTTATATAAAGCATGCTAAGATTGCTTTTAATCACAAACCAGTTTGGTTGGAAACAACAACAAATGAGCAGCTTTGGCATCTTTGCAGCAGATGACAGTAACCAGAGCTAATGCATTTGTCACGGATGGCAAAATAGACGGGTTAACCAAGCAGACATGCACACTAAACAACAGGAAAGAGCCTCTCTAAGCCATCTATCTATGATGGATAGCGAGCAATAAAGCCTGTACTGAGGTAAGCCTTTTTGGACGCGGAGGAGATCATTTCTCTGTATATGAATAAAAGAAAACAATCCCGAAATCCCACATTTCAGCTGACAGGCAACAGGTGATTTAAAGAAGCACACTACAAATGCAGTTGTAAATCATATTATATGCAAGTGCGCCGCCAAATTCTCACCCAAATGGCTGCAGCCTACTGAAGTATGATTGTTTCAGCATGTTCATATTTTTACACCGTGCCCCATTTTCGAAAACCAGTGAAATCTTGCGCCGTCTGCATCAGGCCCCGCAGGAGCATACGTTTCTAATTCTGAATCAATCACAGCAAGTTTATCAGATGGCTGAGTTATTTTACCATAAACCCATCCGTAATGAGCCGTGCAAAGAGTTTTAATCTGTCTTCTTTCATACCTCAATCACCATGATGTGTGCATTGCGCTCCAGTTTGGTGCGTTTTCAGGCTTTTGGTGTTTGCTTTATGCATGTATGCTTCACTAGTTATGTGAAAGTGAGCTTTTGATTTTGCGAAGTCTTGAATCATCCATAGACACAGAAGCTTTCCAGCTTCTTACTTTTATGTTTGCTTTTGATCAACACTTTGATTGTCGGGTTCTGTTGTGGTATTCTTCAACTGCAGCAAAATAAAGGCAATTTAACGCATTGAAGATGAAAGTAGTAGCCGAAATAACTGAAAGAGCCATTTCTGTGCTGAACATTCATGCATCTGCCTCTGTGCAGTACTATGGCATCTTTTTCTTTTCGCGTGCTGCATATTATAAGTTACTGTGCTAGTTTTTTTTTTCGAGCCCCATCTGCAGTGAAATTCTATTTTTCCTCCAGCAGTGCATCATGGGACAATATCGTAGACAAGCTCTAATTTGGATATTGGCAATTTAAAGTTTTGGATGTTATTGGATTCATTTCATGTTTCCATTTTCAGCATGCTGTATGAAGTAGAGCACAGCTACGACACGTATCTGTACTTTGTTATTGTTAACAATGCAGTCTGTAATGACTGCATGCCGAATTCAGAGAAGTCAGTGATGAGGGCACTGGAGAGCAGCTCCAACCATGTAAACACCTCCCCCTCATCCTCCCCGGAGACCGACCTCAGGCGAGCACACCCGCGGCCTCCTGGGCCCGGGAGGAAATGAGGGGAGGAGGAGGACGAGGAGGAGGAGGAGAGGGAAGTGGCTCAGGCACACAAAAGAGACATAGTGAGGTGAGATAGGGAGAGGCAGAGCACACCAGGCAAGATCAAAGACAAAGGTTCTGCACCGCCGCAGCCAACATAAGCACATCAGTGGCGGGGCTTTCAGTAAAAGTTGTTGTCTGTAGATTTCTAATTTGGGACACTGCTGTTTTATTGTTCTTGGGCCTTTTTAGTAAATTTGGGCCGTGTTTAAGTGATTGTAATCAGGGCTAAGCAGACACCGCGAGTCTCCCGGGTCGGGTCATTTGGTTTGGCAACATGTCCGATTCATCTGACTGCAGAGAGCCATAAAGTACGTCCTCTGAAAAGTGAGGCACATCAGAGACTCGCAGGTGGAGATTAGAGCCCAGCTCCACTCTGTCTCTCTGCATGCGGTGCACAGAGGATGTCATCGTAATTTCTCAAGGCTGCTCCAGCTCTCTCATCCAACTGAGCCATCAGGCCTCGTCTAAAAACAGCAGCAGACATATTGATCGGAAATCTGTTCAGCGACACTGGAGCACTTACTGTTTACACTCTATACTTTATTTCTTCTTTTCGCTGCATCCGTCCGAAAGAAGGATTGTATCACTTCTCTTTCTCTCCTGGCATCTCTGAAGTGCCTCCTTATGAGACAATTCAAGCCTGAAACCTTGTGTAGGTTTTCAAACACAAAGTGCCATACATTACTTCCTGTTTTTGCTCACCTTTGCCCTACTTTTCTTCTTCTTCCCTCTCTTCTTCTTCTTCTTCTTCTTCTTCTTCTTCTTCTTCTTCTTCTTCTTCTTCTTCTTCTTCTTCTTCTTCTTCTTCTTCTTCTTCTCCCCTTTTATTTTCTCTCTCATTGACAACAGCATAGAATTAGTTCCAAAAGTGAGACATTAAATTTACTGTAGTCCTTTAAAAAATGTAAATTAATAAATACATTTTACATTTGTTTGTTGAGACCTGATATAAGCTGATAAATATGCATTTACATCTTTACTGATACCTTGATTGAGTTCAGTAGTGGCTTTTTAGGAGCTAATATATTATTATACTAATGATATAATAAAATACACTCAGTAGTTTTTATCCAAACGTCATGCAGAAGCATTTGTGATATTTTTACATTCCTGCCTCCAGACCTTCATGCCAAGCTGCAGGTTGTATTCCAGCTCTCAGACAGCAGGGCAGTCGATCCTGGGAGGTGAAGCCGAGGTCAAAAAAAGCCTGCAAATCACTGGCTGCTGCTTGTGTAGCTCACTTACCGTAAATGCACATGCTTATTTGTAACGGTAATTGACCTCAATGAACATACAAGCATTTTTCGTTTATCAGCTCCTCTCTCGTCTGAATTCTGGCAGCTGGACAATCCACCGATTCTGCTTGGTGAATAAATCAAACTGAAAATGTGAAAGTGGGAGAGACAGAAATATGATTTTGACGCGGACAGGCCTCCCCCCACCCCCACTGATATGCATCTACTATTTCTCTCTTTCCATGACTACATGTAAATCACGGATTTCATGGCGTCACTGTTCATCTCAGCAGTGCGGGGAGACGATTGGCTGCGGCCCACAGCGCAGCGGTGTCTCCGCAGCGCCACGACAGCTGATGCAGGGCAGTTCTCAGGGTGAACTCGGCCTTGTCTTCAAAACAAAACTCTCGCTCCGCGGTCCTGTCTCTTCCTCTCCAGCTCCTCTTGTCAGTTGTGGAGACTGAGTGGTTCCACATGGGAAGGCCCGGGGCTTCACACATCAGCTTAGCCGTGGGGATGAAATATACTGTCTGTACATATCATCACATCATTAGGCCCAAAGGGATCGCTGCGATGGATTAGGAGCTGTCTACCTGCAAAGCTCAGATGAATTTATGAAGCACTTTATCATGATGAGGCATGAGTGGAACGCTTTGTCTCCTTCCATTTGTGTTTATCTGTGGGAATAATGATCGTGTCTCGCTCCATTTCGCTCGTTCTCCTTCACTCACTCCGTCTTGATTTCTCTGCCCGTCACGTATGTGTGTGTTCTGACCTCTGACCCCTCCCTATTTTTGACACTGCTGGTTATGAGCAGAAGATAAGTGATGTTGTCCGAGGCGCTCCGTCCAGCCGTTTGAGCTGCGCGTGGGAGGAGGCAAATTGTCCATTAAGTGTTTCTGCTGAGGCCGAGAGAAGATTTGATATAGTGGGGAAACAAAAGTAATATGTACCAGGAAATTCAATTGTCTCTCTCCACCAAGTTTGAGCTTTAGTTTGGCTTCCCCACCAAATCAATTTCACATGAAAGCATGAGTTCAAATGAGGTTTAACTGCGAGTCTGCCTTGCAGCCAGCCAGCCTCCTTTCACCCTCGCTGAGCTCCTGCGCAGCTTCGATGCGAGTGTTTATCAGTGTTTACATGAAAGAACTTCTATGACTCAGACGAACTTCCTCACATGCCGCTGAGAGTCTGAGGGGTACAATGGAAGGAAGCTACCTCTTCGTTCTCACAAGGCTGAAGCGATACTACATAAGGTGCTAGTAAGCATAGGAAACACTCCCCCTTCGCTACAGTGTGAAGGTCCTTGACCCCAACACAGCTGCAGTTAATACATGTTGTGAAAGTAAGAGGAATCCAGGAAGGTGCCCTCCACTCCTTCAGTATCAAGAGACTCAAAGTGAGAACAGAAGTCGCTGCCAGGAAGCTGCAGTTACAACCTGGAGTTCAGAGGTCGTGTTATGGATAGTCAGCTGAGGGAAGCCGGGGTAAGGTGAAGTCACTCTCCGCCGGGTCTTTGCCAGTCAGACCTGATTTGACTCCGCCGGATCGCGTTACGACGGCAGGAACCTCCAGGAGGCTCTACAGGCCTCGAGGCTCAGCATCTCTCCAGACCACAGGGCCTCCTCTGTTCTCTGAGGAAGCCCGGCTGTTATCTAACCCCTGCGCACAGCACTCTCCTCTAACAATGCTAACGAAATCCCCAGTGCAGGTCGGGTTCACGCTGAACTCTCAGAGTAGACAAATGAAGTCATAACACCCATACTTGGATTTCTGGATAACAAGGAGGCCGAATCATAGCACCAAAACTTTTTGGCTCGTATATCACAGTCAAAACTACCTAGCATATAGTTTTACATGTAGTGTATTCCAAATGTATGTTCACAGCTGAGTAAAATTGATGTTTTGCTGGCTTTAGGTATTGGAATTTGAGAACAAAACACAACAATGTGACAAAACTGGACTGACTTTAGCATGAGATCCCCTCTTTATATACAAATCCCATCTAGGTTCATATATTTTACACCTATATATAGTTATGTATGTATTCAAAAGTTGAAAATTCAGTGTACCATTAGTATTTTTTTGGGGGATAGTTGCTGGACTAAATGTGGTGGTTGTCATAGAGCAGTGGTTTTCAACTGATCCAGCCTCAGGACCCACTACGTCTCTATTAATAACGGTCATGACCCATGTGTGTGAAGTTTGCTGTTCCTGTTAACAGATTAAGGTATATTTGGGTGTAGTCTCAACACATTTTGATGCAACTTGGGAAAATTTTGGCTTATTTTCTGCTCATTTTAGTATATTTAGATGCTTTTGCCTACTTTTGGGCATATTTTGGCCCATTCTGACAGATTCTGAGCACATTTTGGTTCATTTTTTGCCACGTTCTAGCTTAAATTTCTCCAATAAACTGGCAGAGACAGATCTAGAGGTTGGTAGTGGGCAACTACTGGTGTCACCACACCTGCGCTGTAAGAAACATGTCCTTCAAAATAAAAGACCTTATACCACTGCTTTTTTTGGGGGGGGGCATGCTTCTGCGACCCTCTAAAAATGGCTTCGCGACCCACTTTTGGGTCCCGACCCACCAGTTGAGAACCACTGTCATAGAATGAATATGAGATCCATTAGATGACTATGGGTGTAGAAACGTGTCTAAAGCAGTATTGCAGTATTATATATGTATATAAAGTCATTTTATGTCATGATCAGTCATAACTTGTGTTATCTGATTAGACTGATTTGCCACCCACATCTCCAACTTTTGAAGTCATTCCAGCATGTTGTATTCAAACTTTTTTAGCTGTTATAGCTTCATAATCAATATGCCGAAGTGCTAAAATGCAACAAAAGCAAACACTTTTCACTTTTCTGTGCATTCCTGTCTTAGTGCTGCATCAAAGCTCATTCTCCCATCCTTCTTCTCCTTGTTATTTGAATGTGGCAGACATCTGGTTTAAACTTGAACCTTTTACTGTAGCTTCTATTCTAGTGTTTACCTTCAAGACAGAAGCTAAACAACCTGTAGCTGTAACTTTACACTGTTGTAAAATCCTGGGCACATACTTTTATAAAACACTCTCCAGGGATGAGCTTTAGGATTCATGGATGCATTACTCAAACGGGGTTTCCTACATCAGATTTATCTTCTCACCAGAACCTGCTGCGACATGCCCCTTCTGTTCGTTTTTATCTAGGAGTACTATTTTTGTTCTTACTGCTGTGGTGGGTCTCAACCTGAGCCCGTTGTTTCCCACCAACATAAAGCTACAGCCTCTATACTGAAGCTCCTCTACAACCCCTCCTAGCAGCAAATCATCATCCTGCATCTCAGTTGATACAGACAGGTTATTTTAGCGAGGTCAACATTTATTCAGCCAGCAGTCACGCCCGGCGGAGACTCGGCTTCCCTGCCCAGAAACACCGGTAGGCCCCCTCACAAAGGAGCTGAATTGTCCATTGAACTGCTCAGCATCACAGTAAAGCGCAGTCATATTTGTGTGTCACTCTCACACCTGCCTGAAATAGATCTCCCCAGCCGCCCAGCCTTAAGAATAAGCCCTGACAGGTCCTGACTGCGGTTTACAGATTGCACTGGCAGCGAAGCTAATAAAGGATGTCACTCTGTTTGACTAAGACTAGCAGGGCACGTGTTTTGTTTTTGCTTTTTTTTTTTTTTCAGCAGGGGAATATTTGGAGCTCAGTTTTCCACTGTTTTTGTTTATTCATGAGAGGGTATCCTCCCAGTTACAGCTTTCCATTATTAACCTGGGCAACTGAAAAAAGAAAAAAAAGAATCAAGTTTCCAGTGCGGTTGAGAGGGATGCCAGCCTGCTCTGCTTCGTTATTGTGCAACATAACATAGAATTCTCCCCTTAACTTTTACAATTGTATATAGAAATCATGAAAGTGGAAAATTACCCTCTGGCATGCTTTTTTTTTTTCAAACAATACACCAGACTTTACAAGACCTAGTTTACGTATGCCCCTGCCCATCCACATTATGCAAGGGGCTGAATTTTGGGAGCCAAATTCCAGTCAGAACAAAATGTTCCCCAGCATGTCTGACTGCCTTCCTCTTTGCTGCATATTTGTGGTTATCTAGTCACTTCGTGGAAGGTGAGACAGACTCAAAAATGCAGAGATGTCATGCCAATGTCTTAAATGGAAAAACAGTCAAATGTGCGTTGATGGAAGCTGTGATCTTGGTTCATTTTTTCAGCGTTGAGGGTTTTTTTGCTGTCAACAAAAACAGACTGACTGCAAAAATCGATCGAGTACAGGGAAGGATTTGAACTGCATCGAACTGAATGCATTGGAAGAAGTGTTTTATAGCGTGTGCAAGGCTTTCTGTTCACTCACAGTC
Organism: Dascyllus trimaculatus; assembly: GCA_024666655.1. Lineage (NCBI taxonomy): Eukaryota > Metazoa > Chordata > Actinopteri > Pomacentridae > Dascyllus > Dascyllus trimaculatus. Next base: position 29,284,398 of record CM045451.1, read on the forward strand.
ATTACCTGTGTGTGCTTATCTGTCAGTCATTCAGGTTCTGTAAAATTTCTTCATTTCCCAGAAGTTGCAGCGAAATAGTGACATGAGCCCCATTAAAGAGCTATAAATAGCATCTTGGTGTTGTCTTGTGGTGTAGCAGTAGGCCACATCCTGTTTCTAAAATTCTCACATTGCCGACAGAGTACATAGATGAAAACACAAGGGCCAGTGTTTTACCTTTCCTCTCTCTTTATCTCTCGTTTCTTCAGAATGGAACATCACTGGGCATGCCAATGGAAAATATTAGTTGATAAAGCGCAGCAAAATAACACCACAGTTAGAATGTGGGCGGAGGAGACGTCACATTTTGTTGTTTTTTTTTCAGTGACTGAAAAGAAGAAAGGAAGCCACTGCTTTCAATCTGAGAAAAACACAAGGTACATGTGTGGCTTTTCGCTGCCGAGCTGTCGGGTTTTCCCGTCCCTTCTTCTTTAGAACTACCTGGAGCTGTTTTCTCACCTCAGCGGCGACATTAAAATTTGATCATTTAATTGTTACATGTGCTTGCACTTCCTCTATGGCCTGCGATGGCAGGGCTAAAAATAACCCCAGCATGTAAATGCCTGTTTAGCCCGGAGCGGAATAGAGTTGAAAACAGCCAGCAGTGTTGGCACAGGATGGGTTTTTCCAATGGGAGTTCCTCCTGTTGAGGGAGGTGAGTCCCAACCAACCTGTGTGTGTATGTGTGTGTGTGTGTGTAGAAAGATGGGTGTTTCTGCAAACACAAAGCAGGGCATGCTATTATAGGTGTGTGGCCTACTTTTTTTTTAAAAATCAGTTACACGTTATTTATTTAAGTATATTTATTTTTGTCTCCAACCTTAGTTAATTAGTTAGCTCATTAGTTTTGTTTATTGTCCTTTCAGGAAATTCTTTTTGGGTCTTTGGCAGCTGTCACATAGATTCAGCCACAACTGAAAAAGAAAAAATACAAACAGACAAGAAGAGACAAGAAGCTCCACAACAATATCACGATCGGTCATGACAAAAGCACCCATCTCATGTCTCGCAGATTTTTTTTAACAGAGCTATACTTGAGAGTAGTAAGGATCTCTGGTCATGCGAAGTCTGCAGAAGCTGATACACATCCCTGTGTGTCGGTCCTGATGGCAAAAACTCATATTCACCGTAAGAAAGTATGTAATACATCACCTGAGATTACACGCCCTTACCTCCCCACTCCGCACTCACAAAGCACATGCCATACCATGATACTGCTGCCATGCAAACTTGCTAGTCATATCAACAAGTGTATTGAGTTTTTTCTTACTATAGATAGTGACAAATACCAAGCAGTAAAGCCAAAATATAGAATACTCTTCAAAAATGAACAATAAAAAACAGCCAGTTTATCCACTCCAAACCTTCTCTGTGAAGCATTATTATTCTAATGATCTCCTGTAACCTTGGTAGCAGCCGTTGCTGTGGTGTTTCTGCACTGTGTTTCCCATAGATCAGTTCAGATGTTCCACTGTTAAACAAGAAAAATAGTGTTTTTTTCATGTTTCATCAGCACCTTCACCAAACAATGTGGCATTATAAGGATAATAATTAGCAGCATTGAAAAAGTTGCATATGAAAAGGATTCCAAATTGTCTTCTCTTAGTGATGTTTTCATCTTGATCAGCGCCGATGCTCCACTGTTCACCAAACAGTATCTTGTGATAACGAACTGCAGGCCCACTTTGAACCTCGGAGTGGGTGGACTTCCTGTCTCGGCTCCGATGGTGGTTTTTCGTTCGTATTTTCTCTCTCTCTCTCTCTCTCTCTGTCTGCATCAGCCGACGTTATCACAGCCAGCTCCACAACCACGAAAGCTTCTTGTTTGTGTCGAGCCGCAGGTCTCGGGGTCCTCGCCATCTTCTCGGTCACTTCCCTCTGTTTTGCCAAAGAACACAGAGCAGATAAAGGCAGGGGACTGATCTCCGTCTGCCCGACTGTGGGAAAAGCGCGGGCACAGGAACTAGAGCAGGAAAGACAAGACGAAGACTTAAAAACACAGACGTGTGTGTGCGGAGCCGATACGAGTTCGTAATAGCACTGATATGTTTGGACTGCAGCTACTGTTATCCAGTAATATCTAACTTGGCCGCATGTATGCCAAGTATTCAGTGAAGCATTGCCGTGTCTGATGTTGCATCACATTCAGTCTAAGTTCTGAGCCTTTTGTAACAGGAGAAATTGGTTTGATGTGATTTCATCTAATGAAAGCTGCATTTTAAATATTAACATGACTCCCATTTACCCAGATACAGAGACACTTTTACCTAGTCTTTTCCCAGGATGTCCATGGATCATAGCTGGCTCATTGGGTGAAAGATTAAAATGATCTTCTGGGCTGCTATAATTGCTCATATTTCGTATACAGTCTATGCATTTTGTTCAATGTCTGTTTTTCTGGTTTTTAAAAAATACATTTTGATCCCTACTTTGATAATCTGACCCTTCATTTAGAAGTTTGGAACATGCAAGCACTAAGTTGACACAATAAGGACCTAAGGACAATGAGGAAGATTAAATAATGAAGCAGCGATTACCGAGGGGTTCATATCGAGTAAATTATCACAAGTTATTGTGTATTACTGTTGCATTATACATAAAAAAGAAACTAAAGTGATTTTTAGCGTTGCGTTTCTGGAGATGTGGTGAGAGACAATTTTTAAAAAAACCCAATATATCCTGATTTTTGGTCCCCAGAATGAGCCACGGCCCAGATATCATTGTTCCTACATTTCCCATAATGCCCCTTGATAGTACATTTCATGAGACCCTCCTTGTCTGGCAGATGTCCGCTTCTTTCAGTCTCCATATTATCAGTTTGCAATGTAAGCTTTCAGTTATTAAGTCATGACAAGTGAACTGATGTAAATGCGTTAAATGTGTGGGGTGACCCTTTAAATGAGCCTGGATCTCTTTGGGCCTCTGTAGTTCTGGAGAATCAGATCAGTTGCCTGCTTTGCCTCTTTCCAGGTATTCAAATTGGCAAACCCCTTCCAGGCCGGCTTTTTCCATTAAATGTAATAGGACTTAAATGATGTGAATCGTTATTCAATGTGGCCGCTTTATAATGATCTGTTATGTCTCTTTTTTTTTGTTTCCACAGTTAATGAGATCATCAGGAACGACCTCTCCAGCATTTCTGTGCACACTCACGCGTAGACATCCAGAAGTCCTCTGCAGCAGCGCGCACACACACACACACACACACACACACACCCTCGAACAGCAGCAACAACAACAAAAAAGAGGACAAAAAATTAATGCCAGAGATCCAGATTATGAAGAATAAAGTTTTGACCAGGATCTCCCACCTGAACATCATCGCCATCAGCTCCTCTCCACTCAAAGACTCGCTGCAGACTCACATTGACAATCACTGGCAAGAATCAACAGGTGAATGTTATATTTACAACAACAGAGAAAAAAAGGGAAATGATATCAGGGGGCAAAGTATCCGACTACACTTGCCTTATTTCACAGAAGACGTTTTAGTGGACCAAACAGCTCAATGAGACTGAATTGCTCTTCTATGTTTAACAAATGACAATCTTCATTCGGTGTGATCTGTAAGTTAATGCATGGACAAGCTAACGGGACAGTAAAGTGTCGGGCTTCATCACTTGGGTTCATTCGTTTGTGCAGTCAGTCCGCAACAACCGAACCGGTGCCTTACAGCAGTGATACTGGCAGCAAGCAGCAGTCACACAAATGCAAATGGTTCATTGTAACCCAAAGTGGAAGATTTTATATGACATTTTTGTATCATTTCAATGATTTGTTTACAGGGAAACAATAAAAAAAAAAAGGCTGGAAAACTATGTAGGGGAGTATGTGAATAGATTAGAATTGTATTTTTCTTGCTTCCTTATTATTATCTTTGTTCATTTATACTGAATGTTATGTATGATATTCTTTTGTATAAACATGTATTTGGAAATATGTATGCCTTATCCTTATATCATGCAGTTTGCTATTTAGCTTTCCTGTTTTTTTCCCACCCTCCATTTGTCTTCCCCCTGATATGACTTTGTACCATTTCCTCTGTCCCGCGTTATGCTTTTCACCTTAGTGCCTATTTTTTAATCGCGCTTCTTCCCGGTCTTCCAGTCCTCCGCCCAGATCATGACATAATGATGCAAAGACAATCAGAGAAGATATAAAATATATATAGTACATATCCTATGACAGCAGTTCCTGGTTTGCAGGGGCTTATAAAGGCAGGTATCAGAGTTTTCCTCTTCCCCGGCTATGAGATAGTTCAACAACGGTATGCTTACCTGCTGAATTTAAATGAGAATACTCCTGGACGGTTTATATGTTTGACTTCTTGCACTGCAGGTTCGCATGTAAATAGGCACAGGGATTATCTAAGCACGCCAACGGGCTCAGTTCTACTCATCATGTGGGTGATTTCACTGAGGAGTCGGCAGGACTGTTACTTACAGCTGGCAATAATTGATCTGAGTTAACCAAAGGATTTTATCTTTGGTGAAATTATTGTCCAAGTTTCCTCTTTCTGTCAGAGACTTTAGCATAGAGCTGTTTTTCCCCCCCTCCCGTGCAAAAAATAAAAATAAAATAAAATAAAAACAGTATGCACTTTACCGTTAAAAAAAGAGCAGACTTTCTTGCCTCCAGACCAAATATCGTAGGCTGATTTCCACTGTTGTGTCACGGACGTACCTTCATCAACTCATAGCTGCAGTCTTTTTCCATGTGATCTGTCTTTTGGAGCATGCAACACTGTACTATCGTCGGGGATCATTTAGCTGATCGTAGCTTCCAGAATAGCTTCCTAATCCATTTTTGGACATATACTATGATAGCATGACTAAACTGTATGGAACAAAAAAAAAAAAAAGAAGAAAAAAAAGGTTTCTATTTTGTGCCTTACTCTCTTTCTCGGCTACAAAATCGTTGCAACTCTGTAATGCTTTTCAGTGTAGGCACAAGGTGAAATATATTTCTCTTTAATATGAAATATTTATGAAAAATGAAATGTGTTTTAAGTGCATTTAATGTGTTCTCAAAAATGAATTAATAAATGGCATAATGGTGACCATGGATGACAAAGAGCGTGGTGTTGTGATTACATTTGAGCAACTGCTGATTCTGTCTTTTCATGTTACTTTTAAGGATAAAACTACACCTATGAGGGGGATTTCAGATCAGAAAGTAGATTTCTCTAGGCCTTGTGCTCTTGTTTTACCTTCAAATAAACTTGAAATATGACATGTGTGCAACAATTCTTTATTCCAGAAGATTTTGAGAAAGTATTTTACCTTTTCACATTTTTTTAAATCTTTTTTTTTTTAAAGTAAAGCAGAAAAAAAAATAAAAATAAAATTGTGATTTTCACTTATGCGTTTTGGATCACAGCAATTGAATCAGCTGGACATAGTGCAGATTAACCCCTTAACGCCGGTTGTCGCAAATTTGCAACGCACCGCTGCAGCCGAGATAGAGTATGCATTCCCCCAATGCTGGTTTGTGCATATTCAATACATATCTAGGAACCTTTTGCAAGCACTGGTTTCTCTTAGAACTGGTTTGAGTGGCATTTGTGGTATCAATAAAAAAAAATTTACCATTAATGCCTGTTGCATTACACCCTTATATCTACTATATGTGCCATAGACAAATGAACAATCTCCACTTAATTTAACATCAACTTGAAATCAAAAACATAAAATAATTGTTTTTATATAATTGTAAGTAAATTCAGGCGTCAGGGGGCTGTAGCACCACAGCTTTACTGCTTACACATATACCTTATCGCCACCCACACTGTGTTTTAGCAGGACAAAATGCAACAAGCTGCTGAGATGCCAAGTGCAAGCAGAGGCCTGTGTGTTTTCCGGTGAGTATTGTTAGCAGTGGGTAGTTATGAGTAAAACAGCTCCTCGCCATGGGAGCTGTGCCACGCTCCTGTGTACCACCTGCCAGTCCTCCAGACTTTTTCCATTCAGCAAAGTTATGAAGCGCCCATCCCCATAGTGACAGAAGGCAGGCCTAGGCGGTGCTCCCCTGTACGACGGCGGTGGAGGCCCAAAATAGCCCCACTATTTACAGATGCAGTCACGCCCCTTTTTCCTGGCACCCTGTTCACCTTACCTTAGTCTTCTTCCAACAGCGCCATACCCTTTGACACAGTGGAGAGTTGACTCCGGGCCACGGTTTCCACTGCAGAGGCAGCGGTCAAGTAGAGAAACTGCCTGAAACAATGGAATATCAGTGAAAGGAAGACAAACGCATTATTAAAAATACTTCTAATGTTAACAAGTGAAGAACCTGTAAAATGTATTTCCAAATAACTTGTGGAATTCAAGAATTAACATCACTCCATTCTACACTGTTGCCCATAACGTTGGAATAATGTAGTTTTCAGACACATTCCTCTTTTATTCCTGTTTATACACATCAGTATCACTTCTGACCACTGATTACATACTGACTACATGGCTGTCGTCCTTTTCCTGCTTAAAATCTGTATACAGTAAGTCCATGCTTTCAGATTTGGCTGCATAATTTTCAACCAAATTTGACACAGAAGTTCCCTAGGCTACATGCCTCATCCGACGCAACTGGCAATGCACCAAAGAGTGTTTACACTCTGACAGGATGGACAAAAACAAACCAAACATTGCCGATTTCCTTGGAGTGTCGCAGAGTGCGGTCTGTAAAATCCTCAAACATCATCGAGAGGAGGGTCATTTGAGGCCACAAAAATCTCCAGGACGACCACAACTACCTGTGATAGGCTGGCGACCCGTCCAGGGTGTCCCCTGACTTCGCCTGAGTCGGCTGGGATAGGCTCCAGCCCCCCCGTGACCCTACAGAGGATTACATGGTGTATGGATGGATGGATGACCACAACTAACTACCAGACTAGATGATCGGCAACTGTTTAATCTGTGCCGTAGAAATGGGAAAATGCCAGCGAGCCGCCTTCATCGTTTGTGGAGAAGACACAGAGTTAAAAAATACTTTATTCCAACTTTATGGGCAACAATGTATTTATTGTGTTATGTTTTTTAAAAAAGGACTGCTGACAAGGCTTATTTTCTTGTATGTTTTCACACAAAGGCCCACATTTCTACATGCGACATCACATGATTAGCTTAGCTTAGCACGAAGACTGGAAGCAGGGGGGTTCACAGCCACTCTAGAGGTAACAAAGTCGGCCTAACCACAACTCTAAAGCTGACTAATTAACACTTCAAAAGGTGTAAAGATGACAAGTTGTGGTTTTCAAGGAATTATGCTCGATACTATTACTTTCACTGTAATATGTCATGTGTTTAGTTACGGGGACTGGAAGCTGCATTTTCGGGCTACATGTTTTCCTTGTGTCCAGATTGTGCGCTGAACTAACCCTCTTCTGTTCATTGCTTTATATTTAACTGACAGTGTAGTATTGATCTTCTCATCTTAGTCTCGGCAGGGAAGCATATTTAAGCTTGAATAATTGTGTTACAGTAACATTTTATTCATACTCTGACAGCAGAGCTTTGGATTTGAGTTTAAGGGGTTTAAATAACGCTCTGGTGTTACTTGAATCTCACACAATCTGCTGCCTGTGTATAATCCTGTTTTTATTTTAAGACTGATAGTCCCATTGTATCACTGCAGCTGCACTTTTATCTGGGTTCGCCAGGAAATGTATTTTATTGCATTGCTTATCTGATATCGAATAGGAATTTCCATTTAAAAAAAAATACTCATGCAGTCTTTTTCTTATTTGTCATCAGAAACTTGTTGTAAGCTATGGTCTCCTTGGCTTCAGCTATTGATTTGGTTTCCTAATAATTTATTGGTGGTCTGAAAGATTTGTGGTCTTTGTTTAACTCCGAGCAAGCTGCTGCCTCTCCAGCTGGAAATATAAGGTGTGTGTGACTGATTCCACCAATTGCCTGACCGAATGATCGACTGACAGGCTGACCTGCTGACAGACAGACAGACAGACAGACGGTCTGACAGATAACAGACACTCCCATTCGATGGCCACAGCAGCCCCACAGTGAAGACAGCATCACAGACAGGCGAAAAGTCAATCCCTGATCATAATGATTGCAGCGCGTGCCTTTTTTCTCCCCGAGGTCCGCGTGTACACACCACCTGGCAGAGGGCACGACTTAGAAGTTTCATTGTACAGATTTATAGTGTCTTTATGGCCCCACTTCCTCCCCTATTGTATTCCCACAGAGCCCTTGATTTGGGCTTTTATAAAGCGAGCACATAGGCACAGCGCTGGAGCTGCTGCCCTCGTCTCTCATCGGCCATCTGCAGGCAGTAAATCCTCAATATACCTCTGTTATGAAGGGCATGTTGAGAGAACCATGGGGGTGGCTTTAAGAGATGCTTTAAGAGATAATTGCTTGACCATACTGAGGGACCTTTGATAGTTCTGCCACATAAGCCAGTTGTGCATTTGGTCTCTTTCGATCCCGTGAGTCGTTTTTTTTATTCGTCAGAAACACATGTCAGATGACTATAAACAGACCTCCTTATCAGTTACCTTTAGGATGATGAAGAAAGAAGATGAGGACCATGTGTTTGTTTGAGCATGTGTGTGTATTTGCATGTGTCTTTTGAATCTGTTTGGGGTGGGGCTGTCCGGCTCCACAGGTGTACACAAACCCCCTTTTTTTATTGGACCGTTTCACATGTGACAGGATCAGCAGATGACATGCTGACATGGTCACATCGTTGCAGACCCACAGACAAATCACCGTTTTAAAAGACACTTTTAGTGACTCTCAGAAAAGCAACCAGATGGGGCCTGGAAAAAACCTTGTGCCGTCTTTTATTCTCCCATCTGCAATCATTCAGCTTGATTCGCTCTTTCTTTTGTGATGCGTGAAATGTTGTGCAAGGATTTATAAAATTCAGCGGCGGGACAGATGTTTGAGCTTAAGAAATGTGAAAAGTGAGAATTATCTTTAAGTGTCCGTTTATACGATCACAACACATGAGTTCTCTTTTCTCCACATCAAAGTCATAGCATTCGATATCTAGTTCACGCTGAGAGCTGTGTTTCTTCGCGGAAAGAAGAAAAAAAACTTCAAGACATCCGAAGCAATCATTCTTCCATTGTTTGCTGTAAATGTTTTGGTACATATGCAGAATGTTTATGTTGAAGTACACTGTAGTGAGCATTAGGGATGCTCTTAATGGGCTACAGTAAAAGCCCTTGCTAGTCAAGAGTTCAGGCAGGTGCAGACTCTTACAGTAGATAAAGGAGCCTGGCACTGGAGATGAGTTCACGACAATCACTGTGAGGCTTTTAGACGCCTTCTCCAAGCTCAATCTTCATTTCCCCTGACACTGATTTTGCAATAAGGATCCGGAGAAAAGGGGAATGTCCATCTATTCATTTTAATGATCCCTCATTATTGACTGCTGGCAGGGAGGGGGCGGGCAAAGGTAATGATTCTTTGTCTTTGCTGGCCAATCACTCCTCTTAAAGGAATAAGACTCTAAATAAGGCCACTAATGGATGCCCAGTGTGACCTAAAGCTGACCCCAGATGTAACCCCTGCAAACTGACTTCCCGAAATGAAGAACGGAGAGTTTACTTCTCCGGTTCTTTCTTTCTTTTTTTTTCACTTAGTTGTTTATGATTTGTCCAAATAGAGGGAAGAATTATTGTGATCATAAAAGTCTAACCACAAATTCTGTGTGGTCTGTAAATATTGATTGAGAGAAACAAGCAGAGCATGTCACGATCCACAATCTTGCTTGCTTTTTTTTAATGAGAAGTTAAAGGTCCAGTGTGTAGGATGTAGGGGATCTGTTGGCTGAAATGGAACATATTTTTGTTTACATTCATGTATAATCACCTGAAAATGAGAATTGTGGTACTTTGGTCATCTTAAAATGAGCCTTTTATATCCACAGAGGGGGTCCACCGTCTTACTGGACCAAATCTTGTCTCTAGAGAAGGCCTTTGTATTTTTAGCAGCCTCCTACATGCTGGTATGGGAAGATAAGGCCAGCAAATATCAGTTGTTTGCAATTGCAATCGTTTGCAGCCATACTGCTAGATGCCACTAAATCCTACACAACGGACCTTTTAAATGAGTAAACCACCACCACGCCATTAAACATGAAGCTTGAGTCAGCAGCCTTCTAGGTTAGCTCGAAAAAAAAAAGAAGGTAGAAACAGGGGAAAAACAGAGAGTCTAAAGGTAACAAAACCTGCTTAACCTCAACTCTGAAGCTGACTAATTGTGCAAAATAAAGGTGTGAAAATGGAGTTGTGATTTTACAAGGGTTTACATGCTGGGCTATTTCTTGGTTGGGCATTTACCTTCCTGGAATTTTCCCTGGTTGAGTGACGACTGCACAATAATGTCAAGACAAGTTACTGCACCAGGATATGCAATACTCTTCTTTTGTCTTGTTAATGGATAAATATGACATGACAACCAAGCAGGAAACAGTTAGCTTAGCCTTGCACAAAGCCACATAGAGAAGAAACAATATGCCTGACTCTTTCCAAAGGTACAAAACGTTGCATTACATCTTGTTATATCTTGAGAGTTGCAGGAAGTCACTGCACCCAACCAAGAAATAGTCAGATACACTGATCTGCAACAATAAAACCAGTCACAGGTGAAGTGAATGACCATTTTGTTCCAATGCAACATTCTCCTGGGAAACCTTGGGTCCTAGCATTCACATGAATGTTACTTTGACATGCACTAACCATGCCTAACCATTGCTGCAGACCAAGCTTCCCCCTGCAGGAGCATGCCTCCCAACACAACCAAAAAACTCTTCAGTAAAAGATCGAGGAACACAACCAAGAGCGCAGGCTTCCAAACTCCCCATATCCCAATCTGTTAAAGCACCATTATAATGCATGAAAAACAAACATGATCCACAGAGGACCCATAGGACCCCCAGAAGTCCCTTGTTCATGCCCACATGATTAAGAGCAGGTAGTTTTAATGTGTTGGCTGATTCAGCTGACTGCTCTTAAAAGCCCACTTGTTGCTTTTACTCCTTTGTTCATATCACATATAATGTGATTAGAGGTGTTTGCAACCTGAAAAGAGCCGCTCTCACTGTTGGCCTGTTTCCAGTCTTTATGTGAAGCTAATCCAGCCGGCTATTGGTTTCATATGTACCACAAAGACATAAGAGGGGTGTCGATATTCTCGTTCTAACTCTCGGCAAAACAGACAACCTCCCAAAAAAGGTCTAACTATTGACGTTTATTTTCTTCCCACCAAACTTTTTTCAAATATTTTCTCTGCACCCTTAGCATAGCTATCACATATTGATTTAGATGTCTTCAGCAAATAACTTTCAAATGACTTGCAAAGAAGTCAGAGCTCCAGAAAACACTGAGGCATTTCCTTCTTTGACTGGAGCTCAGGCAGTGTGATTTATGCAAAAACCCCACTATGTGTGAATAGCACGAGGGCCACTAATAGCACATTATGAAGCCTTTATTTTACTGGTTATGTGCATCTCACCCCGACTGAGCTGTCATCAGTCTGTCAAGGTAACGAACCCTGCAGCCTCCAACAGCTCTTTAAGGCGTACTTGTTCACACCGCCGAAGAAATACTCTCAGGTATTAGTTGTTCTGCCTGAATCGTCCGGTGGATGATGGGTGGGCGGGGATGTTATTAGGAGCATTCATCTACAAAGCTCCCCAAGCAATACTATACAGAAACTGACCACAAGACAACCCTATCATCCTCAAAGATTACCTGTCTCCTGCACTGTATATGAATGTTTTATCATAAAAGCTTTTCTTTTTTGCTAAGTGCCTCCTTGAGTGTTTGCTTTTAACTTTTGATTACTTTATGTCTTGTTGCAAAGAAGAAAAAAATAAAAAGGCCCGGCCCATTTGAATATAATGGACTTAACGGGAAAGGTAGTCTATTTTGCCTCATTGACAAGATATATTGCGGCGGTCTAATCCAACACAAAATGTGTGAAAGTTTGCACAGGGCAGGAATATTAGTTCAGTGGAGCAAGTTGAATTTTTATCTCGACACTGTCAAAGTGAGCCAAGCAGGTGGAGAGCAAAGGGAGAAAACAGACATGACACAATCATATAAATAAAACACTATGGCAGGCTTTGTATAGGATCCATATGTTTCCGTCTGCGAGGAAATATAGGATGTCATGCATTACAGTGTAAAAAGACTCATTTACCACCATTAAAAGCAGCCCTGTCGAACATCTCCGCTTTTGATGTGGCGGATCACATCTCATTTGGCTCTCTTTTACATTCGATAGCCGAGTTTCTCTTTTTATAAAGCCTTGAGTCATTTAGAAGAAAAAATATTTTTCTCTCTTTTGGTCCAGACGTTGAGGTTTCCAAGCCCTAGCCCCCCTCCACCTCCTCCTCCTCCTCCTCCTCCTGCTCCACTAGGTTTTTTACCAGACATCGCGTTGTGAGAGGGGAATGGTCGATTGCATAACGGCAGGCGAGACTTGATCGTTCCTGGCCTTCTCACAAAATTCAATCATTCTCTGCATACTCCAATCCCATGACGGCCCATTAAAGAGCAGCGCGGGCTAGGATTTCCCCTCATGTGTTTTAAATTGAAATTACGGTCACAAAGTCTGCCATATGCATGAATCGAGGAAGACAAGGAGCCCTGGCCAAAGGAGATATCACAATAGTTAAAGAGAGGAAGAGTAAGTCGTAAAGATAGCCAGGAAGGCCGCACTATCCCACTTTCTCTCACAGTGTTGCTTATTATCCCATCATATTGGGCAGACTGTCCTATCTGAGGTCACATCTGAATCTCATTGCGTTTTTCTTTGGATCATTTCACAATACTAAAAGGGAACCTGTTAACATCCCTCCGTTTCAGAAAACATCCAAAACGAACCTTTCCTTGAATGTTTCTCTGCATTCAGGCATCACGCTATTGCTGAAATCATTCCAAGCGAGTCCTCAGCTTTTAAACTCAGCACGCCATAAGTCACAGAAACTACAGGAAGCGATAAGGAGAATAGGTGAAGTATGAGACACCAGGAGATGATGACCCCAGATGTTCTCTGAGGAGTCACTGGGATCTGAATCAGACTCTGACTGGCCACGAGTTCCTCATTCCTATTAGTCCCCGTAGACTGGAGGAAGCACACACACAAAACACACACACACACACACTCACACACACACACAAAGTCATGGATAAGACACTCTCTTTTTGATTTACTGTGAGGAGGATATGATGCAGTCATGACTCCGGTGACCTGGACAAACACCCCATAGAGATGCATCACTCCTCCACTTCATAACTTTCTTTTTAACACCAATACGAAGGCAAATTTTTAAAAAGTTATCTTCAGTGTTTTAACATAACTGAGTGTAAATGTCCTCCAAGATCCAGTTTCATTTAAACACTGAGGATTAAATCTCCTCTTATTGTCTCATTCAGCAAATGAAGCTCAATAACAACATTCTGAGTTCTTTTTTTAAGTCACTTCAAATCACTGTAGCAGCACTAGAAACTTAACTGCAGACTGAGACCCCTTTAGCTGCATGTGATGATTTTTTTTAATCACACAGCGACATCTAGTGTTGGTTTTAAAAACGTGCAGGCTGTGGATTCAGAATGACTTTTTCCATTAGAAATGTATCACCAGGGGGTAAATTAGCATAACAAAGCTCCAATATGTGATGATTTGTGCTGCTTTCTATTGGAGGTTTTTGTATTGTCAGTGGCAAAACTAGGAAATAAATTACCTTTCAGATATTATGAAGCACAATCATTGTTTGCCTTGTATATAATTTACCTGCTATCTCTATTTTTTTTTAGATCAAACAGTGAATTTTGTCTTTTATCTCATATAAATCTCACACTAATGCAAAAATTGGTATAGTGTCTGTATGGAAATCAAGTTTATAAAATCATGGTCAGACCTTACCTCCCATCAATTCTTAGTTACGATCACCAGCAGCATAAAATACAAGATTTACTTCCAACTGCGGGTCCACTATGCTCATTCCTAATTAAAGACACTGGTACAAATTATATTTGGTGAGTATCCTGATACTGATTATTTTTAGTGTCTTTTATCAGATATAAATCATTGTGTAATGAAAATAAAAGAGTCACCCCTTAATCTGTCAAGATAAAGTGTTCTTTCTGACTTGCTTGCAGCTTTGAAATGTATTATTTTAAGATGTAATCCCTCACATATTAAACATTGGGCGTCCTCCCTTCACAATGATGATGATTTGCATCTTTAAACACCATTCAAACAATAGACTGTGTCTAATAATGTAAACAAACTGCTTTTTTCCTTTGTTTCTGGTGTTTATGTTCTTCTCTGTTCTTGTATTTTTATCTTATCTTATTATATTTTGCGCTCTTTCTGAATTTGAATACTCATGTCAGCCATATAACTTTAAGGTTGTGTTGTTTTGTTGATTTTTTTTTAAAAGTGGTTCAGCGAAAAGCAGCCAGAAGTTGGAATCAAGCATGTTTTGGGCCTTTTCTGGGGCGTTTGTCTGTTTACCCTGTTCCTCTGTCGTCTTCCCACAGCCCAAAGACACGCATGGGTTAACTGGTGATTCTCAATAGGCGTGCCACACATCAACAAATGTAAGCTGGGACAGGCCGTAGCTCCTTGCAGTCCTCTGCAGGATAAAACAGGTGTAGCTTCATGGATGGATCACACACATAAATGAACAAGCAAAACGATGTGAATCTATCTCAAACCCTGTAGTGGTGCTTTTGTGGCGATTTTATATTGGATATGAATATAGGGATTTCAACTTTATTCCTTCCTTTAACAAACTGCTTTTGTATATAATTTACTGATATATGAATGCTCTTATTTGCAGTATTTTCACACAACAGAAAACAGCCTTAAATGACTTGTATGTCTTGCCAGTGTCTATTATTAACCCTGTCCTGGTATAATTTGCCACCATGTACTCTTCTTCATGCCCCATGTTGGCCCTAACATCACCAGCTGCATCAACTGTGTAAAAATAATGTTCGATGATTTGCAACAGAATACATATATTTGTAGGCAACAATAAAACAAATGTTTTATTTGGTGTTGTTGAACAGTTTCTCCACTACAGCAACATATACAGTAACAAAGCAAGCTTTTTCAACAGCCTTAAACATAAGGAGGCACAGATCTCTGTTTGTGTAGAATTAAGGCACATTTTAAAGCCAAAAGTACCATTAGTTGTTATAAAAGCAAAATCCATCAATCGTAGTCACATAAAAGTTCAAGTAAAATGGCTTTGAGCTCTGAATTGATGAGGAACTGTTACATGTTCAGTGCTAACCTAGTTTTGGTCTTTTGTGGTCTGAGACATTGACAGGGTAAAAAGACAGTTTCAGCTTTGTGTAGAGCCCACTTCACAAGTCAATAAATACAGCAAACTGTATTAAGCAAACTTTTTTCTATAAATATTTTTTAAAAAAACAAGGATTGATATAGTGGTAGATGATCACATTTGACCTCTCAGAAAACAAGTTGGTAAATGTAAAACTCATGACTGCAAAATTCAGTGCTACTAAAATAATGTCATCTATGTTTGAGTTTTGACCAGCAGTGTTTACCGGTAACAGATTTACCGTCTATGTTGGACACTTGGTGTTACAAGCATCACCTGACTTGAAAAGTCCATAGACACTGACCAGCGGGAACATGGATATAGCACCGAGCATGGAGCCCAGCTGCACTACAGCTCCACACCACACCAGGGCGCTGTGGCCCTCATCCCTCAGAATCACTCCAATGATGACCTTCACATAGGAAAGGGAGAGGACGAAGAGGATCCAGGCCAGCACCTGCACCAGAGAAGAGGTCAATATTGTGCATGAAATGACATTCTGTCCCTGTGTACAGAAATAAATACGACTGCAAAGTGTCCTGGTCTGACCTCAACATGTTAGCTGGCTCAGTGGCTTGCAGCATTAGACAATATGAAGTGGTTGAAGTTTTCAATCCAGGCAAACACTAAATAATTTCATCAAGTATTCTTATCCTATCAGGCTGTTAGTGCCATTTAATAACTTCTTACTTGAACAACGTTTTTTACTCTTTAGTGGTACTTTATGAGTGTCGCTAATTGTTTTATTCTGTGTTCTCTTTTTACAAATGTCTGAAATCAGTTTTTACTGCATGTTTTACTGGATAGTACTTTGTGCTAAACGAACACCCAGTGGGAAAACATTCACACATATCCTAAAAGATTTTAACATGTCTGTCTCTCTTTCTCTCACCGCTCTGTGCAACATCATGCACGTGGAAATGCAATCAAGAAAAAGCTTGTATTTTAAAAGAACATGTGAGCCCATTGACTTTTCTGGAGGTTGCACTGCAGCGTATTGTTTGAATCAAGTCAGACAGAACTGAGTTGACTTGACTTGATCCTAAAACCTGCCAATCACACCACACTCCCAAATCAGAACAAGCACTAGGTGAGTTTGACAGGTGGTTGGTACATTCATTCTTTTATAAGGTGCAGTACTGTTTACGAGATTAAGCCCAACATGAAAAAGTTTTCTTCTATGTAAAACTATTCACGTATAAGAGGCTGAGTAAAAATCTTTAGATAAATGAGTCTTACTATGACTACAGTTCCAGAAGTACTGTAGACCAGCAAAGGACAGGGACTCAGAGCAGCCATGGCCATGATGTAGGCTCCAAATCCAGTCCCAAACAAGGTCAAAAAGCCCATGAAAACAAGAGACCTGGAAACAAAGTTCAATGCATACCTTAAATAGAGCATTTTATGTTATATTTCACAAGTTCACATCATAATATAACACACTAATGTGGTAGCTTAAATGTATTCAGTACTCATGACATGTTCTATGTGCTACTACTGCAATAATTCCAATTGAATTTATTATGTTATGCCATTTTTTACTATCGTGTTGTTGGAACACACACAAAAACATAATGCATGAACGTTAATCAAATAATCATTGAGATGTTTCTATTTCTCACCTTATTGGCACAAACATGGCAATGAAGCATGCCACAGGGTTAGCAACAGCAGCCATGGTGGCAGCTAGATGGTAGGCCTTGTTCCCGTAAGGCAGACATGAGTAGGACTGCACTGAGGGCAGCACTGCGTTGGTCAGAGCATTGACCCAAGCCAGTACAATAAAGATGAACACCACCTCCAAGCTGCTGTACGTCCCGCTCCAAAAAGAGCTCCTGGGTTCTCTCCTGACGGCCTCCAGAGGGCTGATCATTGGCTTCTGCTCTGGTGTCTGGGTATGCAGTGACAGCCCCTGTTCTCTCTTCTCACGTTCTAGATCCCCACCGAAGTACCGGTCGTTGTTCCTCTCCCGAGCGACTGCTGGGTGGTGGTTGAGCAGGATGAAGGCTACCAGGCACACGACCATCATGGCACTGAGGAACACGAAGAAGATCTGGGCAGAGAATTTAGCCGGCTGGTAGATGGCTTTTAACTCTTCGCTGTCGACTATATTGGAACTGTTACCAGCCAAAGTGGCATTTTCACAGTGCATGACACCAACACCTTGAATCAGAGCCACCAGCGCAGGCACAAGACCACTGAGGCCTTCACCTGCGAAATATGTGGTGAGATATTGTGGACGCAGCCTCATCATGAAAGGAAGGAAGGTAACAGATGAGGTGCAGTCCACGACAGAAAGCAGGAAGCTTAACAACAGCAGGGGCACACTGTGCAAAGAGCCTGCTATGGTCACCGTGTGCCTCCAGAAGAAAGCCAGCAGGAATGTAGCAACGATACCCAACCCCACAATGCAGTAGATGACCGGCCGCTCGTCCAGTGCCCCTGGGCGGAAGCGGTGCATCAGGGTGATGAAGAGAGGACCTATGTTGGCCATCTGGATGAGGACTGTGAGGTATGAAGGCAGGTACCAGCCCTCTGGGATCTCAGGTACGATCAGGGGCAGCTCAACCCACATCCCGTTGATGGCCACCCAGGAGCCCATCCCGAACAGACACGCCAGCACGTGAGTGAGCAGCGACATGATGGAAGCAGGAATGAGACAAAGCAGGAGATGTAGATGCACACAATCTGAAACATATGAACGTAAGCAAGTTTTTGATTAGTAAAATGTGAAAAATAAAATCAGCTTATACTGATTTAAATAGCTCTGTTCAGACAAATATTTTGATCAGTGTACCTCAGTGGTAGCTGAGCCTGTTTGATTTATCCAGATCTGTTACAATATTTGCATTTGCTGTGTTTTTGCTTAGTCATGCATCAGTTATCTGACAATAACTGATTATAGAGTATATTGATCTTCTTTTAGGGTGTTCCATTTGATAGGTTTCATATCCCAGAGATGGTATTTTTATTTATCACAAAAATCTCAATAGATATAATATTTGTGTTTGGAAAAGTAAGTTGTCTGAGATGCGAGTTTTGCCCCCTTTAGTATAAATTACTTCTTGTAGGTGTTTTGCCATCTGACTCTAACATGAGCTTGCTAAAAATATGCATATATATATATATTTAAATTTCTTTTGTTTGAGTATATCACCATTAATAATGAGCACTGTTTCAAAGAGGATCAAATGTTTCCTGGTCCAGATACTGTATGTCAGAAAAAAGCCAACAACTGTAGTGAGAAATGCAGAGAAATGGCAAATTAAAGGAAAATTTGGAATCCTTAACGCATACAGTGAGGGGATGGGTCTGTTATGCTGTGGGGGGCATCTTGCTGGCATGGTTTTTCTCTCTAAGAGGTAAAGGTCACTGTGAAAGTTGTTCAGACTGATCACCTTCATCCTATGACGAAGCAGTTCTATTGTTATGGCAGTGGTCTCTTCCAGGGTGACATATATTGGGTACAAGGTGTCATTGAGTGGTTTGATGAGTATGACAATTATATCAACCATAAGCTATGGCTTTGCATTGACCAGATCTCATCCTAGTTGAGCATCAATGGAAGACTTTGGACCAACTTGCTAGACAATGCTCTCCACCACCATTAACAAAACACCAAATCAGGGAATGTCTTTTGAAAGAGTGGTGTTACAGAAAGTTTTTTTTTTACTTGACTGTCTTGCCAAAGTGTCTTGTCAAAGTGTAAAGAAGGCATAGCTTGATTGAATTTTGCTTGAATATAAAAGCATCTGCCCATATTGGTGGGTTTGACCTTCTGAGTCTCTGCCTTTCTCTACCCCCTTTTCCATCCTTCTCACATGTGCTCTCTGGCAATGGATACCTGACCTTTCACACACTGACACACTGCTCCCATAAAAAGCCCCCTGCCCATCTGACATAAACAAACACATTGACGGGAAGTGATTACCAAGCAGTGTAATAAAACCATATCTATATTTTGATTGGGGAGTAAATAAGGACCTTTTGTTCACATTCAAAATGATGGTGTCGAGGAAACTTTTCAGTGGCGACAAAACTTTCTGCATGAAAGGAAAACATTAATTCCAAAGCTTTAGTTGTAGTCTGTTGATGAAACATATGTACTTAATGTGGAAGTACACCAAATAATATACACAATAAGTATCCTGCATTAACATCATTTAAATGAAACCAGTCATGTGAGTCGGTAATATCGAGAAACAAGGAAGGATTACTGACTGTGACGTCCGGCTGCCAGTCTATAACCTCCCGGTCCTCAGGATCTAAAACCTAAACTTGATTATCTTGGTATCATGTTGTTCCTTAGCATAATAAGAGGAGCAGATGGACTACAGCACAGAGCAGATGGACTGAAAGACTTGAGGCTCTGCGTTTAAGGATAACCCGGCAAACCAACTGACCTTACTTCCTTTATACATCAGTTCTATGCTGTTACAAGGGAACAGAATCCATCCTCTTACCTCTTTGATAACACACGCCTCTCCTCTGACCTCTCTCCTCTGAAAAACCTTCACTCCATTGTGCCCACAGTTTTTTCTGTTACATCTGCTGTTACATGTGTGTGTGTGTATGTGCTCCCTCCCCCTACACTCACAGGCTTATATTCCGCTTCCGTGTCTGTGCTGCACTTGACAGGGCACGGACTGCACATGCGCACATGTCCTCCACCACCATGACACTCCCATCGTCAGTCCATTGAAGGGTGGTTTCAAAACCCACCAGCCATGTGCTCCCTGGGTTTCTGAGAGCTCAGCCATAGGATAAAAGAAAGGGAAGGGGGAAGACACAGCTGGAATAACTCCTCCTCTTCCTTTTTCCTTCCCCCAATCAGCATACGACCTTGTGGTCTGCCCTGCTTTAAACACGCAGGCAGCAGAGGGAGTGAGAGGGGTGAAGCTGCTTTTGGCTTCACACTCAATAGAGTTATATATTATATCTAATAAACACCACACAGCTGGAGTTTCCCTCTACTAATCCGCCCCCCGCCTCTTTTGTTTCTCATAGCTTCACTGTGCCAGCAGTTCTTTTATACCCACCAGCTTGTGGCGTGTGTGGGTTTGCATCTGTTTCACAAGTATGGATGGTGTAAGTACAATTACACAACTGACAAAGCCAGTCTGTCAAGTTCAGCTTGTCAGACGTGACATTGCAGTTGAATTTTTCAGTTTGAATCAGCTTTAATGGAGGCATACCCAATGGTGATGGTTGTGTTTTCAGTCAGAGTATGCCAGATGAGTGGATCAGTGCTTCACATTTTCAGTCAGACACATCTGACATATAGTTGCTAAGGGAAGTGGTAATAATACCTCAGTAAATGTTCCTAAATTTAAAACTACTTGACAGATTGTGACCTACAAATATGCTATAACAATCAGTGCTGCTCAGTAAAATTGATGTTAGGATTGGAACGGCAAGATTGCTACTGTTTTGTCCCTCAAGCATCATTGCCTCAAGGGAGAAAGTTTTGAGAGCTGCTGGTTGAATAGTCATGAAATCTGGCACAGGCATTCATGTCTGCCTTGGGATCGGTTGTAAAAGCTGCTCAGTCATCATCATTTTTTTAAGCAAATACTTCCTAATTTGATCTTTTCACAAAACAAAGCAGCATGTCCTTTTGAGAGCTCACACAGTCCGACATCAGTCAAAACAGTACATTTTTTCAAGGTTTTCTGCTGCAAGTAGGAGGCTGGCTTTATAAAGTCAAGGCTGAGAATGTAGGAGCAATGATACGATACAGTGTCCATAAAAACTATTCTCCCCTCTTGGAAAGTTTCCTCCGTTTTTGCTTTGAAATGCTAAATCATGGTCACTTTACCAACAAAGATTCTTTAATGTCAAAGTGAAAACAGATTTCTACAAAGTAACATATAAAACATAAAATAAGTGATAGCATACGTATTTACCTCCTTTAAAGTGACTCACCTAATTATTAGTGTTATTAGTTTTATTAGGATCCCCATTAGCTGCCCATTTAATGGCCGCTAGTCTTCCTGAGGTCCTTCACAACACAGGTGCAGCCAATTGGTGCTAGAAGTCACACAATTAGTGAAATCATCTGGGGGGCAGTGAATGTGTCTCAAGTGATTGTTGTATAAAGGCACTTGTAACTGGAAGGTTCAGTCACTGGTGAATCAGTCCTCTTAGATATAACTACACCATAAGGACAAAAGAACACTTCAGGCAACTCTATGAAAAGGTTCTTGAAAAGCACAAGTCAGGGGATGAAAAGAAAATTCCAAAGACACTGAATATCCCTTGGAGTAAAGGTAAATCCACCATTAAGAAATGGAAGGAATAAGGACATCCTCAAAGACCAAGTGACTGATGGGGGAGGCCACCAAGACACCTATGACAACTGAACTTCAGCTGCTGAGATGGTAGAGACTGTGCATACAACAACTTTTGCCTTCACCATTCACAGCTTTATGGGAAAGTGGCAAATAAAGCCACTGTTACAAAAATATCACATTAAATCTTATCTATAGTTCACCAGAAGGCATGTGGGTGCCTCTTAAGTAAACTGGAAGAAAGTTTTTGGTCTGATGAGATTGACATTAAGCTTTTTGGTCATCAGACTAGATGCCCTGGTTCATAGACACTAAACACTGTGCCTCATCATAAACACACCATCCCCACTGTAAAGCATGGTGGTGGCAGCATCATGATTTGGGGAGGCTTCTTGGCAACAGGCCCTGAAAGCCTTGTATCGGTAGAGGGTAAAATAAGTGCGGCAAAGTATAGTGAAATCCTGAAGGACAATCTGATGCAGTCTGTAAGAAAAGTGCAGCTTGGGAAAAGATTTGTTTTTCAGCAACACAATAATCCAAAGCATACATTTAAAGCCGCACAGAAATAGTTAAAAGACAACATGGTAAATGCTCTTGAGTGGCCAAGTCAGAGCCCAGACCTTGTTCAAATTGAGAATTTGTAGCTGGACTTAAAACGGGCTGTTCACTCATGATCAATGTGGAACTTGTAAGGGCTTGAGGACTGGAGCAGTTTTCAGTAGAAGTATGGGATAAAATGGCAGTTTTCAAATGTAATGTGCATGACTGATTGAGACCCATCCACACAGGCTCAAAAAAGAGCAATAAAGGAGTAAATAAAGGTAAAAAAATATCCAAGGGGGTAAATCATTTTGTATAGGCATTGTATACAGAAGACATCTACAAAGCCCTGTACAGTGAAAATCTTTTCAAGATTGAAGATGTTACAAAACTGTTACCGAAACTGAGATTATGTTGCCCCTATCACATTATGACATGACACACCTTTAAATCAGTGAAAATGTAATTGCTCAGCTAAAGCAATGTAAGAGGATTGGATTGCAATGTCAAATTTGGTAATGTGATTTGACAAGGTTTTAAAAGTTCTTTAAAACCTTTAACAGCTTTTAACCTTTAACTTCTGCAAGACAGCACCATGGGAAATCTACTAAACCTTTCTTTACTGGCTAAAAATTCTGCATAGCAAAATAACCTAACTTAATACAAAACACTAAAAAGGATCCTCACATCTTTTGTGACTTTTGAATTAAATCTATTACACAAGACGTCACCTACCTGTGGAATGTGAGTATGGAGTCAGTTTTGATGAGAGGTTACACAAGTGCAGCGTTGCTCAGGGTTACTCTGCTCAGATGTGTAACAGTGCAGTGGCCTTCTGATCTTACGCTCTGAGAGTGTGCACTCTCGGTGAGCTGAGGGCTTTGTACTTGTAGTCTGAAGTCTGGATCTCTGAATCTGTGTCATGTGACTACTGAGGGCTGAGCCAGGGGTTCAGTTTGGTAACCAAAGTCCTGAGCAGTAAGAGTAGGTGGATGGAGGGAATGAGGAGAGAGCGAGGAAAGAATGGGGAGAAGAGGGATGAAGGAAAGGAGGCTTAAATGTTGGGGTAAAAGTAGGAGAAAGGGATAGATGAAATCCTACATGGACATAAAGGTTCTCCCCATCTGGGTAGAGCAAATGCTGACAGCCTAGCCAACCAGAAGATGACTTTGGACAGCTTTCTGAGTGGGTGTTTGGTCGGGGTCAGTCTGGCTTTTGTTCAGCACAAATTCCAGCTCAAATGAAAGACCCCTGTTGAGCACTAACTTCACCGGATGGCATTTTATTCGAGTGCCCTTGCACCCACCTCTTCACCGACTGGTACTACATGTTCCCTTTCAAAGTCATAATAAGAAAATTCTTGACAATGGCTTGGCTCGTGATAATGCTATGAAGCAAATTACTTTTGACACAGTGAATGAAAATTATTCCTGGATGTGGCATTAAGGTAACTGCTGTGTTACTAATGAATCTAAATGTCAATTAAACCTCTGTTCTTTCCAGTTCCAGAAATGTTTCTCCAGTACCTAGAAGAAAACAATTTTTCTCTCACTCTGTTTGGCTGGTTGCAAATCATATTATAAACTATGCTGCATGTTTCCTTGATGCATTAGTTACTTATGCCTTGATTATATTCTCATGCAGATGTGCACACAGATAGCTGTCGACACCATGCATGTGGAGATGTTGTTATACTGTTTTTCTAAACCGCTGGAATCTGCTTGGAGGACTC
This sequence comes from Dascyllus trimaculatus, assembly GCA_024666655.1. Lineage (NCBI taxonomy): Eukaryota > Metazoa > Chordata > Actinopteri > Pomacentridae > Dascyllus > Dascyllus trimaculatus. Next base: position 29,308,335 of record CM045451.1, read on the forward strand.
CATTCCAGTGCACAGTTGGTCATATTTATGTAATAATAATAATAATAATTTATCCTTTGTTAATCTCCTTGGGGAAATTCCTCTCTGCATTTTGACCCATCCTAGTTAGGATGTGGTGGGCCTCCACAGTGTAGCACCCAGGGAGCAGTCAGGGGTTGAGGGCCTTGCTCAGGGCCCCAACAGTGGCCGCAGTTGGGGATTGATCCTCTGACCTTCCAATCAGTAGCCCAGGGCTTAACCTGTCGCACCATCACTGCCCAAGCATATTCAGGGCATCTGCACTACTACTATCCCCTTGTATCGTGTAGGTGTGCGGACATGGATTCTGGCCTGCACATGGACATGGACAGAGGGGTCTGCACGCACTTTCACGGACTAAGGCAAAAGATTAAATCTGCATCACTGACGGACTCCTGTGTACTCACAATTGCATAAAGTATAACACCAGCCTCAGGGCCAGCTCATGCTTCGATGACTATGTTGAACTCAGAAAAACACCCAGAGGGGTTTACAGATTTGGGTGAATGATGAAATTTACTTCACACATACCCTAAGCAGAAAGCATGAACTGGCCTTTAGTCTGCACTGAGAGCTTTATGTAACAGCAAATGAACTGCATTTGCTGGCACAGGGTGACGGACCATGGAATGGCTTTTTATATATCAAGTAAATTTAAAATATCAGTGATGTGCCTGCCATAGTTTCTCAAATCGGTATCCACTGCAGCATCATGTTTGCTACATGTCTGTCCAGGCGAGTGCTGTTTCACAAAACTCTATAAAAGTCCTTAATATTACCTTCAGCATTTTATTTAGCTTCAGATAGAGTCATGCTCTTATATTGTGTTTTAAATAATGTGTTTTGGATGTGAGGTATGACCACAAAACAAACCTCACAATGCATTGACACTAACCTTGATTATCTGAGTGCCCAGTTTCCCCATAATATTAATAAACATTAATATATATATAAAACACTTTTTTAACCTCTTTAACAATGTGAATGTAAGGCATGCATTCTGTACCTTTAATGGGAAGCTTCACTGTAAAAAAAAAAGAATCACCTATATGCTATGAAGAAACCTAGGTGTCTGCTTGGTTCCACGGGCCAATAACGCTCACAGAATGGTTTAATGAGAGTGGAAAATAATACTGACCATAAAACAACTTAATGAGATTTTGAATATACAACAGTGCTCTCTATGACTGTCATCAAAAGCCATCATCAAATAAAGAAAAACCTTTTAGAAGAAACACCTCCAGCAGACGTTGTTCATCTTCATGATGCCCTTTTTCCAGTGTGCTTAATGACTTTTAATGACATGTCTAAGCAGTAATGAACTCGTACACATTATTAGAGAACCATCTGACACATGTCTGCTGTTCAGTTCAGATGTTACCTCCTCGTTACATGACCTCTTTGCTCCGACTAACCTTTGCCCAAGCTAAAAAGTATCTCTTCCTGTTAAATATGTGTTTATCATTGTGAGCCAAAGATACCGATGTCCAGTCACAGGACGTAAGAGTTGTTTTGAAAAACACTTGAGGACTGTACATCGAAGGCCCTCCGGTGACCTGGAGTCATAGCGAATATTTGTGTAGAAGCACAATACTCTGCTTTCTTTCTCCAAACTGCTGGGGCTCCGTGTTTAAACAAATATGTCTGTGTTTTTGGTACTGCGTGAACTGTGCAAGTGAGTCTGAAAGAATCGCTTGTTAGACATCAACAGGAGGGCAGAGAGAGCTGAGGGTCTGCAGATGAAATTTCTAACACTGAGAATTCATTAAATTGGACACCAAACATAAGACAATGCACACCTGACCTTCAGCCTCATTCTGTTGTTATAGTAACAGCTGACGCACTCTTTCACCTAATTATTCTGCTGGTAAATAAGTCATTTGAATGAAGCCTTACCTTCTCATCTTAGCAGATACAGTAATTTTTCAGCGGTTAGAGCTGCTACAATTAATATTTTTGTAATAATAGCTAGATAGATTTTCTATGTGTAAGGTAGCAATAAATCTACAGAGAACTATTCCCTGACTCTGCAGTTCCCTCCAGAGCAAAAAGACTTTCTTGGTTCTCTGTTTTGGTTTTTGTGATTCGCAACTTGTGTTCCGACTCACTATCACCCCATTGTTTCCAGTGGTAGCAGATAACTGTATTTAACTTTAAAAAAAAGCTCTGACAAACTGACTTCAACTATCTGTCTAGCACCAAAAACCCCACGAAGTTTACAACTGTCTGGTGAACATAAAGCATTTAACAGCTAAAAGGTCCTAGTATATATCTCAGTGTTTGGAGGAGACCAAAAACAGAGGTAAAACAGTGTGGCTTAGTTTGTCATGTGGTGAAAAACACAACCAAAATGTCAAATAAATGCTAATATTACTCTGTAACAGCTGCTGGATGTGTGTCATAGGCAACTATTGGCAAACAAATTTAACATATCAGCATTAATTCAGCTCTAATGTATCAAATGACAATGTTGTTGTAGCTCCCCTCAGCTATATGCAGTGTTAACGTATAAGTTCCAGCTTATTTTTTAGTAGTCTGACCTGCAGCTTTAAAGTTTTGACTCTCACAACATTGTTTTTGGCTTCAGAAGGGGGTTGGTTTCAGGAAAAAAGACTGGCCTGTCATTGAGAATGTAGCACATTAATATGATCATTTGTCGCCAGCAACACAGCAACATTAATATTCAAAGGAAGTAATTGTAGTTTTATTACAAAATGATTTATTTTTTTTTACAAGGGGACGTAAAATTATTAGTGACATTCATCTATACTTTGCCTAGATTAGTCGTCAGAATGGGTGCTGGGTATAGAAACATTTACAGTACAGAAAGATCGGGGTGCATAGCAGTAGAAGTAAAATCTGGCTGTTGTATTTTTACAGTACAGTAAATTACCAACCTTCTCCAAACATTAGGCGAAGAAAAAAAGGTACTTTATCATGTAAAAAACACTTTAGACTCTAAAAACTTGATAACTGCATAGACCAAATGCAATAAGCTACTGTTTTCAACCTCAAATCGACGTAGTACAAAGGGACACATATAACAAATACAGCAGTTACACTGTTGATAACACATTGTGAAGTACTTACTGGTTTATAATGAAACCACAGAGTAAAAGCCAGGCACAGTGCAACACTGAACAGCCTGTGCAGTAGACGATAGTGGACCTGCAGTTGCATCTTTGACAAGAGAAATGTATTTCATGCTAAAAAAAAAATGCATATTGATATGTTCAGGATCATGAGTCATGTTACATGATCAGAGAAAAAATGTATGAAAGGAAGAAAACTAAAAGATTTTACTGAAAGAACTACTTTGTTCAACCACAGAATCATTCCACTGCATTCTCATTAACCCCAACTGTAAAAATTCTTCATTTTTATAAACCACAAACAAAAATTATAGCTTGTGTTTTAAAATTACTTCTCTTACTCATAACAACTGCCAAACATCCCAGTTAACAAAACAGCATATCTACAGTCGGAGGACACAGAAAAGTGCATCTTTATGACAAGAATGTGCTAAACGAAACTTTGCTAGGAAGTTCAGTGTTACAAAGAAAACAACACATCTACATGTTCACAGTAATGTTCCATAGAAATACAAATATCCAAAGGCAAAACCAGTCCTGAGAAAATAATCTCTACAAATCAACAATGGCCTGTCGTACTTCAGTGCATTGTTCTTCACACAATCTCCAGTGTTTAAAACATCCTTACAATAAAGAATAAAATACATTATTTGAAAACATGGTGTCAAAAAAATTGTAAAACAATGTGGCCCTGCCAACAATATCATCTTCATGGAATCAAATAAAAACAAAAGCATCACAAAGCTGAAGGACAGCGTACTGTACCCTCCACATAGTTCTGGTTTTGGTATATGGGTTTTTTTTTTGGACGTTCGGCGGGACAGTCAGCAACAACAACACCTTCACATGCAATCTGTAAGTGTATGTCACTTTAAAATCAGCTATGCCACATTACTGACAGAGCATCACTGCCAGGCTCTGGTACTGTCTGACTTTATAACCATAAAAGCAAGCTTTAAAAAAAGCAAATCTGATTTAAGCAAAGCTCTGGCTACCATGCAATAAGTATCCATGCAGAACTCCCTATACTCTACACAATCAGATACTAATGTATGAAATCCAAGAGGGGACAAAAAAAACTCTTTGTGTTCTGTCTCGACTGACCCTTCAGTTGTTTACACAGAAATTATCTTCACGTAGATTTCTCAAAGCTACTTCAGCATCCTTCAGCATCACCGCATGATGCGTGCAGACGTGACGGATTGCATTGTTTTTCGGCCCCTCTGTCACTCTACTTCTGCTTGTCACTCTGTTTCGGGGCCCCGAGGCTGTGTTTGGGTTGAGCGCTGCAGCATACATATGGTGCTCAGAGGCAGAGGTAATCATGTGGGCAACCTCTCAGCTTCATCTGGAGGGTGCAAAAGAACGAAAAAGAAGGAATGAGGTTAAATCATCATCTCAGGTTACAAAAGCAAATACTGTAACTCTGCAGGATGCATGACGAAGCAGATTTCATTGAAAGCGACTCACTGACCTGATGGTGAGCGGGAGTTGTCATCCGCTGCCGTGGCAAACTGTAGATCAGAACTCAAAGCAGCTATGGAGCTCCTGGGACGGATACAACGGTCACCTGAGTAACTCCTGCGGAGTAATGCCTAAAGCCAAACATGTTAGACCAGTTAGAGTCTAATAGTGAAAAGTTGAAGTAAAGTTGCTTTTTGCAGGTTTTTGGGGATGTCACTACAATCTAGAGTCAGTGAACAGAACAATAGTTCACACTGTGACAAGCTAAGCTACCATGAAGTTAAAACTTTGCAATTAGAACAGTGTATTAAATGGAAAAAGAATAGTAAAAGTATACCAACTTTCCATTAAAGAATTCATTTGAAAAAAAGTAGAAAAACAAACAGTTCACAACATCTTGATTTTAAAATGCTACATGCAGAGCCTACTGTGTATAAACTGATCTCTACAAGGAAAACAAGATGTAGTTGTGGCTTAAATCTTGCCTTTCGTGTCATGGGGCTGGTGGGGGCGGAGGCACTGCTGTAGAGACTGAGACTAGAGTTGGACCTGCTGACAGTCAAACCCTTAGAAGTGCTTCCTGCAGGCGACAAGTACTTCTCTTTGATCTTCAGGTTGGTCCGACCCTTCACTGTTGGTGACACGGAAGGGGAATTTCACTGATGACTGTACAACCTGTCATATAGCCACACAGCTTAGAGTTCCCAACAATCAAACTGTATATTTACTGCTTGTATAACTCTTTAAAGTTGTCAGGAAAAGTCAGCTAAGAAATTCAGCAATATGATGACAGACAATAGCCATAGAAATCTGACTAGAATGTGACTAGAACTTCACCAGAAACAAAACTTCTATTATGTAGAAATGATGAAATGTAATTTTATAGAGTCCTGTACTGATCTATCTCAGAAATATCAGCTTTTTACACACAACTGTGTTTTCAGCTTTGCATTACTGCATTTATCAACTAAACCTCTGTTTTTTGGCTTAAGAAAGCTGAAGAATTTCCTCCTTAAAAATTGCCAAAGCTGGAAATACTGTACATGGTGTTCTTAAGACAGCAACAAAATGTCAGGAGCAACAGCTATACTTGAGTTTTGCGTAGCATAAAAACAAAGAAAGGAGTGAAAATTGAAAAGTTGGATGATGTGTTGTGTGTAAAATAATGGTTATAATGGTGATGTGATATCAGGAAAGGGTTCATCTAACACCTCTACAATCACAATGTCAGTTGTAATATGTGACAGAATTCCATACAAATGATGTGCGAAGCCCTGTCGTGCCATGTTCTCAGTATTACAGTTCAGAATAGCTTATCTTTAAAAGACAGGTATGCTTTCTTTTGTTAAGAAAATATAGTTTGCATGAATTAGTCAGTGTTTCTGACCTCTGCAGGGGTCATTCTTGACCAGGAACTCGTCGAGAGCCGTCCATCCTCCTCCGACTCTGACCATCAACGTGCTACGCAGGATTCGAACCATCCGCAGCTGCTGGGAATCTCCGAACTGCAGCAGACAGACAGTGAAGATGCCACAACTTATATCACTCTGAGTTCACAGCAACACAAGTGAAAAGCATGAATATCTTCTGCCTTTTACGTATACTGGAAACAAACTAGAAATATATCATTCATTTCATGTGTGTCACAAGATACATGTATTTGAAATTGCTAATAAAAGCTGCTCCATATGAAAATGACTCACTCTGTATCTGTTGGCACTTATTTGCTCCACTTGGAACCTCTTGGGACAGTTGCACTGCGATACCTGTCGACTCACCTAAGGAGGGCAAAATAATTTTGTGTGTCTGTAAACATCACAATAAATACACCACACATCATTTGTTTTGCACAAGCTGTCTTTACCTCTTCATTGATCTGATCTGCATCCAGCGTTTTCCTGTAGGGATCTCTGCTGGGATGGAGGGCACTCACAAATTCGTAGTAGTCAATGAAGCCGTCGCTGTTCAGGTCGAAGATGTTTGCCACAGCGTTCATCTCCAGAGAGTTGGTTGGAAATTCTACAATTTACAGGCAAGGACATTTAAAGCTCTAACCTAAAGACACTGCATACTTGAGAACAGGAATCACAGCTTCAGCATGCTAATTGTAATACAATTCAAAATGAGTGATGCATAGATCTCAACATTAAACTGATTATTGGCAAAGGAGTTCTTACTAGAGGCGAGGACATAATCAATGAACTCTTTCTGGCTGATCCGTCCATCCTGGTCCCGGTCAATGCTGCGGAACACGTCCAAGATCCGAGACTTCAAATGACTAATCCACTGTATGTAACGCTTTCGCCAAATGTTGAAGTCGAAGTTTGCAAATTCTTCCATCTGTGGACAAAAACAAACTTCTGTTAGTTATGATATTATATAATCAGCATGCTTTTTTGCCTCTCATTACGGCAACAGAAGCTGCTGACATGTTCACTGTGATGTGTCAAAATGCACAATAACCTCTTTGAGCATTTGCAGGTGTTGTTCCACACGGTTTTGTCTCGCCATCGCCAGCAGCCACAGTTTCTGCCACTGGCTGACCAGCTGACTGAGCTGTGGGGTCTGGGGGTCGAGGTGCTCCAGGGGAACGGGCACAGCAGGCTGCATCTTCAGGGTGCTCCTCCTCTCTGGATGGAGAAGCAGTAAAATGGGAGTCGGTGTTGGTCTGCAAGCAGCCTTTGACTTTTGTGTAGGAACTAACAGAACGTGAACAATACTGCTTTCATGGTGGCTTACTCGTTAGCGGCCGTTTGCTGGGGGAAACTTGCTGCTTCGAAATGCTCTTGTGTTTGCAGGATTTCGTGGCATGTTCAACCTCAGTGAACTTTTTATTCAACTCCCCCATGAAGACCTACAAAGAGGAGGGCATAACTATGAATACATGGTACAGAGAAGATACTGTGATGCTCGAACATGGTAAAGAGAAAAATCCTACTGTGTGCTGCTCGATAAGCTCTTGGGTCTGCTCCGTGGTGTCAGGCAGAGGCTCTTGATCTCGGAGGTTGAGGGCTTCCTCTGCAGAGGAGATCCAGTCCAGGAGTCTCTGGACTTCTTCTCTCTCTGCCTCTATTGCTGCCAAGCTGGCCTGGATCTTCTGGCCCTGCTGCTGGGCCCAGGTCTGAACCTGACTCACAGGGAACAGGGAAGGGGAGGAGTGTTTTACGGTAAAATACACAGGGGAATTTCCATTTGTTATTGGTTATTATCTTGTCATGAAAACACTCACCTCCTCATAGCGGGTCTTGGTGACACTGATCCAAGATTTGAGGGTGATTATAGAGTCTGGGTGACAGGAGCCCAGGATCTCCTCACCCAGACACTGGATGTTCTCCAAGTCCACTGCCTGAGCCTGCAAGGCACCTAGTGACTCCTAGAGGGTCCGAGGAATAATCTATTCAGTGTTTTATTCAGTAACATGACCTTGAAATGACTTGAACACACGTTTTTTTCATTGACAACTTACACCTACTAGTTTATTTTTCCATTTGCAGACAGCAATAGAGTTGCTTGATAGTCAAAGTTTTCAGCCTTGGGTTAAACCATTGCCTTGTTTAACTGCCCTTGAGGCAAATGCTGAACCCTTATCAGCACCAGCTTGGTCTGTAGCAGACCCTGACCTCCGACCTCCTTGGAAGCAGATAAGATGGGAAAAAAAAGGTATTTTCCTGTGCGGAACAAAAACTATCATGTTATACTGACCTCATGTTGTTTGCGGAAGGTAAGCAAGCCCTCCTCCTCCTCCGGTATGACCCCATATTTCAGTACCCTCTCTGCCTCAGTGAGCCGCTCCATAAAACAGTGGACAAGGCCATCAAACTTCTCAGCCTAATGATAACAAAGACACAGATAAGAGTTGGAGTTAGTCCCCAAATATAATTACTGAGTTTTCTTCATAGGCACAGCTTCCTGGAACTTGATTTTTTTTTTAAATGCAGTTTCGTTGAAAGAGAATTGTCAAACTTAAAGCCAGTGTCATACTAAATGCTCTATTGACAGATTTCATCTACCCATTTGCTATTCCTTTATCGGGTCATTGGTTACTGGAGTCTATCTCAGCTAACATTGGGTAAACTCCATCCAAGGGCTCACACAAAGAGACAAACAACCACTTACACCAACATTCACACCTGTTTAGAATCAACAGTCCATCTATAATCATGCAATTGGACTGTGGGAGGAAACTCAGAACCCTCTTGCTGTGAAGTGTCAGTGCTAACCCCTGCACTAATGTGTGTCCCAAAAAAATTGGCCATTTAGAAGCTCTAAAAAAATGTAATTTATACTGATGCTTCATCACAGCTATTGCACATTCGAGAGATGATGAGGTTCTTTACTATGTGTGAGCAGTACCTGCTGAAGTGCAGCCTCCAGCCTGTCCTGCTTACTGACTGACAGCTTGCACACAGCCTCCCAGCGGCCCTCCAGTTCGTCCATCTGCTCCTGCAGCCAGTGAGCGTCAGCCGTGCTGCTCCTGGTCAGATCCCTCACAGAGCGCTTCAGGGTCCTAATGCATCCAGCTCGCTTTCCCAACTCCTTCTGGAAGGCCTGAGAGGAAGGAAAGACATCCTTAGAATTTATAATGCAGTTTCCCTAAAGGATTGTGAAGAAACTGCTACACTACTATGGAAGAGAAAGTCAATGTGTAGCATCTAACATATATCAAGAATTAATAGATATTAATAATATCACTGTAAGAAAATGAGAGCAATACAGAGAGGGCTGCACTATGAGAAGGAGATTGCCAATTATTTTAAGTTGTACTTAAATTCTCCACAATTTAGCATGAATCCTATGCCATATATGCAGAAGGAGATGCATTTATTCCAACCTGTAGTAAAATATTAACACAGTTATTAGAAGCGCACATTTATTTGTGTGATCAGCTATACCTTGTGCTTTTCTATGAGATTGTTGACCATGTCTTTGTCTCCACCGACAGGAACATCTTCAGCTAGTTGGGGCTCTGCTCTATACAGCCAATCATTCAACGCCTGCAGAGCATCAGTGAACCTTCCAGAGAACAGCAGTGCTTCCTCCAGCTTATGTTGTCTAATGGATAAAAAGCACACACAACAGTAGGTATGTTTTTAACATTACTTTTGATAAATATGAGCCATTGGCTTGTTAGTTGGTAGAAATTCAGGAATGCATGTTCCCATTTTAGCAGTTCTTTACCTCTCCATAGACTTGCCGCTGATGGTGTCCCATGCGTCTTTGAGTTCGGCCATTAAGTTCTCCAGATGCTGCCTGTCGTGGCTGGTTTGAGCTCTTTCATGGAGGCTGCGACCGCTTTTCAGAGTGGCGTCATACATGGGCCGCTTTGATCTCAGTAATTTCTGAAACTCCTAATTACAAGAGTGATGATCAGTAAATAAACAGAACAGTGAAAGTACTCATAAGCATGCAGCATTCATAGCTGTATTCATTATAAAGCCCACTGCACCTTCTGTTCAGTCAGTTGTTGTTTAATCTCTTCATGGGTCACTGCAATCTCCTTGTGTGTGTCCAGTGTCTGTTCTACTTCTGTCATCCAGTCCAAAAGGAGGCGCCAAGATTCGTTAAACTGAAATATGAGAAATAAAGAAAGATTTAATGCAAAGGTTCTTCTTGGTGGTACATCTTAAGTATGTGTATAGTTTATATTGAAGGTGAAATATTCTAAGACCTGTTTAGCGTTCTTCTTAACATCCTCCAGCATCCTGCCTCTTTCTGAAGTTCGCTGCTGCAGCTTTTTGTATCGATCCTGGACGGTCATGATCAGGTTATGAATGACATCGCAGTCTTCCTTCCTGCTCAGCTCTGTTAGTCTACAGCCCGCATTCTTCACTGTGGTCTTCTTCTCGCCATAAGTGTTCACCTCATTGACCAGAGTCTGTGGAAGGAAAAGCATTCCATTGGTCATAAACAGATACTTACTATGGAACTGAGGCAGACAGAAAGAACAACTACAGCAGGTATATGAAAAACTCACTCTGTGATCTTGCAGCTGAGTACAAACTGAGTCCAGAACAAAGCTGGGAGCAGGAAGAAGCCCGATAGACTCTTCACACTTGCTCATCTTGGTGAGAATTTCCTGGACGCTACTGTGGAACTCCTTGGCCAGACTCAGACCCTCTGTAAGCTTAGCCTGCAGGGAAAGCATTACACACACAGATGTACCGTAATCACTCACTTTTATTTATGAAAAAACAAAGTACTTGGCCTGAAAACAAAGCTGACGGAGACAACATGAGGATTAAGTTAAGTTACATCACCTTCCGCTCGTGGACTTTACTGTACACAGACGCCCATTTCTGCTCAAGAATAGATAAGCTGTGTTCGGTGCTCGATCCTCGGACAACATCGCTGCTCTCCAGCATCCTGTAAATGGCATTCTTCACATCTGTGTAGGCATGGAGCTTTGACTCCATCTCATTGCACAACTCCTGGTGTGGGATAGAAGAATGCAGAAAATTCATAATGCAGATTTAACTTCATTGCGAATCCTGCTTTTCTTGATTATATTTTAATTTCTTGGAACAGGACTCACCAGGTGTGCATTAAGCCTTTCATTAGCAGAGTCCGGCATGCCCCACATGGTTTTAGAGGAGGACAGTCTCAGATCTGTGTTCTCCAGCCACTGTAACAGATCCTGAATCTCCATTGTAACATCTTGTACCTGTAATAAAACAACAAATCTATTAAATAAGGGCAAACTGTTGATGCTAAATCAACTATAGTAGCAGAGGTGGCAATTTACTACTGAGAGTCTCATCATGTAACAAGGTTTACCATCATACTCTTTTATTTCTGATGGTAGTTAAATTACTTACTTGACAACAAAAACCCATATTTAATATTGTTTCCCCAATTTAAATGATTTCTTGTTATTTATAAAGTCGCCACTAGAGGGCACCATTACCCACTAAAATGAAACAGAACAGTTTCCTGTATATATATGTTATACACAGACAGGTAACTGATACTCCACGCTACCTTATGACATTTAAAAAAATGTTTTAAAAACATGACAGAGATTTTGTTTTTGTCCTTCACCTGACTCAGTCTGTTCTCTAACTCCAGTTGCCTGCGTTCAGTCTCACAGCGGACAAACTCCCAGCTCTCATTGAGATGCTCCAACCGAGACTGCAGACCATGCGGACTGTCCCCTGACCCAACCTCCAGCAGTCCCCTGCCAGCCTGGTTGAGGGACTCCATTGTACGAACATGGGACATGACATCATTTCGCAGGACCTTAGAGAACACAGAAGCAGAGGAGGTTGAGAATGTGTTATGGTATGTCAAAATGATTCTAGCAAATGATTCTAGCAGTATACAAAATATAAATTAAAAAGAAGTACAACCAGTGGTGGAAACACTTTCAAAAGACAAAAAAGCATTAGCCTTCAGTGTTATCTAGAGTCTATGACAGTGTAACCCCACTGGTGGGCTTGGTTTCAAATGTTAATCACTCTTTATATTAATGTAATCAGGCCACCACCAACCTTGTGTTTTGCCAGCTCTATTTCACAGGCCTGCAGGTCAATACTGATTGGCTGGCTGCCCTGCAGTTGTTCAGCGGTCCTGGAAAGCCATGTGTGCAGCTCATCCAGTGTATTCTGGAACTGACCCAGACCCAGGAGAGCACACTCCAACTGATGCTGCAGACATAATGAGTGGATAGAATGCTTTCAGATGATGTGTCATTATTAAAAGCAGTAAATACAAACAAAAAGATATATATTTTTTGTTTTGCGATCAGGCTGTTTTGCAATTGCTAGTATTATATTGTAGTATTGTGCATACAGTGGATGGTTTTGGGATATTGGCATTAATACTACATCAGTGTACCAGCTTTAATTTTCTCACCTGTCTGCTGACAGTCTCTGACTCCAGACTGTCCCAGCGCTGTCTGAAGTCACACAGCGGTGATACTGAGCCTGGACGCTCTGAGCCTGGAGACAGCCGGCACACAAAGCGGTGGTTCAAGCTTTCTATCTCGATCTTCTTCTGGTAAAGTTCCCGCTTAAATTCCTGAAACAAGGAATGAAGAGTGAATAAGTATTGAACTGAGTATGCTTCTTTTACTAGGCAAAGCTGCTGTGTTTAGTTTGCCTTAGAGCAGCCTATCAGGGTACTTTGGTGTATGAACTCACCTTTAGATCACATAGCTGCTCTTTGACTGATTCCAGGTCAGTTCCTACCATGAACTCCTCTGTAGACCTCAACTCAGCTGACTTCAACCACTCAAACAGACCCTATTAGTAAAGCAGGAGTAAAGTATGCATAAAAAATTATAATAGAAAATGGTAAACCGAGCTGATGTACTTCATGTTCATGATACAGTTTCACACAGTTACACTATCCATCTCATTTGCATTTATAAGACGACCACACAATCCGTCATTCAGGGGTACAATAGGAAAAGCTACAGGGAATCTGAACTTTGTCAGTGGAACAGAATAAAAGACTTGTTGTGGTTTTGGCAGGATGCCATAACACTGCTGGAGTCAGGCAGTTGTAGCCAAAGTGTCCGTTGTGCTATGGCTAAGATACTGATAATGGAATGGTCTGTTAGCATCCAGGTATGGATGTACATAGAATTTATATACTAAAGTATGTTTTGTATTTCGACACCCACCTGCATGGTGTCTTGATAACGCAGTGCCATCTGCAAGGACTCCTCCAGCTTTTTGTGACATTCGTTCCACAGTTTGCTCAAGTTGTTCCATGTGCAGTATAGCTTTAAGAGAGCAAAAATACAAGGTTTTATGTCAGTGAACACAAAATCATGAAAGACAAAGGATTTTTTTAATGTCTTACTTCATCTAGGCTCTTAGTGACGTCTGGTTTGTCTGTATCCCCACAAGCTGACATCAAGTCCATTCCCAGAACGCCAAGGGTGTCCAGATCACCCTGCAAACTGTCTATATCCTCCCTGAGAGTCTGTAAGTTAAAAGGACGGAAAGATTTTATAGTGTTTATATATATATATATGTGGAATATATATAACAATATAGTTTCCTTATGTCTGCTTCCACACAAACCTGCATGGTTTCAAGGCTCTGGCGGATTGTTTCAGAGTCTGTCCGACTAGCATTGAGATCCACAACTGCCTGCTGAGCATCACTGAGAGCAGTCGAGACATCGCTGACGTCACTCCAGAACTTCATGGCAAGATCCAAGAGCTTGAGCAACCAGCTTTCTCTCTCCTGAGCCTGATTATGTGTCTCATCCCACAGCAGGGACAGGCCGGACACTCGCTCCTGAATTGCTGGATCACAACGATATAGGAAGAATATTACTTAAGAATGAAAATTCCCCTTTACCACAATAAATGGCACTGTAACTTGTAGCTCCATGTGTATGGGATCAGTGTCTGAGAAGATGATCACCTGTGCCAATGGATCCGTCCCCAGCTGCCTGAGTGTTAGCCAGCAGTTCATCTGCCTGTGTTTTGACACTGCTGAGGCCCAGCTCCAGCTTGGACAACTCAGTCAGCGTTTGCTTATTGTCCTGCAGCTGTTCCTGGATCCTTGGGGTGAGACCTTGAAGTGAGGTTGGCGTCTGTATGCGACTGCGGAGGCGATCAAGACTCTCTTTGATAAGAGTCATCCTCTCATTCAACTAGAGGACAAAGAAAAGATATGAAATTGTGTATGTCTATAGTGCAAACTGGTGTTTTTTTTTATACAAGTATCCCTACCTGTGTAAATCGAGGCAAGGACTCTTCGAGTAGATTGGCAGTCTCTCTGACCCGATCTCTGATGGTTCTGTGCTGCTCCTCGGCCTCTGTTGCCTTGCGACAGAACTGGTCCCCCTGAATGGGGTTTAGTTCTGACAAACGTTTTGCCAGAGAGCATAACCGTGCAATCAAAGGTTTGTGTTCTGCTATGGACTCCCTCAGACCCTTGAGAGAGAGAGAGAGAAAGTTTGTAGTTAGCAGAAAGAACCTGAGTTTAATCCCTAAATTGGTAGAGAAAGGTCAGTCCACTTTCAGTGATGTACCTGAAAAAACAGAAATGCCATTATAGTACAGTGGTGGGAGAATAACCCTGTCATGAAGTAGATTACATCAATGAACTGTGCTTGTATGGATCAGCTCATTTAGCTCATTTACCCAGAGGAAAATGGTGGTTCATTGTGAAGTATAAAAGGACTTCTTTGTTGACCAGGACAAAAAGAGATGATGGAAAAAAAATGAAAAAAACTAGCACTTGAATCTGCCCCAACAGGTTTTCTCCTACCTGTAAGAGGTCCTGTTGCTCCCGAAATGCTTCATAGCTAATTGTGCTCAGGGAGAGCTGGCCAATGAGGGTTTGGGTTTCTGCAAGCCAAGGTGAAACCTCAGCAAGGCCTTCAGAGAACTGGAGAAGAAGTGATTGGGCATGTTCAAGCTGCAGGACCACGTGGGCATTCGTGGCTGAGGTGGTGTTGCATTGTTCCTGTAAGGCCTCTATTGGTGTCTGCACAGAGATGATACAGAGAAAAAAACATTGGAACTACTTAGTGGCGAAACTGTTCATCATCTGAACAACATCAGTAAAATGATGAATTGAAGTTAAGAGCATACCCGAAGATCACCGCTTTCTCCTTCATCACTGTATGTCATCAAGATTTCAGCAATCTTTACCATCTTCTCAATGTTGAACCTGTGCTGCAGAATCTCCACTGCTAAGATCTATGCAGGAGATAATATATCAAAATAAATTCACAACATAACTCAAGACATAATTGTGATGAATTTATGAAACCAGAAATCCTTCACATATTATACGTAACAAAGTTCAAAGTATTTCAGGGCAAGAAAATATTAACTTGGTTCATTTGCCATTCATATAATGTCCTGACCTTCTGCTCATAGAGTTGCTCTGCTATCAGTTCTGGCTCCAGATTGATGGTTTTCAGCTTTTCAAGACTGAGTGCTGTGTCTTTGAACCAAGCCATCTCCTTTACCACCGCCTGTTCCAGCTGAAAACATATATAAATACAGTTTGTTAGCACATAAACAGTAACATTATTAATTAAACATGCTCTACCAGCAGTTTAGAGCAAACTAGTTGTGGTATTATTCAAACTCCTTGACACTGTAAATACAATACACAAGAGAAAAGCTAAATTGACCATAAAACCATGCACTGAATAATAAAAAAAAATGAAATAGCCAATGAATACCTTATTTATTACAGTAGAATAATTTAAAACAAATGATGTGTATAATTGAAATGTACTTCAGAAAATAATATAACTGTAACAACAGATGCAAAGTTACTGTATTAAGCTTATACCTGACACTTAACATTTGCATTAGCAGGCCTCTTTGTAAGGCATTTTCACTAATCATAGCAAGAAAAGCACAGGTACAACTAATTCCATTAATGAAGGCTCTGTAATGACCTCATTAAGTACACCTGTGTGTTCCCTGAAGTAACATCCTGTATCTGCTGTGAAATAAGCTTCCACATGTTACAACAAATGCAGGCTCCATTTGGAGGTCCTTTGAGCTGTCTGGTAAATACGGCTTCATAGCTAAATGAAAATGACAAACATCTGGTCTGTAGGCTTTGCTAACATTGTAATGTTTGATCAGATGTACAATATTTGTTGGTAAACAGTGTGAACACACTTAGCTTGGTTGGGAAAGCATTCTTAGCTGTCATGTAACTTTGCAACAACTTTCCATCACTACTTTGACAGCTAATTCCCCAGGTTACCTGACCTTCTTAAACGTAAGCATTGAAAATTGAAGTAATGAAAACTATGCCAATAAATCCATGGTTTAGTCTTTTTAAAATGTCCTAAATACATTTACTAACTTTACTCAATTGAAGCGCTAGCTGGTACGCTAACTAGCAAGCTAACATTTTTTGCTAAAAGTGAGTTACTGCAGGTGAATAAAGTGTACACACTTGAAGCCAACTTGTTTAAAACTGACACCAACTTAAATTTCACTTAATTTAGTAATTCATTTTTGACCATTTTTGACTTTTCTCAGAATTAAAATAACTCACTTTTGGTCTCGTAGCATATTTAGCATAACTGTCACTATGCTATGCCGTAGAAAAGCAAAATATTTAGACTATATTTAGACAGACTAGAATGGAAGATGAAATTTAAGCCACCCATACCCTTGCAGACACAGATTTAAAAAAGCATGAATTAGCCTTAAGTAGGTAATGTAACCTATTTTTTGTGGCGGGCTCTGTACTATTCAAATTGTCTTTCATCCATTTGCTGGATGAGTGTTCTAAAGGGTTGCCATTAGGTGGAGTGTTCCCGTATACAACCTCATGCCATCTAACTGCTTCATTTTAGTATTGAATGAGAATATTACCCTTTGTCTCTCAGCTGCACACAGCACTGCATCCCCAGCATGTGTCTGGGCTCCTGCAGCCCCCAAAAGCTCCCTCTCTATACGACTCAGCCACAGGTGGAGGTCTTCCTGGCTGGAGGTACAACGACTGGAGGCCTCCAGAGCCTGCTCCAGCCTCTGCAGCACATCCAGGCTGCTCAGACTGAGCACAGAGCAACGGATACGCAGAGCATCCATCTTCTCCTGTACCAGCTGGGCCTCCTCCTCTAGAATAAAGGACAAATCAGAATTCATAGGGTAAGACTGATATAATGTTAGACTGATAATATCAAAATTGTGTTTTTCATATGGGTAGGATTGACCAGCACCAGACATTTGTTGGAAAACTGGAAATCTGGATTTTTTAGAATATGAACTCTGCATGTGCTATATTAATATTGTACATTTACAAAGAAGTCTAATGTGCACATTTACACTATTTAGTACAACAGTACCTGAAATTGCTTCCATTAGATCATGACCTGACTTCTGTATTCCCCCTAGCTCAGCAGTTTTGACTTGAATCTCTTCAACAACAGACTAAAAGAAAAAGAATAGGTCAAAATAATGTTTCTCTACTCAGTCAGCATTCACTCTGCATTCAAATCCACATTTATTGTATATGCATTTGAAACCATACACGGTACAGTTCTAACCTTGGCTCGATCTGTTGCCTCTGGCAGATGCAGCATCACTCTTTCTGCATTTCGGAGTTCAGCAAGGGTCTGTTCCACAGATATGAGCCATTGCTGCAAACTGTCTACTCCCTCCTGGAAGAGCTGGGCCCTGGGCAGAATGAGCTCCAGACTTGCTCTCCTACCAAAGTTTCCATAATCAGTGAGTGAGTTTTCAAGTAATTCGTAAGTGAGTAAGACATGCATTAGGCCGCAGAGAGTGTGACACTGTCACTAAAAGAAGCTGACCTCTGCTCTGCCTCCAGCTGTAAGGCCTCCCACTTCTGTTTGAGAGCAGAGAGCTTAACCTTTGCCTGCTCCCCCTCCTCTCCCGGGTGGGCCTCCACCAGCCGAGGACCCTCCAACATCATGGAGTTCATACTACGCCTTCGGTCAGTTAGGAGGCGCTGCAAGAGCTTTGAAACAACAGAACATGCTCAGGTAAAGCCATACTTCAAAGAACCAAAGATAGTACAGACGGTACAGTACAGAAAACGTATACTTAAACTTGAGGTTTAAACTCCTAAAAGAGACATTGCTTGCAGCAAGAGTTAATATTTGTCAAAGCCCTATTCTTGTTTTTTGCTTGCTTTTGTGTCAGTGTGGAGGAAGCTCAGTCTCATGTGTCAAGCTTACATTGTGAAGGGCCAGGCAAGTTTCACGTCATCCAAAGAGCTCACAATGGGTGTGATTGCAACTGAAAGGTGAGAGACTTCCCTGCTTTTTTCATACCCTCAGGACATGTTCACAAAGACTACTGAAGCTCATTGTGACTATGAGCACCACCCATTCACCACTGGATAAAGAAGAATTTATCTTATAAAGGAAGTAGTTGAGCATTTTCCATGACCTCTACACACCTTTCTATAGGTAACGCTTTGAGATGCATTCTGTCTGCTCTAGAACATCAAAGATGTTTTTTGGAACAAGAAATGAGGTGATGTGATGTTGCAGATAACAAACCTTTTGTTCTTGGAGCTGTGCTTTCACCACTTTGACCTCTGAGGACGGAGGTTTCTGATTCGCTGTGAGCTCCTCTATCTCGCTGACCCATGTGAGCAAAGCTTCAAGGTTTTGTAGAAATGTTTCAGAATCTGTAGACACATCCTTCAGTGCCAAAACAGATCTTGCTCCCTTGAGAAAGACCACATAATATCATATGATAAAAATAGGCAAATGATTTCAGGGGAAACATGGCCAGCTTGTCTGCCTTAACATAAGGAGAAAGAGGTGAGAGGGAAACATACCCCCCATCTATCCAGGCTGGAATCTTGGTCTGAGCTGGAATGTCCATCACTTTGGAGCTGCAAAGTAAAGACAATCCATATACTGCGTCAATCTATATAATCACTATTTTAAAAACACCCACCATCATATGATAAAGACAATGTTTTGCTTTTCAAGACAGATTAAGGTGAGGATACAGAGAGTTTTGAAGGTGAAATGAAAGATTGAAATGGAAGACATGAGATATGCCATGTTTGAAAGTTGGTGTTTTTATCAACCTCAGCAAGTTCCTCTGCGACCCCATTCAGGACTCTAACGGTTCTGGTGACAATAGGGTTCCCTCCTTTATCTCCCGATGGATACTCCGTCACTTCAACAATTTCTGTTACGGTCGTCTCTGTCACCTCCGTCACTTCTGTGACCTCTCGTGATGCCACAGTCTTCCAGGACCAGGGGCTTCCTTCTCTAGAGTCTCTCCTCTGGAAGCTGGCCCTCCTCTCTGTGGAACTCCTGTCTGCCTGAGCTAGGGGGGATCTAGCAAACTCTGCAGGCATTGTCCTCCTTGTTAGTGTCCCGTTTCGGGATGTTTTTATTGGAGAAGGGCTGCTGTGCCAGGCATTTTCCAGAGTACTGGTACTCCTGATTGTTGAGGCAGGAGAGCTGTTGAGGGGTTTATCCGAAATTGGAGTATGAGTCCCCTGTTCCCTCTTATGATCAATTTCCTCTGCCTCCTTGTCCCTCTCCATCTCATTTTCCTTGTTTGTGTCCTCTCTGGCTTTGTCTTTGAAAGCCTCTTCTCTTTTGGCCTCTCCATGTTGCTCCGGAGGCTGCCACTCTCTTCGTCGTTGATAGCACTCCTTTAGGAAGTCCTCATCTGACCTCACATGTTTGGACTTCTGGCCCAGGCAGCTGGGCCGGCTGATGAGGTTACCCATAATCCTTCAGCCCAGAGGCTAGTGAGGTAACAGGTGAGGTAAGGCCCCTTGGCCATGCATGCAGAAGATCCTTCAGCTACCTAAAATAAGACAAGGGGGCTCTAGGTCATCATGCAATGAAAATCAACAAAATTATACCACTTTTGTTCCTCCTTTAAAAGCACAGCTTCTCTGTTTTAGAGTCACCAACTCCTTGCCACCACCTACATCTCCAGAAAACTGCTATTAGACAAAATGAAACTAGTCTCTCACATCCTTCATTTGCTAAATTTCTGTGCCAGCATTACCCTTTTCTTGGCACCAAAGGCCCAGAGGGAACCGCAGCGGAGATACTTGGCCAGGATATTCCCCATCCTTTTGTCTTTCATTCTGCCACATACACACATGCTCCCTTCTATCTCACATCACCAACTAAAATATTCTGGGCTTAGAAATCAATGTGACAGGCTTGTCGAGGATCCCACTGTTCAGCCTGGCACGGAAAAGCCCATGGCAACCAGCCAGCGCTTTCTGTAACTCACCCTGGACCAGTCCTGGGAAACCCGTGAAGGATCTGATCAAATATGACAGCCATAAAAAAGCAGACATCGCTGCATTTCTTTAGAGTGTCAACAAGAGGAGGGGTAGGAACACTGGGGTTGGGGGTAGGGTTAGGAAAACAGGCAACAGTCACTAGCATACCTTGTAGTATGCAGTATTAAAATATTAATGCTTTTGACAAACAACTGCTTTTCCGTGAAGGTCACACACTTGAGTAGGACACCTGTCTTTCTCTTGTTGCTACATTACAATATACTACTGAATTTTGAATCCAACATCTTATTGGTTCAAAATTAATATACTAATGAAAACAAAAGTCATTGGCAGCGACAGCATCAAACTGTGTCAGCCTGTCTGTGTCCCCCTCAGCCTAGTGCCTTCATTGTTTTGACAGAAGGGTTAGAGGTGAATGTAATTATCTTGGTCTAGAGGAGCTGAGGTGAGCCCATCAGGAGATCACAGGGAGGGTTCCTGTTGAGGGCGAGTCCTCCCTCTGAGTCAGGGTCGGACTGGTCCATTCAGAATTATCCAGGTCACCTCAGGTCATGCTTGGTGACTAAAGATCTGTCGGGGTGGCAATATGGGTCACGAAAGGGGAAATTGGGATGATGGCTCCTCAAACTACTCAGATGATTTTTTTTCTGGCTTGAAAATAAAGAAGAGGCAGCTGTACTGGGGTCTGCAGATACACATGCTACAGTCATGCTCTCGGCAGGCAAATTAATGCTGAATATGCAGCTTTCATATCTTTGCCAGAGGTTAGACAAAGAAATACTGCAGCCAGGGAGAACTTCACGTGCTACTATCAATTTCCACCCCGAATTTAAATCAAATCTTATTAGAGTGTATAAATAAGAAGCTAATTATAATTCTAGTTTACTGTATGGCAGCTTTTAACTTAATGAATAAATGTGACCTACTTTGATATGATGCCTCCATGTGCATTAGGCTAGTAATTACCTACATCATGCATGTCTCTGTTGAGCAGATGATGCAGTCAAGGGCTCCACAGGGGAGTACACAGTCTGATCAGAGTGGTGCCCAGACAAAGCCCCAGCCTCAAGATCAATGATTACTCAGTTAGCTCAGATCACTGCCCAGTGGTCTCCCGAGGAGGCCAGAGAGTGTCTGTGGCCGTGTCCACATGGGTTAACAATTCGAGAGAGAGGGTGTGTCGTGTCTGGTTACTGCGCCACATGTGTGGTCATTTACTAAATTACATGGTTGCTTTTACAGTGATCTCACAGCTCAGTGTGTGAGGAAATGCTGAGTAGTTTCATCACATGTTACACTAACAGCAAGATGCTATGTAAAATAAATATGTCTTTTCTTTTCCATTATGTTGACTGGACAGGGCCACTCAGACGCTGATATAGAGGAGGCAATAAAAAGGGAAATCAATCATTTTATAGGCGTTTTTTGGACCTCGCATGAAGGCATATAACAACACGATGACCTACATTATTCTACAACGAGACCAAACCAGAAAAACCTCATCAGCGTGCCTTAAGCCTGTATCTGATATACACCTCTCAGTTTCTAGCCTAATTATCCTCGAAAGCGAAGCAGAAAACCACTCCACTATTTAACTCATATTGCAGATGACCTAACCATCCCATCACTTAACCTACTTTGAAATGGCCCTTAATTCAGACCAGCCCTTTCTCTGCTCTCAACTGTGATTTATGATACATGACCGCAGTCCATTTCCTAATGAATTTGATTATAAGCTTTGTATAGGGGCTTCACAAAGGCAAAAGAAATATGAAATTAAAAATCCTAATGTTATTATCTGGAACAGAACACATCAATTTTACATCTAATATTGAATTCTTTTGTATTTCTCAATTTGGGAGATATATATGTTTGTGTATATGTAAAAGCATTTTGAGCAACATGTCAAACAACAAGCAATACAAATAGTCTTATGTACATCTTATTTCTCCATTTTTAAGGTAGAAGACGGTCTACATGGGCGGATTTGCAATTTGTAGCAGAGCAATAATCATCAATCACAATAGTAGTAGCTTATGATGTCGTGTCACTGCTGTGTGCTGGTCTCTGTTCAGGGAGGTCCTGAAGTAGTGATCATTCTAGTGGTCCCTAATCAAGGGTGGCAGCTGTGCATTCACCCATGAGACTCATAACATTTTAGGGTGGATATTGTACAAGGTCATACGTTCATCTCAAACCCTGTCCTCTAAATATGCAACACAAGGCTACTGTATGAAATGAAATTTTAGCATGGTTTTAGCAAAGTGAGTTGTTGCTTAAAAGGACAGTGTTTACACAGGTAATTAAACCGTGAATATAAGGAACAAAATAAAGCTACAGTACTGAACTACATAAAATATACTCACATTAGACTGTTCCATTCACACTGATGTTGTTTCTATTGGAATATTTCATTGCCTGTTGAGCTTGTATTTTTCACGCAGTCAGAATAAATGTAGAAAATCCCTCAGTCAAAATTAAGTCACTGTCACATGGCTCTGTGGTTTAATCACTGACCAGCAAAAACCCAACTCTCTGTTGGCCAATCCTGAGTTAGTGGCAGTTTTGGCGGTTTGAAGCTTACGTGAATTACACTTACCCTCGAGCAGAGTTGGGCCCAACAGCATGAGTAAAGGAATCCAGCTAGTCCTCAATCACCATTCAAAAAGGAGAGAGAGAAAAAAAATCCAGCTTTGTTTGAGCATCCTTTGAACGGCCTCCCAGCTCCAACATCCCAAACTGAAGGCTCCTCACACACATGCATACTCCCTCCTACGCACACTCAATCAAGTCCACTCATTCACACATGCTCGCATACAAACACACTTTCTAAACACACTCACACATGCCCTGATAACTCATGCTTTTCCGTTGCCCACAGTCACAGGCAAACAATGTCCTCCTCTCCCCTCACAGTGCACCCTTCCCCTCCCCTCCCCTCCCTTCACTTCACTTCTCCTCCCACCAGCTCTGCTCCTCTCCCTTTCTTCTTTGTTGTGGGAGCTGCGATAGAGGAATTCCTTCCTTGTTAACGCCGCCGATGGGATAGTGCGCCCAGATGGAGACAATGTATTCCAATGGCTCAGTTGAACTCCCACAGTTCCCAGCCAAGAGCAGTTTTCACATGGAGGTCAGATTGTGCCAGTTCCATATAACGACACGGCGGTGGCATTCTCACCAGCGCTGCTGCTGCTCAGGTTGCTCCTGTACCAGGCAGCTAGGCGGCAAAGTGCCCCCTTTACCTTCCTCAGGCTTTCTCTCTCTCACTCTCTCCCCCTTCTCATTCAACAAAGCCCCTCCTCTGGGCCTGACTGTGGCTCAGAAACTCCATGCTGCTTCTGCTTGAAAAATGGGGTGGGGGGCAAAAAAAGGAGAGTTTTCTAAAGACCCCTGGGCCGCCCTCGAAACATTCACATGTTAAGTGACAGCTGCCTCAGCCCATTCCCTCTCTCGCTGGTGAGGGAGAGAAGTGCAGGCTACAAAAGAAGAGACCCACACCCACCCTGCTACCCACCCACTTACACATTCACCCCCAACCCCCTTGCAGTCCCTGATTCCCCATTCAGAGTCAGTGCAGCAGTCTCCACAGCAGCCACAAAGACGACTAATTACTGTAAAACATCTCAGATTACTTTTCAACTCACTTCAAGCCATTGCAACCCCATCCCATAAACAAAGAGGCTGGAAGCAAACACAAAATAGAGAGCAATGGGAAGATAATGCTGAGTCTTTTCTATGCTGTTGGCATGGGAAAGCAAAGGAAGGACCCCTATGGGGAAATTCTACCATGCCCCATTTAAATAAGTCACAATATTTGCCTTAGAAATGCAATACAGCAAGCATATTGTATGCCAACACTATTGCGCAAACATCCACTCAGATTTCCTGGTGTTTCAACTGAACCATGTGAACTTTTAGAATTAATACTAGAAGCATTCTTAGAAATCTCTCTGGAGATTACTTAGTGTGCAGGTGCACTATAAACCAAGAGGAGCAAGCACACAGGTGACTGCCTCATGAAGAACATTTACAGCCCAAATCCTGCCCTCTTTAGTCTTTCCTTCTGTCTTTGTCCAGTCAACCAAATAATCAACCAATTGACTGATCCACCAAATGCATGCATGCATGTATCACACACACCCACACACTCTCTCTGTCTCTGCAGTAAACATGCACACACACACGCATGCAGATACCCGCCACTCAGCCTCCTCCCTAATCCATGATGACATCCGTCTGTATGTTACAACTATCAGACACTTATTCACTCAACACATGCATAAAGCTCACATCTTAAGGTTTTTTTTTAAATATAATAAAAAATATTCCCTGTATTTAAATTCTCAGCCAGTGCAATCAGAAATGACAGTATCTCCTAGTAGTAGCAGCAACAATTCTTATGTGCCTCTCTACTTGCATTCCACTGTGCCAGTACATATATCATCTCATAACATATCATATAATCAATACCACTCTCTTGAGTGTAAAGTGCCTACTGTGTTACATGTGAGTGGAAGTGTCTTTGAACCTGTCAATGCAAATTTAGTTTATTAAGCATGAGATGTGTGCTGTGTCCTGATTTATCCGGTTTAAGTCACAGGATCACAGTGTAACTCCATTAACAAAGAGTTATAAGTCCACTATAATCTGCAAGAACTTCATGTAGAGTGTGTGCCTTTCAGAATGAAACAAAATGTTCAACCAAAGGTGACAGGTTTGTCTCTGTCATGTTTGTTGAAACACTCGGATCGAACTTTGAGGGTTGAGTCACTAAACAAGTCTGCAGCATATTGCCGCTGTGAGACTATACATACAGTGCCAATTATGGTGTGGTGATTTGTGCTAAATGCTAACATATGCTAATAATATTTAACAGGTTCACCATCTTAGTTTAGTTTTTAGTTCTAATATTTGTGCTGACAAAAAATAGAACTGGATAGGAATGCCACTGGTTTTGCAGATACTTTATCTGTTCATCATTGGCCAAATCAGACCCATAGTCAATGGAATGTCGCAAAAAACCCTGAAGATTTGAACCTAATGGGCGTTTAGAGTAAAACTAAGAGAATAATCAAAGTCAGTAGGATTTATCCCAGGAATAAGGACCATAAACATCTGTAGAAAATTTAATGACAATCAACAGAATAGGTCTTGTGAGATCACAGTCTGGACTAGAGCAGTTGGCTGACAGAGATTTTGCCATTAAAATCTGTGTTTGATAGCATTGCTAAACGTTATATAATGTGAAATGTAACTTTTTCTTAGTCTTTTGAAGGAGGATATGATGATGCTCAGCTATAATTAGTAGGAGTACTTTGTGCCTGACAACTCATTTGAGACAACTGCTGAAATCTATGGGATGTACGCTGACTGAGAAGAGTTGTCGTTGACTCACTTTTTGAATGCTGACATGGCTGTATTTTTGCATTCAAATCTTCCCTGCAGTTTATTTTCTTGAAAAACAGCCTTTCTTGTTATTGTCTTGTGTTTAATAGCACTCAAAACTGCTCTGTAATAATGAGCCCTAAAGACTCTAGCGGTGGTAAAAATAGGCTGTTAAATGTGCTTTAAAGCTGCTTCAGTTTTTCAGAGCCATCCTCAGCCTCTACATTACTGCCCCATTTCTAACCCCCGACCCTCCTACCGCCTTAATTTATGCAAATGGTGATAAAAAAAACAAAGGCAGATGAAAAAGAAAACTGAAAATGCCTGTCACTGTGGCCAACGAGAGAGCGAGTGGATTGAATAGAATGACCCCTGTAGGGTCAAGTTATTTAACCCCTGAGTACTTGAGCACTGATGCAAGGGTTCCCAGGTCTCGTCCACAAAAGAAATCCTGTATCTCGCAATCCTGGAAAAGTACAGTAAAACCAAGCAATCGTTTAACATCTTAAGCAAACAAACTTCAGACAGTTAAGCAGTAAAAGATGCACAAAATCCCTGATAGCTGTTTCTTTGGTTTACTTGGAGAGCTTATGGCCATAGCTGTTTAATGAGAAAGTGCAGCCCACATTCCCTGCCCACCCTTTCTTTATCTGAAAAGGAGCTGGCAGTGATGAAACACCGCTTTGCCAGGAAGAAATTGTTGTAAAACCATGACACCTGATCCTTGCATTCGGCATCCTCCAGCCCCCTCTGTACTAATTAAATGCGTTGCCAAAAATCTCTCCTCTCCATTTCACAGTAGGTGCACATTGAGCATTCACACAGCTCTCAAAAAGAAAGCTGATGTGGTTGAAGAGCACCTGGCTCGCTGAGCTATGCACTGATGCAATAAGCTGTTACTGTGGTGAGATTGGTAGCTGGTGAAATCAACTCTTTTTTCCTTCCAAAACAGATGTGATAATGGAGTGGACACACGTATGGAAACGGAATAAAGTCAGGGTCCAAATTAATATGATTCCAAATAAATGGGAGCCCAAATCTGATTACAGATCTCGAGTGCCAAAGGACTATAGAAAAAAAAGAAAAGAAATTAATTTTACGGGCTTGTTTTCCCCCTCCTCCGCTATCTCAACCTCTCTGGTACCTTCAAATTAAATAAGACCTCAATGGCTCCTCTACAGAACATGGTAATTAGGCCTCTTCACGAGAAATGAAAAAAAGAGGGGGTCCCTTTTAAGGGTCAAACCAGAAGCACCATTCAGCACGCACACTGTCATTTATCACCAAAAGAGGTTGCTTCCAAGAAAAGTGGATGAAAGGCTAATGGGCTTCCCTACTGGGTTGCTTGGGCCCTGCTGGGCTGCCTGGATACTGGAAATCACAGTCATGGGTGAGAGGAGGATTTAGCCACTTGGGGATAGAGGAGTTCAACCACATCATCAGCTCTCCCTTTTGATTCAGTTGCTCCCAGGAAGTGAGGATTTACAGCCATAAGTCCACATTTTCTACAGGACAGTAAAGCATGGGCCATAAAATGAGAGGCCCCATATCGCCATTAAACCTGATAAAGTGTGTGAATAAAAAAAAATCTCTTAAGGGAGACATTACCTAAAGTGCGATAAGGTGAAAATCAATTTGCCACACCATAGTGGCAGAAAAACTATCATTTAGATATCAGGTTTTATCCCAGCTAGAGTCAGAATAAACAAGTTTACTTTCCTGCCATCTGAGTGTCCGTCACTATTCATTTGACTTGTAGGTTATGCACAGCAATAAAAACAAGCCCCTTACCCCTAAAGGTTATGACAGCGACAGAGAGCAGGGATGCTGTTTGCTGGCTGTCAAACACAGAGAGAGACGAGGATAATAGGCTGTGATCTCTCACCCCTCTTCCTGGATCTGTTTGGAAGTTGTGTGTACAAGGCTTATTTGGGATGCAGCATCTGCCACAGGCTGAGGGAAACCAGAGACCTTTAAAACACAGGGAGGCTTTATCCAGAAGAAGCTCATCAGCAGGGGAGGGGGGGCGTAACAGAGAGAACTTTTGACCTTAACCTGACTGTCAGAGTGAAGAGACGTCATTTTGTCTTGTCAGTGACATTTTGATCTGCAGTGTAAAAAGAAATGGGTATGAAAAGACATCTTGGTACTCCTCATTTACACTCCTGCTGTCTCACATGGATGAAAAAGACATTATCCTGAACCTATCTGATGTGTCTCTGTTGCTCCATGAGATAACCTCAAACATCCCATCAATCTATATAGAAACCAGAATGTTCCAAATATGCTGATTTTACATAATTGGGTGACATTTAATGCAGTTAATAATATAAAAGCATCATTATGTGTCAAATGAATAAATCAGCAATAAATCCCCAACACTTAAATATGTCAAAAGTCAAGTGTGCTCCACAAGCTAATGATTAGTTACTCTAAATTTTTCTGCGACTGATGTTTTACTATACCAGTTACGCTAAGACAGCTATCCTCCTAAAATCTCAGCTTCTACTAGGCAATTGTGGCCAGTTTTGCAAATCACTTTTTACTACTACTACGAAGCAACGCTCATGATATTCTACAACTACTAGTACTACTTAAATACTGTTTATGCTCAGACTTGCCTGGTCCATGAGGTATGGAACCACAAATTGCATTGTATTCTCATTTAAATATTTATTATATTCATGCTTGACTGCCTTCAATCTGACGCTCGCACGTTTGCCAGTGTTCATGGGAAAACAGTTTAGGATGTGCCAGTGCTTGCCTTGTGTTAAGGAGCAGGTGTGTGACTCTCTCCTGTGTATTGTAGAGGGTCGGTATATAGGGGGGCTGCCTAGAGACCTCCTCATTCATGCTGCTAACTAACGAGTCCCTCAGGCCCAGACTGGAACCAGCAGTGCAGCAGACTAACTGCATTACCATGACAAAGGTCTGTGGTCGGATGCAGTATGATAAAGGCATGGAAGAGATAAAAAAGACACCCCCTTATTTCACACACTCTCACCAGGGTCAGACTAAAGCTTTCCAAAGCATTCGAGCTTTCACTATGTGATAAGACATGCCTGTGCATCTTACAAGTCGGTCCCCAGGGAAACAGCGGCTTCTTTCAAACAAGCACGAATGTAATACATGCAAATATGCAAAAAGAGCTAGGAAGAAGATCTGTTGAAAAATGGTTTGACAAAATTCTTCTTAAGATGACAATCACTGGGGGTCTTCAAAGGTCATACAGGTTCAAACACAGATCCTGTTTTGTCTCTTTGCCCCTTCAATCAATTAATATATTATGGCTCAAACATTCAGTCAGGACAAAGGAACACATTCACCTCAATGAACCATATAACTAAATCAGAACCAAAACCAATTTTTTGACTCTAACAATAAAAACATCAAACTCTCTTGATCCTTTTGTGAAATTGATTCACAGCTCACTAAAGAAGGTGCAGTCACCCTTCACTAAGGATATTCACATAAATTATTACCCCTCCATCTTTGCTGCACTACAGGGTCCTATCATGTTTTTCAGAGAAAGGCTTTCAGTTGCTGCACAATAGATTCACCCAAATGAGAACACTCCTTATCTGAAAGCTGAAAACATTCATTCACTGCCAATTAAGCACAAAATCCTGTAAGATAACACCATGGTGTTCAGTTGTCCCATTCTACAAAGTAGCAATTGTAAATCAACAAAACTAGAGTTTTAGCTTCACAAAAATTTGCAAAGGTGGAGCTACTCTGCAGACTGAAGTAATCTAACTGGTTGAACTTGACTTGATGGAAGCACAACAGATTTAATGTCCAATTAGACTGATGGGAAAATTTAAGATTAGGTAGCTGACATTATCAATGAGGTAAGGCTGGCTTTGTAGCAAACCTGCTAACAAGCGCTAACCATTTCAATACTATTAAAGATTATGAATAAAGCAAAAAAAAACCCATTATGCTGAAAAACAAAATTATGCTACTCATACAAATGAAAAACTGACCCATTTACTCAATTTAATACACACAGGGATTTTTGCTGATACAGTTGTTTGTAGCTTAGATCAATGTTAGCTTATTCTTACTTATTGCCGTATCACTGACATCATAAGTCAGTTTGATGATTTTTCTTTTACTTGTACTACACTTTGTTTTGTCATTTATCATTATCTTGTGAGTTTCATCATGTTAGCATTCCCAGAATTAATTTTCAACTCAAACAGTAACGCAACAACTGACTTAAGCTGCAACAAGTCTTTGTATAAATATTAGTATAAATGGCTGTATGACAGAATCTAGTTGTGTTCAATAAATGCCTAGTCAGATCTGAGTCCTCTTACCACAAAAATCCTGTTTTTCTTTTTTTCTGCCCCCTTGCCTCTTCCTCCCATCTGAGTCTGATGTCTTTTCAGTGTGCTCATTCATGTGTGCAGAGGGCCTCCAGTGCCAAGCACTTCTCCAGCCTGGCTGTCCAGGCCAGGCACAATGGAGCCTGATTCCCCAGCCCCTCTGTCCCCCTGTGGCCTAAAGAAGTCTCCCCACAGGAGTGGCGGAGGACCACCTCAGCACCCGTATTTGGGAAACCTTTACATTCCCTTTCCCCTTTTTCACAACACTCAAAAGTGTTAGTATACTGACCTGCATGAGTCATTGGTTCAGTTTCTTCCTTCTTTACTCACTTACCAGCATATCCTCAGATGTCATTTTCAGCCTCTAGTTTTCTACCGTCAAAATTAAGCAAGAAAAATCTAGATTTCCATCGAGAAAATTGAGTTTTGATGTAGGTGAGAGCTTGAGATTCCAGGTTTCATTTGCCTAGAGAAACTCAATGAAAGTAGATAACATTGTGTGACAAAACAGAATGGTATGTTTGTTATCATATTTGCAGATGGAGCATTTCTATCACGGTTATAGTCAACCATTTTCAACGTATTTGACAGCAGTTTCTCCATGTATATGGAGCCTCAAGTACCTCTATTTTACATGTATGTAGTGGATTACACAAATGAATAAGGCTGAACACAACTCAGCCATTTCATTTGGAGTCATTAGTTTTCTTCTTATCCACATTCAAGTGTAGGCCTTGATAACTTTGTATATTCATCTAAAGAGCTTCTGTAAAAAGCAACTGGGCTTCTCCTTGTGGTTCTTGAAGACGTTTCATCTCTCATCCAGAAGACTTCCTCAGTTTGGGGACTGAAGCTCTTACGATGACCATGACCTGGATGACATATTTGTATTTTCACCTTGTTGGTTCCCTCTTTCATCTAATAAGGGGCCATTGTAATCCCTCTGGGTTTTTTTTTTTAGCTACCCAAGAAAGATGGCGAACTTGCTAAACATCAGCACTGCCATGGTGACATTTCACATTTCGTTTATTGTTGCAGCAAAGCACTGCACCAATAACTTAAAGCACAGCCTCGTAGAGCAGCTGGCATGCCTATAAACACTTCCTTGTTACTTGATTTTAATGCAGTGTTGTTGCATTGTTTCCCAGTGTGATTACAACATGTGGGCTCACGCGTATCTTCGTAGCCTCCAGAAATACTGTAACTGACATGTACAAGGAAACAGAGAGACAAAAGGAAGCAAAGGCAGGACAGATGGATGTTTCCCATGTAGACTAGCTTGGCAGGATGCCCACAGATGCTACAGAGTTTAAAACCAGAGGGCTAGAGTAGTAAAAGCAAAGTCATAAAATATAGAAGGAGACGGGCAAAAAAAGAAAAACACAAGCGTTGCATCCCTGATCATATTAACTTGAAATTAGCAAAGAAAAAGTAATAGAGGATTGGATGAAAGACATGTTAAGGTGCTTTTGTGGTGACTGGAACATGATATATGGTGAGACAGTGAAAGCGAGGGAGACGACAGCAGGCAGGCAGACAGACAGTAAACCTAACTGACCCTGGGGTCCGGAGGAGGCAGCCTCATCTCCATGCTCTTGAGCCACTGCCTCAGTGCTCGGATTTGACCCCTGAACTCACACTGCCATTGGCTCATGTCCTCCACGTCCCTCCTGAAACAGATCAGAGCAACGGACACACACAAGTGATCCAATTTCACAGTCAAATATTAACGTATAGTTGGTGAAATGGAACAGTCGTACTTAAGAGTATCGTACTACTAAATCATTGCAAAGATATGTCAGCAATCACATGCTTTCATTATTCATAACTTTATACAGAGATGGACCAGTTATCCTGCTTATTATCTGCCTGATGATTTTTTTTTCGGCTCATGATTGCTGTTTCTGCTGTGTGCGCATTGATGGACACTTTAAAGATATTGGTTTATCTCTTCATTCACTAACCATGTTAATGACAATAGAAGAGCATGGCCATGTATATTTTTATAGGATCAGTTTCTACCACAAACGTCCTAACTTTGTTGTACACTGGTAGTTGTACAACATGACCTAGGATGAGCCTTCAAGAATGCTTATATATACTTATCAAGTGAATATAACCAGGGCTTCTCGGCTGAAAAGTTAGCAAAATGTCTCATTAGGGAGGCATCTGCTCTCTCTGACTGCTGGGCTGGAATCTCAGTTTTGTTGTTCCACTATGTTTCAATTAGATGTTTTACAGTGTGTGATTACTACACAGTTCATAGCTCTGTCTTTGTGTTGCTGGCAAAAGCAGACGCACCGGTCTACAAAGCTGATACAATTAACCAACTGTCGTCACAGACAGTGTGTTTTGTTTAATCTGGCTGTTGGTGGCCACTTTCAACCGAGCAGGCATTCGTTCCTTTTGATTAGTGCTTTTTCAAGCAGGACTTTGTGTGTGATGAAGGAGAGTCATTTGTACAAATTTTAAAATGTGTCAGACTGTCAAAGACACAGATACAAAACAACTGTGGTACTCTAGTGCAAGGAATGAGTCTTTCACAGTGGCATACCCATATGTCTGATCCTGTGACGTAGGCGTTGGTATTCCAAACAAAGTATTTTCAGTATCCTGCAAGAAAACAGCGAGACAAAAAATATACAAAGTGATCCCTGTGCCAGTCCCTTATAGCGCCTGTTTGAGCTGACACCGTTCATTCACAGTCTAATGATGAAGAGTCTTTTTACCGTACTCTGTGCTCTTACCTCCCTGCCGCCAGCTTCGGACGCAGGGAGAGCTGGGAGAGAAGGGGTCTGATCAGAGTAGTCAAGGGAGCTTAGTGAAGAATTCAGGGAGGTGAGAATCCCGTTGCTTCTGTTGGCAGCCTCCTCCATGAAACCCAGCGGCTAGTGTTGGCACATAAAGCAAAATAACGGATGCATATAGTATGAAGGAGTTGTGTGTAAATCCACATGTACAACAGTAATTTCAAAATTCTGTTTCATGGTCCACCTTGGTCTTAACACAACTCAGGTGTGAAAATCAACATCATTTTATGAAGAGAAAAGAGTCATATTGTATTTCAAAATAAGACTTTTGACCTCATTAGTCTTATAAATACCTTGTATAATCAGTTTGGATTTGCTTGAAAAGAGTTCTATAAGTAAAGTTTGACTGATTATACACACACAGGCCTCAGTTTAATTGTAGGACAGCTGTGTTTCACCTGATCCACTCCCCTTCATGCTGTCAAGTTGGTCTAAAGCTGCCCCCTTGTGGTCAAATATTGCATCTGATAGTGGGACATTGTCATATACCTATCAAGCTAGGTTCAGTTATGTAAATTATACGACAATAGAGATTTGTCATAGAATATTAATGCAATTGATTCTCCTCTTATAAGCACTGGTTATCACTTTCAGAAAATTAAATCTCTCTGCACATTGGTACTACACATGTACCTGCAGGACATATACAATATACCAATATACTAACATTCACTTAGCTTGATAAATTTCTCATATAACAGCATCACTAGCCGCTCTCCAGCTGTAGTGCTCTGACACTGATTTGCTTTCACATGGAAGGATGAAATAAGTTGATGTATCTTATTGTTGACTTGTAAGTTCACCATATGTGTTACTGAAATTTAAGACAGCAGTAGAGAAAACCTAGCTGCAGACTGATAGGTAATGATGGATGAATGACAAGAGTGCCTCTTCAAAGCATATTTATTTACAACATAGTGTTATGTTCACATACAACAGAATCCTCACCATATCATTCAAAGCAGCATCTGCCCCATAAGCAAAACCAACCAGTTAGTCTGTGATTTCATAGGTTGCAAAGACTAAAATCAGCGCACTTGCATATGAAGGTGTTCTTATTTTACATGAACATTTATTCCCCCAGTATCCTTTGTAAAGTTAGTAAAAACATGCAAGTCAAATTCATTATATCAAAAAACATAATGAAAACAAATGAAAAAAAAAGATTTACAGAGGTAAAACACAAAGATGCATAACAGAAATACTTGATGTGGAAAAATAACCATAAGCAAAATAAAACTTTGAGCTGTTTTTCAGTTTGCAAAGGAAATCCGTAGCAAAATGTCAACTGAAAGGAGCTAATTTGATATAATACATACATTCATACAATGTGGTGCTGTGTCAAATATGTCAACCAAATTTTTTCTCATAGGCACTTTGGTGGAACTGAATTTACAGGCGGAGATAATACAAAAATAGACCCAGTCTTGTAGTTAATTGAACATGTGATGTTGTATTGCTATGGGTAATCTTAATTAAAATTAAATGTACATGCAGAGGTGTGTATGACCTGGAAGTGGTTTCTAAAAAAAAAATCAAGCTAACAACATATATTGCTATTAGCATTCAAGTAATAAACACATGAAAAAGGGTAATGAATGAAGAGTGTTCCTATAAAGGCATCCCAAGATGGTGTTGACTCAGTCTCTGCTTTCTTCAAGTGTGATGTACAATGGAAGAAAGGACATACTCAATGGCAGATCTAGAAACAAAAGAAAGTAACTATGAAATATAACAAAATCAACCAAAACATGCAGCCAGAAAAAATATCAAAATTAAAGTCGCAAACAAATGAGATGAAAGTTGGCTTTATGTTTTCACAAATGAAATGACGATTACAAGGTTTAAAATGATTTTGCACTGTACCTGTGGTCCTGTGTAAGGATGACCAGGACTCCCAAATCCATCCAAGGCGAGGGGGTTGAATGCTCCGGCCAGCTGAGTATCTGTGCTCGGACGTTGGATTTTGAACGACTGAGGCAGCTGTGAAAAACACGAGGATTAAAAGAAAATAGCAGTAATGAGAGCTTTGAACAGAGAACAGTTTACTTGTGATGTGACATTGTGGTTGGTAGTGTGTGAGACAGGTGAAAAATGACTCTAATCTGGACTCTGAGGTGTGATCACAATTAAATGAAGAAAACAGACAATAAAACAAACATGATGAAAACAAAATTAAATAATTTCAACTTACAAGAATGAAAATAACAGAAGGCAGGTCAGTGAGGGAGAGCAGGATCAAGTCTGACATCATCTTGGGATTTACCGGGAACACTTGGTTGAGGTCGAATATGAAGAATCCAAAATTTGGAGTGTGTGAAACAATGGTGAAGTGAACTCAAAAGAAGCAAAAGTCCACTGAATAGCACAAAGTAATGACAGATGTAAAACTGGTTGTAGAGCAGTCTGCATGATTTTAATTCTGGGTCTTCTTTTCAGTGTTGCATTCTTGTAGTGTCTTATTTTGTAGTGTCTCACAGGTGTATCCTGTGCTGCAATTCACTGGGTACAGTCTACAGTTACCCAGGTAACATACAACATAAAAACATTGACACATATTCTGTCCATACTCTATACAAACATTCAAAAATTTTGAAGGCATCTATATATTTTAGTTAAAAACATTAGAAGTATGTTGACATTCGGTATCTTGTTACTAGTACTTTCGAAAAAGATAAAAAATAGACAAATATTCTTGAATTTCAAAGGAAACAAGGATTACTGGAAAAATATTTCTGTCTGACAAACATAAAGTATATATTAGTTTCAGAAAGCACAAGTATACATCTTTTTAACAAGTGTAAAATGAAAACTAAAGTCACTTAAAAAACTGCAGAAAGGTCATGCTTTGCTTTGAAAAATATAAACTGACTTGGTAATCAGTACTACGATAAAAAGAAATTAATATTTCATATATCTAGCAATGCTTGGTTGTGCCTTCATATATGAGGCACATGTTTAGACAGATGCTGTTATAAAAAAAAAAATCAATAGCCTAGGCGATTCTTGTTGTGGCCACATGCAAAGTAGAATAAATAAATTATATTTTCTTTGTTACTGTACTATTATTTCCTGTTAGAAATGCAACTGTAAAGTGCATTAGTATTGATGGTTCTAAGTCACAAGTTATTAGAAACAGAACTAGCTAATCAGAATCTGCGGCTGTAGGTAGAAGAGGATGTGAAGGAGGAGGAGGAGAAGTTCATGCTGAAGCCAGAGCCAGCATCAAAACTGCCTCTTCTGGAGCCTGTTCGGGATCCGGTCCTTGAGCCAGTCCGAGAGCCATATGCAGATCCAGCACCACTGGCGTTGTAGGGACTGTAGAGGCCTTTGCTGGACTGGGAAGAGGCCTCCAGAAGCCTTAGACTAGATCCTTCCTCAACCATGCTTTTGTCCATGGCATCTTTGAAGGAGATTTTCAGCTTGGTTTTTGGACATGTTATATATTTAGAATAGGTGCTTACGTCTCTCAGTTTCTGAGCAGTACGGGCATCGATTGTGCCCTTCCTGATGGATTCATCAAGTGACACTCTGCCCTCGACATTGGGCTCAATAAGTCCACCGGTCAGGTATTGAACCTCAAGGAAACGCTGACCAGCCTCATAATACAACCAGCCCTTCTTCAGAGCCTGGGAGGCAGACATCCTTTCTTTAGTTCTGGGATCTTCAAATCCATGGTATGCTTTTTGAGCCAGATTAAGGCGGTCAACCATGACTTTATCCACAAGGTCTTTCTCTGTAGCCTCAGCGACTGAGAATCTTTCTCCAGTTGTGGGGTCAATTATTCCTCCTGTGCAGGCTTGGGCCTCCAACAGTCTTTGGCCTGTGATGTTGTCTACCACATTTCTGCGCATTGCCTCAGTGATAGAGATCTTCTCCAGTGTGTCTATGTCCAATATTCCTGCTATTGGGCCAGTCTCTTCTGTTGGGTCATTCCAAATAACTGCAGGTGCTTTCATGGTGGGAATGGGGCTCATGGGAGAGGAGTAAGTGGAACCAGTGGTGGAACCAAAAGAGGACGAGCGTGAACGGAAGCCTCCCATGTTCCCAGAAAGCATGTCAGCAAACTCTGTGATGGACAGGTTTCCAGCTCGGTATGTATCAAGAGCATTCTGATCAATAAGTCCACGAGATAGAGCATCATCAACATCATACTGTCTCCCTGACCTCCTGTCAATGATAATGGATTTTACAGTACCATCAGAGGAAGTCATTGTGATCTCTTCCCATTCACACTCCTGCTCAGCAAGCTCAAGGTAGGTTTGGTGGTCAATGAGACCCTTCCTATAGGCCTCATACACAGTCATTTCTTTGCCTGTCTCTGGGTCTACAATGACAACTCTGCGTTTACGAACTGAGGATTTGGAGGAGGTCTTCCTTTCCCGCTTTTCTTTCAGCAGCAGGAGCACCAATCCAGCATCAGTGACACACCTCTCCATCAGCTGGAGGTAGGTTAGGTTTTCCTCAGTGTTAGGATCAAAGAAGCCTTTGGTGTCATCAGATGGATCTGTCAGGATCTCATTCATTTCCTCATCAAAGAAGCCACGTTTGTAGGCCACCTCAACTGGCAAACGGTGACTTTCCTCTGGGTCAATGATACCACCAGTGGCAATCTGGGCTTCCAGGAGACGGATACCATGATCTTTAAGAATGAGTCCTTTTTTCATGGCCTGGAAGAGGGAAATTGTCCTG
Organism: Dascyllus trimaculatus; assembly: GCA_024666655.1. Lineage (NCBI taxonomy): Eukaryota > Metazoa > Chordata > Actinopteri > Pomacentridae > Dascyllus > Dascyllus trimaculatus. The sequence continues at coordinate 29,345,831 of CM045451.1, forward strand.
CCTGAATAAGGATCTCTATATCCTGTCACTGCACGCTCAGCTGAGAGAAGTTTGTCTTTGAATTCTGGACCAACAATTCCCATCTTCACCGCTTCACTGACAGTCAGTTTTAGGTTTTTGATTGGATCAATGACATACCCTGTGGCTGCCTGGGCCTCAAGGAGTTCAAATGCAGTGCCTGGCCTAATCATGTTCTTCTTCATGGCCTGGTAAATTGATAGACGTTCCTTTGAGCGTTCCAAAAGCACACCAGCAATACAGCCTGTGCCCTCAAGGTACCTTGATAGTCTATTGCTAACCTCCTCCACTGAAACAAGGCCTTCATTCAGTTCAGTGACAGTCTGCTGGTCAATAATTTGTGAGCGAAGCAGTTCCTCCATTGTGATCTGTTTTCTCAGACCCTTGAAGGTCAGCCTCTTGTCTCCCAGGGAGAGAAGGCGCAAACCACCATCTAACTTGCACCTCTTCAGCAGCTCTGCATACGACAGTTTCTCATCAGTGACAGGGTCAGTGAATCCTTTAACATCGTCAGTCAGTCTCTCATTTGTTTCCTTGTTGATATACCCTCTTTGCATGGCAACGTCTGCTGGCAGGTGGAACTGGAATTCAGGATCAATAATACCACCAGTGGCAGTTTGTGCCTCTAACATTTTTAGAGCATAATCTTCTGGGACAAGATCTTTTTTCATGGCCTGGAAAAGGGATATGACTTTCCCACTGTAGGGATCTTTGTATCCTGTAACAGCTCTTTCAGCTGAAAGAAGTTTATCGTGGATCTCAGGGCCGACAACACCCTTACGAACAGCTTCGTCAACAGTGAGTGTCTCATTCTTCACTGGATCAACAATGAATCCTGTTGCAGCTTGTGCTTCCAGGAGGCTAAGGCCGATTTCTGGTGGAATAAAACCTCTCTTCATGGCTTGGTATATGCTTATCTTGGAGCTTGAGTCAGTTGTGACCCCAGCAACACAGCCTGTGCCATATAGATACTGTTTCACACTGGTCATCTCCATTATGTCACGGATATCTCTCTTGCCCTGTTTAAGAAGGTTGTACGTCTCCAAGTCAATGATGCGAGCACTGTAGAGTTCTTCAATCGTTATTCTTCTCCTTATAGTCTTATATGACAGTGGGCTATCAGTCCTCATGATCTCTCTTTGCTCCATGATCTCAATAATAATGATGATCATCCGCTCTTTAGTGATTTGACCAGAGCGATATTCATCCATGAGCTTCTGCCTCTCTTGCTCTGGAAGCAAATTTGAATTCATGACATCCCAGAGGTTCATTGGTTTGTCAGCAAAGCCCTCAATTGGAATGTCAATTTTAGCGTCACTCAGTTCACTCTGGGTTTGTTCCTCTGTGTAGAGGTATGTCTTCTCCACAACAGTTGGAGACTGAGGCTTGGAGAGTGGGAGGATGCACAGGCCTGTGTCCTTATCTCTTTGGCATTTGTCTTTAAGCTGTCTGTAGGTTATATTCTCATCAGTTTCTGGGTCTGAGAAAGTCTTGTTGTCATCAGATGGTTCAGACAGGGTTTTGGCAACTTCTTTACTGAAAATTTTCTTCTGATATGCAACATCAGTGGGGACACGGTGGCTGTTCACGGGGTCAATGATTCCTCCACTGACCATTTGTGCTTCCAACAGGGGCATGGCATGCTCTTTCAGGATTAGATCCTTTTGCATTGCTTCAAAGAGGGAGATTTTGTTGCCCGTGAATGGATCTTTGTAGCCAGTGACAGCTTTTTCTGCAGAGAGGAGTTTTTCATGTAGTTCTGGACCAACAAGGCCTGACTTCACCGCCTCATCTACTGAAAGGTACTGGTTCTTTACTGGATCTACGATGAACCCAGTTGCAGCCTGAGCTTCAAGAAGTGAAAGACCAGTGTTGTGCCGGAGGAGCTTTTTCTTCATAGCTTGATAAATGCTTATTTTCTCTTTTGTTGGTTCTAGGTAGATGCCAGCAATGCTATCAGAGCCCTGGAGGTATTTGTTGACAACAGGATTCTCACTGACTTGTTTAGGTGTGACTTTTCTTTGCTGAAGGAGGTCAAAGGTTGACTTGTCAATGATTTTGGAATCACACAGGGAGCTTGCTGAAACAGGAGCTCTGAGTCCCTTGAAGCTGGACTGTTCTTGTTTCTTGGCTTCTTTCTCATTTACAACTGTGATAATTATCTTGATTATCTTTTCAATTGTAAACTTTCCTGACCTAAACTGTCTGAGCAGGTCAAGTCTCTCTTCCTCAGTGAGGTATTCAGAGTTGATAATTTCCCACAGGGTCATCTTCCTGCCCTTAAATGGCCCAGAGTCAAGCTCCACAGTTGCCTGAGTCATAGCCTCTTTAGTCTGGGCTTCACTGTATGTTGGCTGCTCCTCAGCTTTGATTGCTTTATCAGAAAGAGGCAGGAGCTGGAGACCAGTTTTCTTGTCAGTGACACATCTTTTGAAGAGCTGTGCATATGTGACATTTTCTTTTGTGTTGGGGTCAAAGAAGCATTTAGTTTCATCAGTGGGACTGCTCAGAGCCTGCTTCATTTCATCATCAAAATAATTTCTCTTGCAAGCCACATCGTGAGGGATACGATGGCTTTTTACTGGATCAATGATGCCACCAGTTGTCATTTGGGCATCAAGCAGTCGGATTCCTTGCTCTTTAGGTATGAGATCTTTTTTCATTGCCTGGAAAAGAGACACAGTCTTTCCAGTGTAAGGATCTTTGTAACCTGTAACAGCTCTCTCTGCAGATAGGAGCTTTTCGTGCAGCTCAGGACCAACAACACCTGCTTTGACAGCTTCATCAACAGTGTACTTCTGATTATGAACAGGGTCAACCACGTAGCCTGTTCCTGCCTGAGCTTCAAGCATATTCAAGGCTGGCCCTGCCCTCATCATGTCCTTCTTCAAAGCTTGATAGAAGGACATTGTCTCCTTGGATGAGTCAATGACTACACCTGCAATGCAGTTTGTACCCTTCAGTGCTTTGTGGACAGGTTCCATTTCAGAGACCTCTTTGACTGTCTTATTGCCTTTCTGCAATTTGTTGTACAGGTCTTTGTCAATGATTTTAGACTCCATGAGCTCAGTAGCAGGGACAGGTGCTCTCAGACCATCAAAGGCAATTTCGTTCTTCTTCTCTTTCTCCTCAGCCACAGTAATTACAATCTTAATGATCTTTTCGATTGTGATTTTGCCTGTCTTGTACTGACGGAGAAGATCTTTCTTCTGGTCTTCAGTGAAGTACTCAGAATTGATTATCTCCCAAATAGTGACAGTCTTTCCTTTAAACCTTCCAAATGGCACGGAGACAGTTGTTTTGCTGAACACATCCTTGGTCTCTTCCTCAGTGTACATACTTGAGCACTGAGCAGCTTTGTCTGTGATTGGCAGGAGTAACAGACCAGTCTCAGGGTCAGTGGTGCATCTTGCCATTAGCTCAGAATATGTCAAAGGCTCCTGAGTGCTGGGGTCAAAGTATCCCTTTGTGTCATCTGAGGGGTTTTCCATAATCTTATTAATTTCTGCATCATACTGTCCCTGTTTATAGGCTGTTTCATTGGGTACACGGTGACTGTTGATAGGGTCTATGATACCACCAGTTGCCAGCTGAGCTTCAAGGACTCTGATAGCATGATCATGTTCTAGCAGACCCTTCTTCATGGCTTCAAAGACAGAGATCTTTCCACCACTGTATGGGTCTTTGTAGCCAACAACGGCCCTCTCAGCTGAAAGCATTTTGTTGTGTAGTTCAGGGCCAATCACTTCTTTCTTGACAGCTTCACTAACAGAAAGTTTCTGGTTCTTGATCGGGTCTAAAATGTAACCTGTGGCTGCCTGTGCTTCAAGAAGGACCATGGCTGTGCCGGGAGTAATCTTCTTCTCTTTTGATGCTTGATAGATTGACATTTTTTGATTAGATGGTGTCAAGACACCAGCAATGGGGTCCTTTCCTTTAAGAATTCTTTTTAGATTTTCAGTTTGACCAAGCTCTTGAACAGTGGTTTTGCCATTTTTCAGCTTGTCAAACTCCTTCTTGGGTAAAAGACCAAGGTCATGAAGTCTGCTTGCAGGGACCTTTTCACGAATGCCGTCAAAAGCCAATGGATCGGGTTTCTTGCCCACACCATCTAACACAACAACAGCACTACGACCATTAATGAGCCCCTCTTTCTCGGTCTGAATATCGATTTCTTTTTTGGGCTGGTCTTTCTGGTCTTTCTCAAGCTGCTGTAGCTTCTCGCGCAATTTCTGGTTCTCTTCTGCAAGAACCCTCTCCTGCTCTTGTCTCTTCTTCTCTAGTTCTTGCATTTCTTTCTGCTTGTTTTGCATTTCTTTCTCAGCTTCTTTCTGTTTACTGAGGGCTGCGTCCATGGTAGCCTGGAGCTTCTTCTTCTCCTCCTCCATCTGCTGTTTCTGGCGCTCCTGTTCATCTTTGAGAGCCTTGGCCTTTTTCACCTCTTCTTCAAACTGGCTCTCCAGCCTCTTTTTCTCATCTTCAATTAGCTTCTCCTTCTTTAACAGCATTTCTTTTTCTGTCAGGAATGTCTGTTGGAGCACTGTCTTCTCATGCTCTATTTGTTTCTGCTGTGCATCAGCCATCTGATAGAGAAGAGTAGAAAACATTAGTTACAATAGGATTATAGCTGTAGCACGTAATGAACTTTAGATATTACATTTAAATAGTTTGTTTTGTTTATGAATAGATTTCATACAATGCACTCTGCTTATGCACATGGAGTTAAAGTAATCACTAAATTTAGTTATACTCTCTTTGCAGTGTTTTAATGACTGTGCAGTATTTTTTCAGACAATTGTACTATTATATATATATATATATTTGTACTTTTTAGTTTTACAAGAGTCTGGATAAAGAGTTTTTGTATTGATGTAATTGTATAGTCCAGAAAAACCTGCCAATGACATTCCTCAACTAACAATTGTAGCGTAAATATACAGTTCAGTATGTATATATATATATATATATATATATATATATATATATATATCTGTCGCAAGACATGCAAAAACACAATCTGTATTCCATCCATCTTAATTTCTGACAATATTTTGACATCAATACTGTACCTTAAACCGTTTGAGCGGATCAGTGTCTAACATTGTCATCATCTTGGAATTGATATTTACCCAGCTTGTCATGTGTGAAGCATGGAAGTAGAGAAATTCAACTTTCAATTGCTTCACTCTTAAAAAATATTGCAAAACAAACTCTGGGTATTGTACTAGCACTACTTAAAGTGTACAATACAACTTCATACAATGTATCTGCAAAAAAAGTTAAGTGAATCCAAAGTAATACATTCCTATTTCTCCTTAGTAATTTTGCTGTGAATAGTGTTTGAGTCATATTGGACTCAAACAGGACCCAGAGCATTTTTTTTAAAGCTATGGTAAATTACCTTGCAGTGATACAAAGCAGTTGAGAAAAGTCATTGACATGCTTGCTCTGGAATATGAAGCAGTAACTCTGACAGCCTACACTTAAAAGTTTGTAAAAGTTTTATAAACTAACAATAAAATAACAGGATTATGTGTTGATTCTGGTAACAGTAAAATCAGTCAGACTTTATTCCCACTATAGTAAACACTGTTTGCCAGAATGCTAGTGTGTTTTCTCTCACTTGTTTGAATAGAGAATTTTTGCTGTTACTTTCTAAATTGCTTTTGTTGTGTGCGTATTTGGTGCTTACTTTTGGATATTTATTTCATGTATTAATCACACTCTGATGCATTTATGAGATATCCCTAATGTGATTTTTATTTATTTTAACAGTCTAATTTGCATGGGCTGTTGGCAGAAACTTGTTCAAACTTTAAAAGAGTGTTTTCTTTAACTCACCCTTTGTATTCTAATAGCACACAGTGCAACCTAGGCATTTCAAGGTGAACTGTAAATATTCTAATGGTATTGACTCGCCTCCTACCATTGCAGTTCTCTTCCCTGCCACTAGGGGTGATGGTTAAATTTAGAGGTAGGGGCTGATGATTAAGCTAACATAGCCTTGTTAGGAATGAAATGAGAGCTGCTGCATGCCTTTTGGCTGAACTGATGGACACTAGTGGATGTCATGGTCATGTCAGATGGTGAGGAGGATGGACAGGATGAGTAGGTCAGAGATTTTACAATGTTAATGTGGATGGTGTGTGGACAAATGTAAACACACATTTGCTGGGGTAAAGGTGAGTTTTCTGGATGTTTGCATCTTTCAACAGTATTCACAAAGAATACTGAGAATTATGACGAAGCATGGTTGACTGTTGGTGAAAAACTGCTTCTCTTAACTACTAATGGGTGAATGGCGACGCAATATGGGAAATTTAGCCATAAATTAAAATACTGTGGCACACTTCTTTTAAATGAAGCCCTATTTGAAATTTTGTCAAGGGTTCTGTTAAATCATTGGGTTTCTGTCTTTCAAATTGCTATGTCTCACTTTAAATACAACTTTAGAGCTAAAATATGATAATAATATAATGGTAATAATAATAACAACAATAATAATAATAATAAATAACATAATTTTAAGCGATTCAACTTGATATCCAGTAATGTAGCCGTCATATATTATAGAGCTAAGTTGCTGAGTCTTTAAACTGAAAAAAAAGGATCAAGCATGTCTTAAAATGGGGAACATTCCGGGATATGAAGAGACATTCAGGATGCGATCTGCATGAGCACAGTGCACTGTAAAAAATTAAATTAAAATCATATTTAAAATCAGAAATATGGTTTCATGATTAGTGTAATCAGAGACAGGAATAGAGGAAATTTGAAGAAGGAAGTGAGTTAGTTCTTAGACAGAGTTAACAATGACATAAGCTGCTATGTTATGCCATTTTTGACACAATACCTCTTTGGATTTATTCTGAAGTTCTTCAGCCTCCTTTTTCAGTCTAGCCTTCTCATTCTCTAGGTCTGTGATAGCTTTGCGTAAATCGTCAGCTTCTTTGCTGGTATTTAGTCTCTGGACTTCCAGTTTTTCCACTACAGTCATTTTTTCTTTGGTGGCAATTTCAGTCTCGTGAAGGCGGGCGGCAATCGTGTCAGCTTGCTTCTTGAACTTTTTGGCGTCTTCTTCAGCTTTGGCTTGGGCTTCGCTGAGCTGATAAACCTGTAGTTTGAGTTTTTCAGCTTCTGCTGTGATCTCCAACTGCCTTTTCCTCTCTGCTTCCAGTGATTTCTGGTATTCCTCCGTTTCCTCCTCCAGGCGCTGCTGCATTAATTGTTTATCTTGCAGAAGCTTCTGGGCCTGCTCCTGAGCCAAGTCTTTCTGCCTTTGTAGCATCTCTGCCTCAGCTCGTAATTTAGATGCTTCTTGTATGGCCTGCATTTTCTCTTTGAGCATTTTATCAGCAAGTGCTCGCTGCTGATTGAGGTCGTCTTCTGCAATCTGCCTCATGCGTGCAGCTTCTTGGGCTTCTACGCTAAGTCTGGCAGCTTCTTCTGAAAGCTTTTTCATGTTCTCGGCCTCCTCAGCAAGGAATTTTTGCACGTTATCCTTGTCTTTCTTGATAAGACGCTGATTTTCCTCCTCAATTCTCATTTTCAGTTTGAGTAGTTCCTCCATCTGAACCTTGACTTTGAACAGTTCCTCCTCCACCTGGGCCCTTTGCTGGACAGCATCGTCGACCTCATCCTTCAGGCGCTGCAGCTCATCATCCAGGAGAGACTTCTGTTTATCAGTTTCATCAAGCTTGAGTTTAACCTTTGTGAGCTCCATCTCCACTTGAGACTTTTGTTTCAGCGTTTGCTCGGCCAGTTTTTTGTGCTTTACCATCTCAGCATCAGCTTGTTGCTTCTGCTTGAGCGCTGCAGCTTCTGCTTGTTTTCGTTTCTCAGCTTCAATTTCAGCCTCCTTCCTCAACCTCTCCGCATCTTCCTGAGCTTTGGTTTGGTTTACAGCCTCTTGCTCAGCAGCTGATTTTTGTCGCTCTGCCTCCTCTGCTTGTTGACGAAGGAGAGCTGCCTCCCTCTCTGCCTTCTCCTTGGCAGCCTCTGCCGCTTTGGCAAGCTTCTTGGCTTTCTCGTACTCTTCTTTAAGCTTCTTCTGCGTGATGCTGTCTTCCTTCTGTTGAGCAAGGACACTTTGGACTTGCTGCTCAGCTGCACTGCATTTCAGAGCTGCTTGTTGGGCTACAATAATCTGTTTTTCTGCTTCTTTGTCGGCCTCGTCTTTCTGCTTTTTGGCTTCTTCTGATTTCTTTTTCAGGCGTTCAAGCTCATCTTGGGCTGCCTTGCGTTGTCTTGCTGCCTCTTCTTCTGCAGCAGCAATCTTCTTGACCTTCTCCTCTGCTTCCCTTCTCCTGTTCTCCTCCTGGAGGGCAAGCTTCCTTAGCTTCTCTGCCTCCTCCTCTGCTCTGAGCTTGCTTTGTTGAGTTTCCTCTGCAATGTTTTTCAGTTTATTCAGTTCTAACTCCAGATCAAGTTTTCCAGATGAAGCCTTTTCAAAGTTAAGTTTAAGAATTCGGATTTCCTCTTCAACAACTCGCCTCTGTTTGAGCGTGTCGTCCACTATTGCCTTTTGTCTTTCCATTTCGGCTTCAGATGATTTTTTGAGTAGGACTATCTTTTCCTCGATCTCTTGCTTGTGCTGGTTGGCCTGGTCTTCAAGAGCTTTCCTCTGGTAAGCCTCATCCTCAGCTTGCCGCCGGAGTCTCTCGTTTTCAGCTTCCTTCTCTTTCAGGGCGATTTCAGCCTCTGTCTTTAAGCGGGTGGCGTCACTGATTGCAGCCAGCTTCTCTTTGAGAATCCTTTCAGCTTCGGCTCTCTGACGAGCTGCTTCTTCCTCAGCTACTTGCCTCTGATGCTTGGCCTCCTCTGCGATGGCTCTAAGCTTGCTGGCCTCGTCAGACAGGTCCCTCATCTTGGCGGCTTCTGCCTCAAGAAGTTGTTTGCTCTTCTCTGTGTTGGACATGGTCTCCACTTCCAACTTAGATTTCATTGAGCTGAGTACTTCCATTTCGCTCCTGACTTTGGCAAGTTCGTCTTCCAGTTGTTTCCTCTGTTGCTGAGCCGCAGCGACTTCGTTCTTCAGGCGGTAAAGTTCATCTTCAAGGAGAGATCTCTGCTGTTCTGCATTGTCAAAGTCTGCCCTAAGTCGAATGAGCTCCTGTTCTGCAGTGAGTTTCTGCTGAGCTGTGCTCTCAGCCACCTTCCTCTGCCTCTCAAGTTCTTTCTCGGCCATCTCCTTCTGCTTCAGGGCTGAGTTCTCAGCTTTGGCTCTCTTTTTAGCCTCACGCTCTGCCTCCTCCTTTTGTTTCTCAGCTTCTTCTTGAGCGAGGCTCTTTTGGTGAGCTTCTTCTTCAGCTTGGAGTCTCAGACGAAGGGCCTCATTAGCTTTCTGCCTCCATTTATCAAGCTCTTTCTCGGCCTCTTCTCGGGCCTGTTCTGCATCCTCCTGTTGTTTCTTGAGTCGTTCTGCTTCTTGTTGCAGCTGAACAACAGCGCCATGCTCTTGCTTGAGTGATTCCTCTAACTTTGAGGTCTTTTCAACAAAAGAGATGTGTCTGCTCTGGAGCTCAGCGTTGGCACTCTTCTGGGCTGCTTCATGAGCAATCTTGATTTGTGTTTCCTTTTCGATCTCTGCTTTCTTCACCTGTCTTTCAGCCTCCTCTGCCTGCTTCCTGAGGTTTTCAAGGTCTTCCAGAGCTTTCTGTTTTTGCTTCGCAGCTTCTTTCTCTGCTTCAGATTTGCGTTTGAGTTCTTCCTCGGCCACGCGCTTTTTCTGGGTCTCTTCATTGACTTGTTTACGGAGCTTCTCGGCTTCATCCTGGGCAGTCTTTCTGAGTTTCTCAGCTTCATTTGCCCTGTCGCGAAGTTGCTTGAGCTCAGTTTCGGCAGTAGACTTTTGCTTCACTGTTGTTTCTAGTTGGATCCTGATGAGGCGGATTTCTTCCTCAATTTTCACCCGACTCTGAAGAGCTTCATCCACTTGTTGACTTTTGTCCTTGATCTGCTGATCTGAGAGGTTTTTGAGCTCATGCAGTTCCAGCTGGATGTTTTTCTTTTGCTTTTCTGCATCTACTGCAGCGCTTTCTCTCCTGATTACTTCTTCCTGCATTTTGTGCTTCAGCTCTTGAGCCTCTTTCTGGGCTTTGGCAATGGCCTTCGCTTGAGCTTCAGCTAACTGCTTTTGTTTGTCTAACTCGGCCTGCATCTCGGCCATTTTTTTCTGCTCTTCCGCTTTGAGTTTCTCTGCAACTTTCTGCATTAGTGGAAGCAAATGGTAAAGAAAGGATTATAATCAAGCATGACAGGTTAAAAGTAATACTGTACATTAACCAGCTCCGAAAAGAGCAACTTAATGTTCTGTATTACCAAGGCTATGTTAATGTTAAAATTAGCTCAAGGATTAAAAGATCAATCACTAGATGCAAATTAGATGCACATTCATCAAAGGTGATGTTAAATTCACGATGCAATTAAAACAATTCATGACAAGACAATTCAGGGAAAATGGAAGATCGGGGATGTAGCAATTAATGTATGGAAACAAAATATCACTTCACAACACAGCAAGAAAATCATATGGCATGCAACTGTAGCTGTAGCACTAACTTTCTAAAACTGCATTATAACTATTTCATAATGTATAATTTTGCTTTAATACCAGTCAAATAGCATAAATAATTTGCTGTATAGTAACACATATGCATTTCCCACACATATTTATACTATAATCATTACTGAAATATAAGTATTCGAGTAGGTAGTAGTTAATAGTGGATTTCTGTTAAACTATTCAACAAAGGTTTCATGTATTTTAAATGGTTTGTGTGGGAATATTAGTATTATAAGTTTTTATTTTAACAGTCCACTCTTCATTTATAACAAAGCCTCTTCACACCATTCTATTAGGCTGTTGTTTATCTCATCCCATGCACTGGGGGTTCTTTAAATCACCATTTGTGACAGAATAGAATAGAGAGGAAATCCAAAGTCAAAGATAACAGATGAAGTCAGTATAAGTTAGGAAACCAAGCTTATGACCATGATAAGGTTAGGAAGCACTGTAAATTAAGGTAAATAGGCTGACTATTTACAGTATGTACTCTCAGTAAGGACATCAGTGACTAGGAGACAGTATTTCTATAGAAAAAATAGAAAATAAATAAGTGATGGAAAGTCTAAATGCAGTTTGAGAGAGACACAGACGTTGGGATGACAGGGGGAATGGAGATTATACAGTAGGTAGGTACCTGAAACACTGTATATAATTTACCTCTTTAATGCTCAAACAAGTTAAGCATTCGTCATGGCAAAGCACTGGCAAGCAGTTAAGAGAAGCAAAGAAACAAACAAAACATCAGGGTTAGAAAATAATGTGGAACCAGAAATTTGTGTTAATCTAGAAAAAAGAGAGCTGAAGACCAGAGTGACCAGGCTGAACCACAGAGTCAGAACTTTGAGTTTAACCTCTGGAAAGTAAGTGGCCAGTGGGATAAGAGAGAAAAGGAAATTTGAAAGAAGTGAATGAAAGAACCCCTTGTTCTAAATACAATGGCACAACACACAGAATGGATGGAAATGGAGTAGGTAGTACATGTATGAACATACTATACATTACACTGTCTTTACTCTTTCTAGGTTTAGACACTAAAAGTCACGGCCTCAATAAAGTATTCACCTGAATGTAGGCACACTCAAACCTCATCCATCTTATCTGTTTGCAATTATTATTTTGAAATGGTTCCTGTTTCTACTAATTGCAAGTCAGGATATGATCTGTACCGACAGAATATAATATCCTCCAAAAAAATGTCTGCTTCTCCAGCTAATAGGTCAGCTACAGCATGCCAATGTTTCATGCATAACCTGTGCAAAGGAACGGTTTGTCACCCGTACATTAAATGTAGCATGTGTGTGCATGTACGTGAGACACACACAGAAAAGGGCATGCATTTTGGGGATCGGCGGGTAATCGTGTTTGCCGGTCGGTTGATTATTTGGCTGGTTGGTTAGGTTCATGTTATAGTTTAGTTTGTTTGGGATCCTCAGCCAGTTGTCACGCACCTCCTCGTCCTCCAAGCGGCGCTGCGTGTCGGTGATGAACTTGATGTACTGACTAGTCAGAGTCATCAGCTCACTGTACCGGGTCCTCAGTGTTACATACTGAGGCAAAGAGAAACAAACACTTAGACATAAATCAGCTTTAGGCACATTTCTTTCACAGGGGCAGAGATCAATGGTTAAGTTCTCCTTCATAATAAAATAAAATAAAAAAACACTGAGCATTTTCTACTAACTACATCCAGTATTGGTTCTAAAAAACATACCTCCTGAATAATATTATCAGAAGCAGAATCTAGTTTGGTTTTCTTCAGTGGAGAAGCAAGAGGTTCCACCTGCGCTTTGTAGGCGACCAACTGCAGTTCATAGTCCTATAAGCATAAAAAAGATCTCAAATCAAAATCGCTCAAAATCGCAATATTTACCACAGTTAATGCAAACAAGTGTTCATCTACCTTGATAGTATCAATGTATGCTTTGGCATATTTTTGACATTCATCAACTTTGTCTTTGTTCTGCTCGATCTCCTCCAGCAGTTTCTGTTTAAAAAGATGATACAATAAAAGTTAAGCTCAGTAGTCTTACGTGTAAGAATACAGTTCATATCAAGGAGAACACGACATACCTTCTCCTGGGCAAGTTGCTCTTTCAGAGTCTTGCTGTCAGTGATGGGCACAGCCTGGATCTTCTCCTGTCTCTGCTTGGCGTCGCCAATCCAGCGGATCAGCCAATCATAGCTGTCACGATAGTAGCCTAGCTGGCGACCGAGCTGCTCGAGCTCTCTCTGGCGAAGGTCCATCTGGGTGAACACGGCCTTCCAGCGGTCCTGGAGACTAGACAGCAGCTGGCGGTAGTGGTCCAGCTCAACGTCGCGCTCACTGTGCACACGGGACATCTTGTCGCTGACAGCAGAGGCTTTCTTCAGCTCTTCTTCCAGGGAATCAAACACTGGCTGTTCACCCTCAGCTTCAGCACGCATTTTCTGTAAGTTTCGTTTCATGCCAAAAGAACTCAGTCAACAGTGAAGAAACATGGGCAAGATCATCAGGACAAGGCTAAAGTACAATAAAAGAATGTGTTTTTGAATTTTTGAAAACAGAGACTCATGCATTGACTACCTTAAGCTTTGCTCTGTAAGCCTCTACTTCCTTGATGTCACTGGGCACAGTGTGAACCTCCCGCAGGCAGTCCTCATATTGCTTGAGAACTCCCTCAGCGCCCTGCGTGTTACGGATGACCATTTCCACAGTCTTCAGCCTGGGACAAGAAGCCATAAATAAATTATAGAGACCTCGAGTAATTTGGAAACAGTGCATCTTCTCTTTCGAGTAAGTGGTTAAGGACTTACTTGTCAAGATAAACAGAGGACAGGATGTGAGCATGATCCATCTTCTGCACAGTAATGTCAAGCTCTGACCGCAGCACGGGAGCCGAGGCAGACTGCTGAGGGGAGGCCAAGACTTCTTTTGTCCTGACAGACACCTTATCAAGGTCCTTCTTGAGGCCATCCAGCTGTGTCTGGACTTTCTGTATGACAGATGAAGACCAGAGTTAACAAAATGACACAACTAGCCTACTATGAGGTACAGATTTTTTTTTAGGAAATGACTTCAAGGAACCTTAGAAAAACAAATTAACCTGTGCACTGGATCAGCCAGAGGCACTGCAAAAATTGTAGTTGTAGGTGTAGTAAGAGGCTATTTCTGCAGTTTTCACTGAACCAAGACCTTGAAGCAATTTCATTTCTCTATTGTTCTTTCACACTTTAGGTCAAGAATGACTGCAGCTCTCAGTTCAACTCTCAGAACAACTTCTCTTGTAGTTGCATTTCTTTTTTCTGCTCCACTCTGCTGTATAGATTCTACAACCCGGGCACAGACAGTGCTACTTTTAACCCCCTTTCAATTATTCAATCATAGACATTTTTCTTGTTTTCTTTGGCCCCGGCATGTCTTTCCTATTTTGTTTACACATGCATGATCATTTGGTGTCGCATCACATTGCTATTTATGAACATGACAAACACAAATGTGACTTTAGTACCTTCTGCTCCGTTGCCTTCTGAACACATTCTTTCAGGGGCTCCTTTTCCACAGGTTTGCGAATGCGAGCCACAGTCTGAGTCTCGCAGTCCTCTATACGCAGACGCAGGTCCTTGATCTCAGAGATGTAGTTCTTACACAGAGACTCATTCTGTTGACCTGCATCACAGCATTTGCATTAGTTTAGTTCAGGGCCAAAGAGCTTGAAAGCAAAAAACTGTCAAGAGGTTTTTTTTTTAACATGACACAGTATGATATGCCATGTTTATGAATAGATATTGATATATAAGTACGTCATGTTGATATTTTTCCAAACATTTGTCACATTCTCATACTATTGTTCTGCTGTAGTGCTTTTAAAGCACATTCATACATGCAGTTCTTCATGTGTTGTGTCTCAAACACACGCAGCTCCCTCTGCACTACATCCACAGCATGTATTATATAGTATGTCTTTTCTACGTAAGTAATCACACTAATATAGTATACGGCTGCATGACAAAAAGCACTGTTACTTAACTCACAACACATGAGTTCTACTTGGTGCAGAGCTGCCAAAAAAAGCAACTTGGAAACCAAAACAACATGCAGTCACACAAATCTAATCTAAGCACTAATGTTTGTATCTGAACATCCCATCCAAGGCTGGAAAGCGTGTGCACACGTTAGCTGGGTGAGCTTTGGCTGACTTTACATCACTCACCTTCGAGCCTAACAACCATTTGCCCTGAAAGGTGAATTGACAATTACATGCCTTAAAGTTTTCGCACACTTCAATGTATATTCCCTTGGTATAGCCAGACAAAAACAAACCAATTTGCCGTTTAGAGAACAAGTACCTTTCTCCATGGAGCGAAGCAGGTTGTCAAAATGCTGGGTGGACTTGGTGTAGTCCTCCTCGACCTGCATGCGGTCATCAGGGCCGAAGAGCTGTGAGTCCTGGCTGTCACGCATGTAGTCCTGGTAGTGGAGCTCCAGGTTCCTCATGATCAGCCGGTACTCATCTGGTTTCATGGTCTTCAACTGCACAGGGTGGAGAGATTTAGAAGCAGGACTGGCTCAGTAGAATTCCACAAGACATAAAGAAAAAGAGGCTGATGCTGTAAACTGAATTAATGCTGTATTTTTGGTTTGGAGATGAGGTTTGTCTCATGGCTCCAAACATACAGAATTGTTAAGAAAAAACAAGTTCCTTTCTTTGTTTCATTTCATCAAAGCTAACTCCAGTGTCAACAAATTATCTTGTAGTAACTGAATTTGATTCTGAACACACACACACTGAAACTAAAAGAGGTTCTTCCCTGCATAACCTTCTCTACAGCCTCGCGTATACCCTCAAACCCTGGAGGGAAGTTGTTGGTACCAACCATGGAGATGTTCCACGAGCGTATCTGTGTGAAGTCTCTCATCAGGTACTGCCATGACAGCAGACTCTTCATGTCTATATGGAGCTTCTGCCACATGGACACCATCTGCTGGTGACCTGCATCCAGACTATAACAGGACAAAAATGCAAATGTTGTGACAATTATGAAACACAGTGCACTTCAGGTATGAAACCACAGAAATTATCAGGCATAAGGCTTCCGAGATAAGATTAATTGAAAGACAAAGTGCAGGAAAGTGTCTTCCTATTTTATCCATGTACAATTGTAAACCAAAGTGTACATACACTTTAAAAACCATGTATAGTTTATCGTGGCAGTCTCGACTTTCCAATGACCCCTACAACTCATTGAAAAACCATCGTGTCTTTGTCACAAAAACTCAATAATACATTTAGTTTTTTTCATAGATTTATTGTAGGTCTTTGGTAATTTGACGCCCCTTGGTTATTTTCACATCAACAAGGTGCATTTGGTAGCCGTCCACAAGCTTCTGCCAAGCTTCTGGTTGTATCTTTGACCACTTCTCTTGTTTCTTCATCACAGTCCACAGGTTTTTCTTCTTTCAAGACTTTAAGAAGGCCAGTCTAAAACCTTTATTGTAGCCTTATTTAGCCATTTAAAAAGAAACTTTTTTCATATGTGTTTGTGGTCATTATCCTGTTGGAACATCTAACTGCATCCAAAATCCTACCTTCTGATTGATGACTTTTGGTTTTCCTGAAAACTGTTGAGGATCATTATTCCATTTACTTTGTGAGAAGCACCAGATCCACTGGCAGCAAAACAGCCCCAGAGCATAATACTACCACCACCATGCTTGGCAGAAGGTTTGGTTTCTTGTGGTTAAGGGCCTCACTTCCTCTCCTCCAAACATGTTTATTCTTATTGTGGCTAAGTAGCAAATCAATTTTTCTTTCTTCTGACCATAGATTTTTTTCTCCAGAAGACAGTTTCTTTGTCCATGAGATCAGCAGCAAACTTCAGTCGAGTTTTAAGGTGCTGCTTCTGCTAGAGGTTATGCCACTAAGAAAATTAGATTAACACAGCTTTCTAATCACCAAAACTCTGTATGTATATTTTTGATCCATCATATTCTGTCATATTTCCAGAAGACCTATAATAAGTCTATGAAAGAACCAAAATGCATCATTGTTGTGTGTGTGTGTGTGTGTGTGTGTGACAGAGACACGGGTTAAAATGATTCCATCATGGAAAATTCAGAGTTCTAGGGGTCATTGAAAAATCAAGACTGCCATGATATACATGGTTTTTACAAGTGTATGTAAACTTGTGTTCATGACTGTAAATACTGCTATCACACAGATGAAGGATCTGGTTTTGCGGTATTGTATTCTTACCTCGTCACACTGTCCACAGCCTCCTTGTTGACTGGAGGTACCATGAAGCAGACAGAAGGCACCACCGCCTCATGTCCAGCACGGTTCAACACCTTCCACTTGAAGGGCTGAGAGTTGTTGAGGAGGGCGCACTCATCTCCTTTGTGGACAGTGATCTGAAAGCAAAATCCATGACACATTAAAGAAGGCATGCTCGGGATTTGTCGCAATTATGATCAAACTAGTAAATGATTATTCTAACCTCCTGCTGCTTGAAGTCACAGACAGCCTGAATGGGTGTTTTGCCTTTGACGGAAGTGGTGGGGTTTCGGGGTTTCAGCTGGATGATGGACTTGGCTCTCTTGTTCAAGCCGGTCACCAGAGTCTTGAATTCATTCAGCTGCTCTTTCTCCTCCTGTTGAAAACAAGTGCAAACTAGATTAGGATATCTGTAGTGTAGCGGACATAAAGTTTTCCCTCTCTCTCTGGAATGCTACGTGAGAGGTAAAAACAAAACATTTGAGTAGACTTTGCGTCTACTCTGACCATTAAACTGCCACATTGAACACTATACAGGCCTGTGAAGCTAACCATCTTCAAGAAGGATCACCATTTGACACTCAACTTCAAAGGGACTGGCTGCAAATCACACTGATTTGGTGAATGTTTTCCTGCATCCCCCTCATGGACTCATTTAAAACTCTTCCACTCCTAACTGATAAGGAGAGGCCATAAATCGCGACCACATACCAGAGGAACAGTTGGAATTGTGTCTTACCTTCATCCATTCATACAGGAACGGACTAAATAACTATGTTCTGTTTATTTTTCTCATGTGTTTGTACCTGCATCAGCCTCAACATGATGTCCTATATCAACTGTCCAAAAATCGCATTTCTAAGTAATATGAGAACGAAGATAAAGATTTATAAGAATATTCACATCTCTAACATGGACCCACAGTGCCATCTAGCGACGTCAGATGCACGGGAGTGCCGACATTAAAACAACCAATTGTAGTGATATGTTGTCATGAATTAAAAGTGATAGTGGGGGAAATCTGACATATTTTGCTACTACATTTCATCCAATGTGTTATATTCACCAGTGATAAGATGGACGTGATATATATATATATATATATATATATTTGCATAATAACATATGAGAATTTTATATTTCATCCCTATTTTGGGGCAGTCTATCACGTAATGACGTATATCTATGTTACCAATCTTTTGTTTCATATCGATGAGTCATGGTGAGAGATGGATAGATCGTTTTTGCGCACATAACATACTTTTTGTATCTCAATCTGAGATGGCAATTTGCTCTTCTTTTAGACAAAGAAACAGAGTCAGATTACCAGTCTTAGCGGGAAACGGCTATCCACGCCCAAAATAAACACCCACCAGAAGCCAGAGGATAAAAAGTGGAAACCGCTTTGTCCTGGGCTCTTTCGCCACCTTTTTTTTAGGCTTTTTGCCGTCTTTCGTTCCTGGCTCTCTCTCGCCACTCTTGACATTTTCTTTTCTTAGGCTCTTTCTTTACAAAATTTCCTTGCTATCTTAAATACCATTTTTCCTTATATTCCACGCTTTTACCTTTTTGTTTTCGTCTAGTTGTTAAGTCAAATTTTTGCGCGTCTTATTGTTGTGGCTCTTTGTTAATCTTTTTGATCTTTTTATTTAGATTGTGCTCACGCTCATCTAAGTCCGAGCTGCTTCACTACCGCTTCTTCTTCAAGCCGAAAACTGTTCTAACAGAACGGTTTTTAATTTTTTTAGAGATTTTGCGGCTAACACCAAACGCCGTCAAGTCTAACAGAGCCACAGTTAATAATCAAGTTATTCTCCATCAACCCGGACGACAGCGCACTCCGCGCCCGCCCTACCACCACCGACCACCATCTGCGTGCCAACGTCAGAACCTCTGATCCTACGCTGCTGTGAGGGCTCCATCGGCAGAACGTTGCCTAGCAACCGAGACGACGCTTCGGAAGCATCCGTCCAGACTCGTCGCTCAAGGGTTCCAACCGGTCCCAACCTAACGTTCCACCTCACGGAGGCTCCGACCAGACAGCTCTGTTCAAAGTAGGCAAAGCCCACCTCTCTATCTGCTCCTGATTGGGTTGATGCTGTAATAACTTGATAACAGGTTTAATTTTAGCGTATCATTCGTTAATCTAAATCAGAACTTTAGATCGTTGGCTAATTACCCGTCTTTCACCATCATCCTCGTCATTCTGTTTGATAATCTGACATCACACATTCACTATACACACACTCTGACTCAACTGCTATAGCTCATGTATGTATATTAGTAGATTAGTTAATAAATATATTCATTTAGACCAATTCCTGATTCTGTGTTTTTCTTTGTGTGGGAACTGAGGTCAATTTAATCAGAATTCACGACTTTCAGCTAAGAGACTGTTCTACTTCATTCAATTAAAGTTTCTTTGAGACTTAATCTCGAATGATAATTTTCTCAGTAATCTGAGATGGTGCCCCTTTATTAACGAGTGCAAAATTTTCATTAAGAAGTGTAGTTACGCTACAGTAGTTTTTCCCTTCTCACTTTTCTTTAGAATGTCTGACATGTAGCATTATACATAACTGTGAGCATGAACGTCTACTCACCACAGCATCCTGCAGCAGATCCTCCAGGCGTGTGGCTGTTGTCGAGCGATCACAGCTGTATTTCTTTTTCATGTTCTCTTGCATTTTCTTCATCTTGTCCTGGGCCTCTTTAACATCCCCAAAGAACTGCAAAGAAGGGATGGGAAGAATTATGAGCATGTGTGTGGATGCTTATAGGAGGGTTAACGAAACATCACAGATTTATGCTAATTAATGTCTGTGATCCACACCTGGTAGTAGGCTGTGTTTTCTTTGAGATGAGCCTCTATGCAGCAGCACAGCTGGAGGATCCAGCTCCACTCAGTCTGCAGGGCAGCTGTGAAGGACTAAGAAACCAAGAGCACATGAAAACAGTGCATTAATTTGGGCATCTGTTGGTGCATTTTATAGTATAGGCTGTATGTGGATGTTTCACACTTCAGCTGCCATTACTGCTGTAATCACCTCGACTGTCTTCTTGCCAGGATGTCCATCTCTGACAAGTTTGTCTCCGATAGCCTGGATATCATTGATCTTCTTTTCTCTCAGCTCCAGCTCTCGCATGAGACCCTGATGAAGTCCAAGGACACAGTTCATTATAATCATGAGACAAAAATCAAGTTAATTCGTTTAACAGCTGTCTGAGAATCTACAGAGATGAAATTCAATATAAAAATGAATGACTGCATCGTGTGATAGTGGAATTTGAGGTCTTGTCCTCCTTCTTAAACGCACCGAGTAATTGTCCTTCTTAGCCGTCATGTTGCTGTTCCTGTCACTCCAGTCAAAGTTGACCTCCTCCTCCTCTTTGTCATGTAACCACATCAGTTCCTTAGTGGAAGCGCTGACAAAGGCATGCAGTGAATCCAAGTTCCTCAGGCGGGACTTGGAAGAGTTCTGGAAGAAAACAATAAATCAAAATATCAGCAGTTGCAAATTTGCAAACACACGCCTGTAACTTAAAACGTGTCTGCACAGAGAATATAAAGGTACAAGAAAATGTTTTTCAGAAAATGAAAAGGTTTACCTGTAGTTTGCCATACTGAAGGTCCAGTTTTCCCAGGTACTCTCTGTATGTGCCTTTACTGACAGGTGACAGCTGGTTCTATAGCATATGGAAGATAAGACATCACCACTCACATTCATTTAATTACTTTTAAAATCTACAGCACAGTTTGGGACACTCTGTTGTCCTCTCCAACAGCCTGATAAGATCACTACCTCGTCAGCCTTGGCCCGTTCGATCTTGGATTTGAAGTCCTCCACGGTCTGATGCAGGCCTCTGTGGCTGCCCAGCTGGGACTCCACCGAAGGCAGATCCGATCCCCACTCGGCATCATCAATGCGACGCTGGTTCTCCTCCACCCAGGCCAGCAGGTCTTGGACGTAGCGCAGGGTCACGTCATCCAACTCAGGCCGAGCCTTCATGGTGGTCTGCTGGGTGCTCTTGGTCAGATTCACCTGGCCAGTAGTTACAACCGCCTTCGGGCGAAGGTTGTAATCGCTGCCATGGAGGCCTCCAGTGAACTCTTGGTTCATGTAACCTTGACATCTTGAATGTGTCTCTGTAGTGGATGCATGCATAGCACCTACCTGCGGTACATCTGTTCAGCCTGAGGGTGGCGCCCATCCTTGAGCATCTGCACATCATTGAAGAGCAGGCGAATCATGTTTTCTGCCTTGTCCAGCTCTCTTTCCACCTCTGCTGTGTGCTGTGCTGGTTTCCCTGCATTCAGTAGGCGAATGTCCTGGAAGAAAAACAGCCAATAAAAATATTAATTTCCAAGTAATTTTCAAGTGGCATCAAAATGAAAAAGAACAACAGAAGTCTCTGCTTGAAGGATAACAGTCCTATGAGGGTTTTCATAGCTACAAAACTGTCTTAAGAATGTCTGTATTTATGTTTAAAGTGAGTTTCACATAGGTTTCACTGATGTATTGTTGCACTGATGCTGCAACAGGTGAATTCTGTAGCAGCAGATGAATTAAATATTTAAAATGTCACATTTATCCAACAGCTGTACAATTACAAAGTAATTTGGAGTTATCTTCTGGACTTCCAATCAGTGTATGAACACTCAAAAAGCACACAGCAGTCTTTTCACTGCAGAGGACTCACCGATTGCACCAGGGAGGTCAGGTAGGTGAGCTGCTCATCAGACATCCCTGACTCCATATTGACCTTGCTGTAAATTCTCTGGAGTCTCTCGAGTCTGGGTGAGATAAGATCAGCAACATTGAATTCAGAGCAACAGAGCAAAATAAAATACTGATAATCCCTGTCCCATAACACCCGCGATCCAACGCTCACAACTCGGCGGTCTGAACACTTACGGCCATCTGCGCTTTAGCAAATACTCCAGTCTACAAGGGTCACTCACAAAAGCCATTTCTCAGCTCCTCTAGACAGAATATAGCTCAGGCTGCAAGAAAGTTCTTCTCAAGCTCCCATTATTCTGCCACGAATGAGCTCAGAGTGAAACAAAAAGGTCTACGTTTTCTGACAAAGAAGTCCAGTCCGCTCATTCCACATCTCAGAACCGTAAACAAGGCTATCAGACTGAAAGTTGACCACAGAATCTCGTGACACTAAGACCAACCCATTTCCCTGTCATGATGCAACAATATTCTACATACACACACACACAAAAAAAAACATCGAACAAAACTTGACTCTATTCATCAGATTTAACTATTTCTTTGGTGTGTCCAATTATGATAAACGCTCTCTCATTTTGTTACAAGCCAATACATAAAACAAAAAAGCTCTCTTTCACTAGAATCTTATACAAAAGACTGCAAATTGGAAAAAATAAAACTTTAAGTAAATTTCCATAGTTTAGAAATGTGGGCCAACAGTGAATAAAATATAACTGAGTCATTCTCTCATTAGAGGATCTTTGATAGCTAACTGGATAAAGCTGGAGCTGGTTACGAGCTAAGTGGCGTCTTTCAGTTTATTCAGTTTACAGTCTATTATGTCATCACTGCCTCAAATCCAAATCCCAAGATGATGGCTCTTTTTCAGCCCCCTGGATCAAGTTAGATCAAGTTCTGCACAAGAATCTAGAGTCAGCTTACTTCTAACCTAACTTTTCCAGAGATGCATTGTTTTGCTAAGGTAAAAAATACTGCATGGTTCTATCTCTCTGTGCTTTAGTGTATCATTTCTCATTATATACTAAATACTTGTGCATTCTTCTTGGTATCGCAGCGAAAGCCAAGGTTGAGAAATATTTCCAAATCCGTTCGCTTGGTGTGGTTGCCTGGCTGACTTGCTTCTGTACTGTTCTGACTTGTTCATACTGCACCCATTTCCAAGGAAAGACTTTGTTCAACTAAAACCTGATCACTGTAAACATCTGCCATTACTCATCTGTGTACTGTCCCAACCTTTCAAACTCTATCCTGAGCAGCTTCTCTCTCTCGAGGATGGCCACATGGAGTCGGCCCCATTCTTTCTCCACATCAATGGGATGGTAACCAGGAGGGACCTTCACCTGACCAGCATGCACTGCACTCTGTGGACAGGTAGAGGTACAGATCATGAGTTATTATGCATGCATGAGTCATCATTCATGCATTGAAAAGGACAGAATATGACACAAAAGGTGGGGTTTGCTTACCTCAAAGGACTGGTAGATGTGTTTGGAGCGGTTCTTGTCTTGTTCTTTCACTGGCAGCTCCGTGTCTTTGAACTTTGAGAACTGCCTCAAAAGAAGCTGAGGAGAAAAATACACAAAAGGAAAGTTTATATTATATTAAAATTTATGCTTTATTCTATTCAATTGATTTAATTTTTTCTAAAAATATTTGAACAATTGAATAATTGAAATTTTTGAAAGAAAAAAATTCTGCATCAACATGACGTAATGAAACAATGACCTTATTGTGTAAGAATTACACATCATTGTGTTGCTATTTTGGAAAACTGACCCAAACAATATGTAGATTACTCTCTGATGAGCCAATCTGAAATCCTAATTTCATAAACAGGATGAGCACACTAAAGTAACACATCATGCTGCTGTTCTTGGAAGAGTGAGAGCATCATTCACACATTCCCGTGACCAGTGTAAATTAAATCCACCCTCTAATAGACTAACATAGTTTCACTGGCCATATCACCAGGGTTAAAAAGATCCAGACTAAACTTAGTGTTTTGAAAAAGAACACTAAAAAATCTGCTATTTTGATGCTGCTGCTCTGCAAATAATTTTGACTTTGAAAGAAAAGAAATATTTAAAAAATGTTGAGCAACGCTTTTATTCTGGAGGGCTGACAGGGAGCGGCAGAGCGGTGACTCTCTTGAGGATTAAGTTGAACATTATCTGCCTTTTGGCTACATTTTCTCAGCACCAGCACTGCCACACCTACAGCACAGCAGCGCTTGTGCAGTTGCCTATATCTGTTCACTTACACATGCACTGTTTTAATTGGCCTTTTACCCATTTTTTTCTTGGAAAGCATTAAGGTGAACATTGTTTTTCTGTGTTCTTGCCCAACTGCAAACACGCCCGCTACAAAATCTCTGGCCTAGAGGCGTAATAACAGCATATTATTGGAAAATCAGCTCACCTCTATCTCCTCGTAGCTGGCGGGGAACTTCCTCTCTTCGAAGATCATGACATGGTGGCGCATCCACTGGAGCAGAACGGTCACCAGCTCATAGTACTCCTGCCAGCGCAGCTCCAGGTCCTGCAGCCAACACAGCAGAAAGGATAGCAGCAGGTTTAACAACAACAAACAGAAGGGCCCTTCTTCTCCTGTGTGTCCATTTTCGCTTGCTCACCACCCTGAACTCAATTAGGTAGCAACAATCCAGGTCTTGTGTGAGTGGACAAGGAGGGAGAGAGTAAAAAAAAAAGGAATGTTGACGAGGGCACCGGTGGAGGGGAAAGTGGGAGAAGGAAGACAATGGTGGGAGACAGACAGAAAGCAGCATATATTTCAGATTTTTTTTAGATTACGTGTGTGTGCAGCTGTCTCCATGACTGTTAGGACAAATATGAGGAAGAAAATAGTCTAAATTGAGGTTTATATTTGCTTCTACATAGGTCACTTGTAAGATTAGGACCTTAAATGGAGTTAGGAATTAGTAAGTCCATGGAGAAGACTGAATGGCTCACAATACACATTCGAGCCCCTTTCTCTGTCTTGACCAGAGGTTGCTAATTTCCTGTGATACTTGGTTTCACAAGACTTCTATTTCACTTTGAGCTACTGATCGCATTGGACAACAGTGAAAAAAAAAAAACAGTGAGAAAGTTAATTTTATAAGCAGAGTCACAAGTTGGTTGGATAGATCTGATCAAGCATTCCATCAGATGACATTTGAGCAAATATTGGTGTTACCCTGAAGCACGTTCACAGCAGTTATTGCTTTTTTTCTCCCCGTTTTTCTTACATTAGATCTGACGGTGGCCTCAGCACGAGGCATGACATCATACAAGGATGACACGTAAGTGATGATGGATTTCTCATCAGGGTGCGGGACATCCACGTCTGAAAGGACAAGGTAACATGATTAGCATAGCATTCAAAAAAATGCTAAATATAGATATTATCAGAATTAAAAAATTGGTTTCTGTGCCTGTTTCCACAGATTTGGTCCAGTCTTACCCTCAGGGTCCAGGAGGCGTGTCACTCCCAGGTCTCTCTCAGCCACACTGAAGGCATGTTCTAGGTTCTCCATGTTGGTCTGTCGGTACACTTTGCCCATGTCGATGAGTCTGGGGCTGGGGAAGACAAATATGCAACAGCACAGTCTTGTTGAGAGGAAGAAAGTAATCTTCAGATGTGAGAAAAATGTTTTGAAATATCATTTCTAGAGTGTCTGATTATGGTATAACTTCACCGCAAATGTCAGTGAAAGGAACAGAATCGAGGGGTAAATGTCAAAAAAGAACATGTTTGCAGAATTATTGAGGGCCTGCTTTCCTAAATGGTCTCACCCAAATACTGTATATTAGCAATAATACTCCTTAAGACCTTCTGCCAATGGCTAAATGCCAATAAAGAGCCCACCTGTTCACTGTCTGTCAAAGCTGTGTGAGCACCTGCCTTTTTGTCCTCTGGGTGTTTGACTCTTTCTGGCAGATGTCAGAGATTCTATAGGTGGAATGTAATTTACAGAGCAGCTACCATAATCAAAGCTGACACATCCTAAGCCGGCTACCAGCCACAGCTTGAATCCCACAAGAAACTAAAGTTCAAGAATAGGATGATTGAAAGTGTGACAGAGACTCATCTCATCTGTCATGCAGGCTTTTTGCACAATGTTCATTCATAACGTCATAAACGACAGAGCAGTTTTAAATGCATTTTCAAATCCACAAATTCAAACGTGCAATCAATATCCCTGCAGCGCTAGTTATGACATTTAGTAAGCAAATACAGCATGTGCAGTTTCATACAGCTCTCTGATGCGTTGGGTGGAACGGACTGCATTTTGTCCATACACAGGAGAAGGCTCCACATGGCGGATTTCTCGGACAGAGAACTGCTTCACCGGCCTCTGGGGGCTCTGGCTCTCTCTTCCGTGAAAGCTGCGGGACCTCCATCCATGGCCCAGTTCATCGCTGCTGGAGCGGGCCCCCGAGCTGTTAGAACCCCGCCCTGAGTCCCAGGAGGATTCCTCAGATGGAATATCATCGCACACCATGACCACCCTGTCGTCCACATCGCTAAGAGATCCTAGTCCACCGCCAATGAAGCCCAGACTTCTCTTCTTCTTAGACTTCTTCCTTAAACCAAGCATGTCAGCATCTGCAGGTGGGCCCTTGTCCAGTAGCAAGCAAAAAGGTCCAACTACTTATTCAGACAAATCTTTCGAAAGCATAATTAATGCATGTAAATCCATCCTGGCAGCATCTCGGACAACAAGCATCTTCTAAAGACCCTCTTAATCCTTCTGTAGAATTGCTGAGATGAAAAAGCCTCCTTGTGGCACAGCAGAGACACTGCTCCTGAATCAAGCTTGAAAGTTAAGCTGCGGCCTTACAAATCCACACTGCAAGCCTTCTGCCATGTGCATAAATCCTGGACAATCCTGAATTCTCTGGATGAACGCATCTCCTGCACTAGATTGCCCTCACTTGTGCCTCAGCCTGAAGTAGCACCACACTTTTCATGTAGCAGACACAGAGCGCTACAGTTACGCCCACACACCACACCCCTGGCCTTTATGAGAGGCTGCAGAAAGCCAGCCTCAGGAGTCTTCAAAAAAGAAAAAAACAAAGCTGCAGGTACACGCTCAAAGTTAAGAAAACTTGCCCCTGCAGGCATCTGTTTCTTTCAAATCATAATGGTTCCAAAGAAGAACACCTCAGAGAACATTTCTCTCATCTAATACCACTTTTCTACTGTTTGCTCTGAATGAATCTCATGAATCCCGTTCTTATACGACCAACCACTTGTAAATTGTATTGACAAATCGTCCTGAGAAATACACTTGCACTCATTTCCCAGGATGCTAAAACACAAAGCGTCTCTAACCATTAATTCCACTGTAAAAACATACAACAGCTTTGAGGGAATTTGCATATTTAGGGTTTTAACAGCAAAGGCTCCAGGCTTTACTTCTTAATATTAGGTTCCATACAACTTAACAAGCTAATCATATTTAATAGAGGAATTATCATCTTAACACAATGGCAAAGGAGGTGCAGACTGCACGTAGCCAACACCTACCAGTGGTATTCCCAGCCTGAAGGCTTGAAATGTACCCGGAGACACATAAAATACATAATTTGTTAAAGCAGCACGAGTTCTGCCTGGATCAGTAGGTAGGACATGAACCAAAAGAAAGCATTTTAGAAGTAGAAGATGGCAAAACTATCACATTTTTGAGCCTTAGTGCCAAAATAAAGCTTTGCTGTTTCAGTTTTTATTGCGCTAGCACAACTATGTATATGGAGGCTTTATAGTTGATCAAGCAGCAGACACTGTTCATTTTCTTTCCTTTAGAATAAATCAATCATAACACCCTGAAACAGTAACGTCATGGATATCATGTCTAAAATTATTAAAGCTGTCAATACAGCAAGCAGGATTTAACTACAGAGCAGGTTTAAACTGGCATTATGAAGTACAATTTGACATTTGAAAGCATTCCAAGGCCTCCCTACTGCTCCAGAGCACTTAGTATTGAATTCAGCTCATGGATGGTTGTGTATTATGACAAGACCCTGAAAAAAGCAATGAGAAAGCCTCGCAACTAGGAACAATACCTATTATGTTGGCATTGTGGGGATTAAAAAGACGCAGCAGGCTTTCTGTCTACCTTTTCGTTTCACACAGATGATAAACAAATCGACCACACTCACTAGTGCTTGTGTATGACAGCATTGAAGAGTTTGCCGTCCCTCCAGCTGGTGGTGAAGTTGTCGCAGCGGATGCCCTGGTAGCCGTCCGTCATCCTCTGGGACCAGAGCAGCAGCTTCTCCTTGGCTGTCATGTCTTCTGACTGACCATTGATCTGAATATCTGAGATCTGGGATAACATATATATAAATAGAATGTTAACACACTGCAGGTCACGGATATTGTGGATAATATATGTTGGAGAAACGTGGAAAACAATTAGTCATTAGTGGAAACCAAAAGATCCTATTTAAATTGAATTACTCAACACCACAAGAGTTCACTTTTAATTAATTATGCAAACCACCATTAGTCTCAGATCAACATGATAATCATTTCTTGACTTAATATCTTGACAATTATGTCATTAGCATATTTTATGTTTATTAGAATCAGCAGGTTGGAATGTTGGTTCACAGGATGCAGCAGGATTTCTGCTTGGTGTAGTCTGGGAAAATGCCACTGTGACTGTGGTAAACAGATAAGGTTTCCTTTTGGGAATTTGGGGACAGAAAAGATGAGTCACAGCAGGCAGCGGCTTTTCCATTTTGTGTGTGTTTCGTATAAATGAATGTGTAATTGTGTCCTCCACCCTCTGCCTACAAAGATTTTACCCTGCAAAGATTTTAAAATAAAACTAAATTTCAAAATGTTTTAGAGAAAATAAATCTATTTACATGTTGTTTTTCTACTTTAAAGCATACACATTCCTCTTTTCCTGGGCAACTTTATTATTTTAAGATAATTATCCTGTGGGATGGGGCACAGTGTTGCATGATAAGATGAAAATCTTACTCCTTTATTCTTTGATGGTGAGCCTTTATGACTCACCAGCAACCACAACCCAGGTGTCTTATTTTTCTCTATTGTATGAAAGTAGAAAGGCTCAGGGAACAGCGTGTATCTATGGGGCACAAAGGCGTCTCTGCCCGATCGCCTCATCAAACCACACCAGTCTCACCTTTGTTTCCCATGCTTGGCTTCAGTGTTTTTTTGCAACTTGAACCTTTTTTTATATGGGTGAGGGTGAGGCCATGACTATTAGGCTGATGTCCAGGGATTTCTGCCTGGCAGCTCATAGCAAACACAGGAAAAGTGTGTACGGGATGTGGTTGCCAGCTAGTTGTGCACATCACCTGACACACCCTCCCCTGGGGAGGAGGGGGGAGAGAGTGACTCATACCAACACACCCTGACGGTGTTTTGTTTCTTTAGTTGAAATTAGCTACAGAACACTACATACTTGACTGCAGTGTTAGTTTGTTATAACAGTAGTTCTAAGAATGTGGTTAGGATGAAATGTGTTTTATTTAGAAAATGAAGAGTCCAGAGTCCATTCTGATCGCCTCCAAGGAGATGGGAAATGGCAGCTGAGAGGTGCAGATCCCAGAGACAGAGGTAGAGAGCGATAATAAAATTAAACACAACACTGACTGAGGAGGAGACCTGGAAGTGGAGGATGATGGTCCATATTAACCCCAGCGTCAGCTTGGGGTTCCCATCTGCTATGTCATCGTTTCTGATGTTGACCAGTTTGACCTAAGAAAACAAGGCAATCATATTGTTCTAATGAGCACAGCATCATCTGCGTATATAGATGACCTTGAGTTTTCACGGCCTCGGTAACATTTTCTGTATCGTACCTGCCGGTGTCTGAGGAAGTCCAGTGCTATCTGTACATTCTGCAGTTTGTGGAATCGCATGCGGCCTTTCTCTCTGGGCTGAGGAGGAGAAAGAGGAGAAAAAGAGGTGTTAGGTTACATTGCGGGCACTCGGTTCTGCTACCACAGTCAGAGAGGATCCTTTAGGTGTGCTGGTGGAGGGGGAAGGAGGAGAGCAACCAATACAAAGAAAGAAAGAAATGGCAAAACGGCTAAAACATTAAATGGAAAGATGTTTAATCCAAAGAAGTGAATGTGGGATGTCTGGTAAAACCCATATTAACAGGTAAATATTCCCAATAGAATACAGGGTTGAAGTTCTGATTCCAAATGTTATTTCCTGCTTAATCCTGTTTTTCACCACTATCCCACACAAGAAAAAATAAAATAAAATAATGGAAAGAGCTGCAGGAAATTTGCATGGGCTAAGCCACAGACATGGTTCTATAATATTTAAGTTATCTGACAACAAAGTAAGATTAGCTTATGTTGCATAATGATCAGATTGTCTCTTCTAAACTATGCACAACATATAATGGCAGGAAAGTCATGCAGAGCCAACAGAAAACAAATACCAACAAATTCAGCAGCTACACGGGTAAAGCAAGCCCGTCAATGAGAGGAACAAAATCTCAAGAAGATAAAACACAATGACTGGAGGTCCATGGATCCCATGCACAGCCAAATCACTGGGAACGTGCAGGTGAATCGTAAAAAATATAAAAGCATAACAGGATGGCCTAGTGTACGTTACAAACCCACTCACCAACCGAGCGCTCCTGACCACGTCTCTCTCCCTCGGCTAGCCCCAGCAAGAGCAGTGCAAAGGAGAGGAGGCGAGGGCCGGAGGGCAAAGACCAGCACACACAGAGGAGAGTTAAAGGAAGGCAAACAGGAGGTGAAGGACAGGGAGGAAGAAGAATAGAAACAGAAGAAGTGTGGATCAGATAGAGGTAAAGTTCACACGCACAGACCGAAGTGGCGTCAATGTGTTCAGGCATTCAGAAGATGAGCAGAGCTGCAGCAGAGCGATGAACTACAGCAGCAGCAGCAGCAGCAGAGAAGCATCTGCACAGATCTGAACCATAGAATATGACAAGCCAGCAGCCGGGCGCTGTCATTAAATTTAACGTGTGAGCATTCAGTTTAGGAAAAGTTAAACAGAAAAAATAGAAAAGATGGCCAACGAGAGAGAGAGGAGATGGGCTGTAGAATGAAGAGCCACCAGAGGGAGTTAACAGGCCTTTGCTCAGCCAAGTTCAGCTCAGGTTAAGCCTTTGACTGACATCTTGGCTGAGATAAATCACAATATGTTGCCACAGGAATCCCAGTCCAGGCTGACTTAAGGTGAGTAATCCTCATATAATTTGTTAGGATTAGGTTGTAAATTTGAGGACGGCTGAGGTAAAACGACGCATAGCTCGGTCACATTTGCAACGGATAAAAAAAAATCAGACGTCAGAACTCACCAGTGTTTCCCCAGAGAGGACCTCCAGCAGGGAGATCAGGTTATGTCCATCTCGAAGGTCTTCATACAGGTCTGACACGCGACGCTGCGCCTGCCGGGAGGAAAGGGAAACACAGAAGATATGTGAGCAGGATTCAAGATGCAAGGGTTGCAAAATATATCCAAAAAAAAACCAGTGGCCTTAAAGTTAAAACAATTTCCGTGTTATATAACTCTTCTACAGTGCTTCGAGCGTTCTCTGAAATCGCACAATTCTACACAGGTCAGGAATGCATAGCCGTGAGCAGCCAAAGTCGACTCATGCTCTGAGAGGTAGCTGTCAACTTTGACAAGTGAAGAGAGACTTTAAGGTTTAAAAAAAGGTGCATTGGTGAACATAACACTGACTACAACAGATTTTGTTTACGCATTGCAGAGATGTGGTGCAATTCCATCCAGACAATTAAATGAAAGTGAGAGAAGTGAGGGAAAGGTTTTGTGATGGTGAAAACACAAGACAAGATGGGAGGAGGGAGGAAGTTGGACATGCAATCAGACACTGACCAGACACACATTTTGTTCTAGCACCTACCTCTCCCTTCCAATGCTGGGTGAAGAGGAATGGAAGACGAAGGAATGACAGATGGAAGACATGGATGAATAATGGAGAAAGAGGGAAGGAGTGGAAAAAAAGAGAACAAGGAGAGGACAAGAAGTGAAATGAACATGAAATGAAAGTAGAAAACGATGGTAAACATGACGGTACAGAAAGATCAAACACTCAATAATTAAACTTTTTGTGTGTGTGTGTGTAGTTCCATGACGAGAAACAGCGGATTAGCTGGGTGTGTTCGACCAAGTGGGAAAAGGAGGACTCGGCCCTAAAATGGAATGAAAGTCAATTTTCCTTTGCAAGTTACAACAGTGGCTGGTTTATCTTGGCAAGAATTTCAGCCAACCTTTGATACGCTCCTCCCTGCCTGCAGAGGGAAGACGATGGAGGGAAGATGGGGCTAAATGCAGTGAAGGCAACCGAGTGTGACCACCAGGGTTCACTGTCTGCATTCTAAAAACTCCACTACTGTCTAGAAGAGGACGTGCTGAAGTTTGCTCCATTGTCGTCAACTATCATTTGTGAAAAGCATGTCTTATTGAGTTGCACATAGTGTCACGTTCTGCAAGATTTGCACCCATTCAAATAGTTAATTGAGTAATGATAATAGAAATATGATACAGTGGTGAACTTTGCAACTTTTTGCTCTCTTAACCTCTTTAGTGTAAACTGAAGAGCTATCTATCGCCACCGCTCAATTACTAAAGAGGCTGTGGCTGTGCTCCACCTGATCAACCGCTGCAGAAAGGTAGGTGTTGCTCTACAAATTACTCTCTCAGGGTTAAAAAAAAGCTGCTTTGTGAACTTTTCAAGGTGATAATCATTAGCACACACGGCCGACAGCCCCTCATCCTGGTCCCTCCGCTTGTCTGGCGTCTGACAACAACACGCCTAACATGCCTCATCTTGTGCAGGTCCAACTTCCTCCGTCCTCTCAATAACAGTCACACATGACTTTCAAGTGTGATCAAATTGCAGTTTTGCGAGAACAGGCGAGCAAAATTCATTTCGAAACTGCTCTGAAGCTCCACTCTGTCAGCGTGAAGAGATTTACTGAGCGGGAGACGACGCTCAGTGGCCCTTTACAGCTCTTTATGGCTTCACCGCCCCACGGTCTGGCCCCGTCAAGCCAACCATTAAGCCGTTAAATCAGTTTAACACCGGGTTAACCTGAGCAGAGCAGTCTTGCACATTCAGCCACAGAGTTAACACTTTTTCTGCCAAACATGCGTCTTTTCCTTCAAATGAGATTCTCTACTGCTGACTACAGGTGGCAGCAATGTTCCTTCTATTGATTGATTGCACTGATTGAGTGATTGACTGATTAAGGCACTGATTAAAAGCCCTCTCTGCACACAAAAAGCAAAACATAGCAACTATATTTGGAAAGCTCATAATTCAGGGGAGTAACAGCTTTTCAGTGCATGATTTTCTGGAACAATCTGAACAATAACATTGATGTGAACGCTCATGCAGCTCCCCGTGCATCAATGCATGCCTTGTAGTCCAGTCGCCACCCAGACCCAGCAATCTGTGCGGCACATGTGCTACCGTTGGCTATCGCGGGCTCTGGTGCCGAGACCCGAATTTTGCCATTTCAGAGGGAGTTAAGTGAGTCCAGATGTGTATGACTCACCCTCCGGTATTCCCAGCGAACACTTAAGAGGAACAAGAGGGAGGAACTGCAGCGTGTTCCCATACAGTGGCAGCAGAATACGTTAGCACTGCACACTGGTGGAAAGGATAACACTCTCTTTGTGCTTATTTTTTCCCCTCTTGTTCCATTTATTTTAAAAAAAATGAATGGCTCTGTGTCATTGGGGTGAACTTACAAATAATGTGGAAGCACTTACAGTCATAAGGCCGTTAATGTATCGGTGCCAACGGGAGTTTCCGAAAAAGAAAAATGGCACAAGGAGGAATATTTTTGCTGCTCTGGGGGGAGGGAGATTGTGTTACAGGAGCTAATTTTTCCCTCGTAGTGAGTAGGCTCCGTTTGACGGCGTACCTCCCTGGATGTGTGATGCACTGGAGAACAGAGGGTGAGGTATGCGAGAGTGGATGAGTGCTGATGGGTGGTTTGCACAGTCTCTCTCAGCTGATGACAGACCGGACTTCTGGCGAGCCTCCCCACCTCGGCGCAATGAGTGGGGAACAATAACTGGCCGGCTAGTGTTTGTTTATGCAAGTGGGGGGGGGGTGACGGTAATAATTTCTGCTTGCAAAGAACAGGTGAGCGATGGATGGTGCGAGCCTCAGAACAAAGTGCATCCTGGGAACCTGAAGACGAGACATCCGACTCATCCGTCGTGAAATTTTGTGGCTGCGGCTTGTTTGGTGTCCTCAGTTGGACGTTATCTTTTAAAACCCACTGCAAATCGAGTACATTTTGTGTCATAAGTGTAGAAAAAAGTACAAATGCTGCCCTTTATGCCACTATTCCAGCCAACACTAATACAAGCCGAGCCAAAAACTGTGAAATGGGAATTTGGAAACAATTCTCAAGGTGGAGATGAAGCTCTCGATTTTGAGTTGCCACGTTTATTTAACACTTGACACAGTATCCTGCAATTAAAGGAAAATCAGGGCAATGATTCACTATGAAAACACCTGGTGCTTGCCACTTGTGTAATTCAGGCCTGAGGGGAAATTTTCCCTTTGATATCCATCTAATGTGGTTGAGAAAAAGTGGTCAAGGTGAATAAAAAATGAATTTTGAGGAAACTTCTCAGTGCTTTTTTATTTACTCTTCCCAAATGTGCCTTGTTCATGTAATAATAATGGATTGTGTGCATGTGTGTAGAGAAAACACGCGCCTTTAGTGGCAGCCCCTTACCTTTATCAAGTGCTTGTTCACCCATTTTGTGAAGGTCTTTTTCTGTACTCGATCTCGTTCATCTGCAACACAGAGACACCGCAGTTAAACATCACACACGATGGAGGATGAAGTGCTATAAACGCTTTAAAACATGAGGCGCAGCAGGTGCATGAGTGATGTGTTCATACGGCGAAAGCAGACGGGGGGGGTTTCACTGATTTGACATTAAAGCAGACAAAAGAGGAAATCCCCAAGATGACAGACGTGTTTCATTTCTGTCGGACGAACAGAATTCATCACTGGGTGGAAAACCGCTGTTCGCCCGCACCTGAGTCAGGCCACATCACAGCACCATCACCGGCGGCAGATGAGGCCCTATTGTCTAGAAAATGTCGTGTTCGCAAGATCGTATCTCGCTCTGCGCCGGGCTGTGCAGCAAAAATGAGAGGATTTGATCGTAAAGGGTGAGACGTTCTAGAAGTGTGAAGATGCTCTGCTTGATTACCACATAGCCGCAGAACTATTAGAGAGATTTTCCAACAAGAAAGAACAAGGCCGAGGCATGGCATACACCCGATAAGACAACACAGCCGGCATGTTCCAACCTAGTGTTGTGGAGCTCAGGTAAAACCCACAAGGTGTGGCGCTGAACACAGAGGACGGATCCGCCTGTCTGCAGATGCAGAAGCTGTGGTTCAGGCAAGAGTTTTAATTTCACAGGATGATTTAGATAACCAAATACAACCAATCACAACTGCAGGAATTTACTTCACTCGGCGCCTCTTGACGTCTTTACAGAGCAACTTTCACCGACTCCCAGCAATTCCTTTCACGTTATGGCAGAAAGTCTTACAAAGTCCTCCGTCTTATCAGTTGTAAGGGCGTAATCTGTCTACATACGGGGACACACCCAGCAATGAAAAGCAAAGGGCAGTGATTCAACGCTAACACAAAATAGGTACCCGGAGGCT
Source organism: Dascyllus trimaculatus (assembly GCA_024666655.1). NCBI lineage: Eukaryota > Metazoa > Chordata > Actinopteri > Pomacentridae > Dascyllus > Dascyllus trimaculatus. The sequence continues at coordinate 29,381,123 of CM045451.1, forward strand.
ACGGTTGTTTTCTCAGGAGGGAGTCAGCAACGACTTCTGCAAATGGTGTTATGGAACCACGTTGCCATGGAAACTGCATACAGACACACTTTTTAGGCTCTCATTTTTCATTCGAACCAAAGGGGGACCGAGCTCTTACCACGTGACCTCTGGGGTTCTATTTCCTGACAAGAGGGCAAAACTTCACCAGGAGTGGAAACCTGATGATCGGCGACACACACAGTCTCACAGAAATGGGATGTTTCCGAAAGAATGCTGCTGGCAAAAGTGTTTTCCCAGAAGAGATGCACTTTGACCCTCTGGTTGCCTTTTATCTGTTGGCACTAAGTTACTTTTTCATCTGAATAACAGCTCCTCGAGGACTCATTACTCTTTTTAAGTAAATGGTAGAGTGCGAGTGAATAGGGGCCTGAGGGAACTCCAGGTTTCACATGTCACCAGACATAAACAGGAGGTGTGGACTTCATGATCCAGAACAGAACGACAGTCAGCAGCAGTCATGGAAAGAACTGTAACTAAGTAGATTTACTCAAGTACTCCTGTGTAATTTTAAGATATCTGTACAATTGTGCTTTACTTGACTGTTTGCATTTGATGCTATTTCATTCTACTACTTATTTCAGAGGCAAATATAATCCCTTTAACTCCACTACATTTCTTTTGACATTTGTAGTTACTAGTACTTTTCAGATTAAGATACATGTACACAGTAAAAATTATAATGCAGGGCTTTTAAAAAAAATCCACCAAAATTTAGGTCCAGCTTAAACAGGAAAAGCATTTTAATTCTACTTATACATAGGTTCGTCAGTAATCAAGTAGTTTCATTTTCCCTGCATGATGGATGCTTTTATTTTGATACTTCATCGATATTTTATTACAGCTTCATGTGACTTTTACTGCAGGACTTTCTCATGCAACAGAGTATTTTTCCAGTTCTGATTTATTAGCTCAGTAAAGGATGTGTACTTGTCAGCAGTGTTAAGGAAGGTACTAGAGTTGTTAAAGCAAATACACAATCCTAGTAAAACAATCAGAGTGTTGGTAAAGTGGGATAAAGCCTTAGACTTAAAAGTGCTTTTGCAGAAAAATGCATATTGATGACAGATTTCTCCAGAAGACTTGTAAAAATAACTTTTCTGAAATTTTCATTGGAAGAAAGAGGAACTTCTGAATAAAAAAAAAAATGGAAAAATGTAACACATCATTCATTCTGCCTACAAGTGACGACTAACAGACCGCAGCTATGGTGACTCACTCACCCCAACACACAAGCAAGCAACACAGCTAAAGTTGTGAATGGGCTTCGCTGACCAATACGGAGTGAGATCGCTGCTGATGCATTAGAAAAGGGGAGTAACCTCTTTAAAGTCACTCGGTGGGAAAACTACTGGACAGTACGGTCCAGTAATGATAACTGCATCTCTGTCAGTGTGTGAGAAATAAAACCCCACACATGGTGCATGACAACAACAGAAGCCTCAGCAAGATTAAACACCACCACCTCCCTGTCTGACAGATGAGCTTATTAATGAATAAAATCATGCATTATACAACATGCCAACCAATCAAGCATCAGCACAAACCTCTTCAGGCTCCCGTAGACAAAAGTCTGCAACCTGAACCCCGTCCGATTGTGAAATTACACTAAACACTCCTCTCAACTCTTCCTGGAAAAACACTTAATTCTCGCCCAGCGGCTTCTCATGGAAACGAACAAATCAAGATCAAGGCTTGCAATTAAGCTGTTTTCCATTAACTGCCATCATACTGGTACCTTTCCTGCCGTCCATAGCCTTCAGCATCCCTTGGTAATAGCCTTCGTCTGAGGGCATCCTCTCTCTGCCCATGCTGTCACTGGAGAAATTCCTGTACCTCTGCTGCGGAGAGGCCATTGTCACCTTTCAATAATAATCCTAATGATAAAATATCCTTTGTGGTTTTCCCCCTTGATAGGAACTTCTGCTTTTTCTCGCTTCTCTCTGTCTCTCCAGGCCCCTCGGTTCGTCCCAGAGTAATGCAGTCCTGTGGCCGCAATCCACTCAGCACTTCGCAAAACCTATGATTTCTCTCCCTTACTTTCTTCTCTTAACCTCCTCACTCCCTCATTGGATTCGGCTCTGCCCTTCTATTTCCTCCCTATGTTTTTTTTTTTCCTTTCTTTCTTTCCCTGCCTTCACTCTATTCCTTTCATAGAGAACGGTGCCTGTGGGCTACGAAGTCTGGGCCTGTCCTTGTGTGTGACGTGCAACTGTGTATTTAGTGGCGCTAGTGTGTGGAGGACACGGTGGGTAGGGCTCTGGACACACCCCTTCCTCTTGCAGCGTGACGAAAAGAAGAAGAAGAAGAAGAAGAAGAGGCGTGCAAGGGCGAGGTGTGGCAGCCTGCATGTGTGTGTTTTAGGTAATCGCTTCACTTGCACAAGAAAATACACACACACAAGCTGAGGCTATGGGCATAATACAAAGTCATAAATGTCAGTGCTGATAACTGAATATGCTTTAGACTGCCTTCAGTTATATTACAAAGTGTGTCAAACAGGTATCCAACAAAAACCTTAAAAGGTAAAAAAAAAGGTTTTCTCTGTCACACCCCCACACAGAAGCACACAAACAACTCTGGTTAATCATTACTTATTCACAGCATTCCTCACATAAGGAGTCACTCTCAGTGGTGTAAAAGGAGAAGAGAAGGGGGATGAGATAGTTCTAGGAAGGGCAGACAGTGATGCATGACCACACCCCGAACATCCTGATTTACTGAGTGATAAAACAGCCTATGACTTAGTGTCTTTGTGTTAGTGTGACTAATTAATTCTCATTTGACTGACAATTCTAAGGAATTGTTCACACTTCATTCACAAGGGATCAAGCCTGTGACAGAAAAATACATGTTCGAGTGTATATACGCCTCCAAGTGGTTCATACAACACTCTAGTTCATGCTTCTGATCAAAACTTTATGAGGAATTGAAAAAGGCTGCTGCAGCCAGAACTCCTCTCTTGGGCTGTTCGGGCATTTCGCAACCTAACTACACATTTCCTGCTGTGTAGTATTCAGTCCAAACAAATCAGAGAACTTCTGATAAAGCAGATGATTTTGTCAGGCGAGGACAGGCTGCACATGTAACAAAGCAGATGTAGCATTTTGAAGAATATTACTGTTTTCTTTTTGGAAAATTCTGGTTAGATTTCAAGGATCACAACTCAGGTTATACACAAGTTGTGTTTTTTTCCCCAAGCAAAACTAAACCACAGAAAACAAAAAAAAACAAAGGTAGGATTTTCCTAAATCTTTGGCATTTTCATCAGCCAATGTCTGTTTAAGCCATCCTATGGAGCTTTTGCAAAACAGCAGCATTTCTGGCAACAAGAGACAGTCACTAGAAAAGAATGTAAATACAGCTTAATAGCATCTCAAGCAGAGAAGATCCATTGTCAGGCTGTCAAGTTAAATAATAACTTGAACCCTTGAGTCCTACACTGAGGTGATCCAGTGTAGGATGCTGTTGGGGGTGTTTTACTAGCATGTTTTGGGTCCACTTAGAGAGTGACTGTCACTACAAATCAGTGCAAAGCTGGTCAGAATGATCATCTTTATCCTATGATCAGACAATTCTATCTTGATGGTCTAATCCTGGACAACAGTGAGTTCATCCGCGGGGCGTGGGGATTCACTGAATGGGATGCTGAGTATGAAAAAGATGTGAATCACATGCTATTGTCTTCACAGTCAACAGATCTCAACCTGTCTGAACACCAGTGAGAGATTTTGTGCTGATGTGTTAACTATTCACCACCATTCCTCAAAGAATGGTGTTTCATCCTTCCAGATCCACACACTCGAAGAATCAATGTAATGGAGTACTGAAGCTGTTCTGGTAGCACATGGTGGACCAACATCTTACACTAAGACTAAAACGCTGGCTTTTCCTTGAATTTGTCTTTTGCCGACGCAGCAGAATCTAGAAGGATGTGTCTAGAAGATTGTGTTATTTCAGAAGCAACGTACTCTCCCTTTAAAGATGCACTCCAGCACATAGAGTCCTGAGTCCAAAGCCCTGTACTTACTCAGCTATTCAAAAGACTTTGGGGTTTACTCTCACAAAGCTTTTCCATAATGGTCCCCTATACAGTCAGTGTAGTATGTGCTGACAGCAAGGCTGGAGGTCAGGGCGTGTCCTCTGTCTGCTGAATCCCTTCCCTCTAGGTGGGTATATCTCCCGGTTTCCCACCCTACCTGACATCACTGTATGAGGCATCTCAAAGTACTTTTTCTTCCACAGTGCAGGGCATCCAGTGCGACCTGTGCGAACATGAAGGCACTTAATGTGTCAGTGTGAGTGTGTGGGTGCTATGTGTTGACTCATTTGGAGCCACGTTAGCAAATTTGGAGACACACCTTTGTAATTCCATACAATGTCTAGGCAAGCTAGGGAATTAGGGTGTGGTATGCTGGCAGGTAATTAAATCTGAAAGAGGAAACCCAGCCAGAGACTTTACAAAGTGTGGTATCAAAGAAATAGATGGTGAATATCAGGCTTTAATGAATAAAAAGACTAACATAAAATAGAAAATGAAAGCTTGTCCGGGTTATCTGAGATGCAGAGACAGTAACTGAGGCCTCAGTAATGTCCTGGCAGTGGAACCCGAACCAACACCTCCTCAAGCTGGATTTTCTAAACCTCAAGGGAAACACTAGCAGGGGAGTCAAATGGGAACAGGCGATGGTGCAGAAAAGTGTGGAACATCTTAGTCATGAGATCTTTTCTCCCAAAAGGAGACCTATCATTAAGGTCTCAACATGCTTATTACTCTGCTCCCTCATCTGGCTTCATCAAAACCAGATGGAACACTCGGGCTTTTCAGAAGAGCAAAGAGAGCGTGGCGAAAATAAGGAGAGAAAGTATTTTTCTTTCTAAATGACAAGTTAGAGGTTTAATCATTTTTTGTAGGGTGGAAGTGACGGGGATGCCGGCCTTCCTCTTCCCACGGTGCTCTTGCATTATTCAGCAGACATTCTGACTGATACAATGGACTGCATCCGTGGAGCTGCTACATGGAACAGCTGTTAGCCTCAAACCCAACAATATACCTGTGCTAAAAGGCTGCAAGTTATATTTGGAAGAAAGTTTGGGTTAAGCCGAATTTGATTGCATAACCTGCTATGGCTTGCCAGAACAGGGCTGCACGGTGGCTCGGTGGTTAGCAGCGTCGCCTCACAGCTAGAAGATCCCCGGTTCGTGGCCTGGTTAGGACGCCTGGGATCTTTTTGTGTGGAGTTTGCATGTTCTCCCTGTGCAGCGTGGGTTTTCACCGGGTACTCCGGCTTCCTCCCACAGTCCAAAAACATGCTGAGGTTAATTGATTATTCTAAATTGTCTGTAGGTGTGAATGAGAGTGTGCTTGATTGTATGTCTATATGTGGCCCTGTGATAGGCTGGCGACCTGTCCAGGGTGTCCCCTGCCTTCGCCTGAGTCAGCTGGGATAGGCTCCAGCCCCCCTGGACCCTATAGAGGATTAAGCAGTGTATAGATAATGGATGGATTGCCAGAACAATTTTGCACAGACATTCAAGTTTGTCAGACGAGAACCTTTCTAATTTTTGTGATCTCTGGTGCCACGCTAGACATCAAAGTTGTTGTTTTTTAGAGATGTGTCGAAGAAACTATTATGATGAAATGATTTTTATGCATCTATGTTCCCTCTAACACCAGGTGAAAATCTATATCGATGAAAAAATGTTTGCACAACTATTCACATTCCCATAATAACATACACCTGCACATGCCTCCATGCATCCGTCCATGCTAACATTGCTACGTGTGCATTTAGCCCAAAGCGCCACTAGGCCTAAATGCACTGACAGCATGGCTGCAGACTCATTAATTGTGAAGCTGGTTTGGTGAAAATACCATAAAAGTTTCAAACACACTCCTGCATGCTGCTGAACTTGTAAAAATACATTTATTTGTGACATTTTGGTGCTCGACCTTCATCCGGCAAATGGTTTATGACAGAGAGAAGCCATCTGAAACAGGGAGTGGCTGCAAGTCTACAACCACATTTCCCTCACGCTGTGGCTTCTCTTTGTCAGAAACCATTTGCCTGATGAGGGTCTAGCATCGAAACGTTGCAAATAAATTCAGTTTTGCATGTCAGACAGTGTGCAGGAGTCTATTCTGAATTGTTGTTGTTATGCTCATCCCGTCCTACACACCTGTCACATGACATAAATGCACGGTGGGTTCCTCTGTCTTATAATTACAATAAACAAATGTGACCGCCAACGTCATGGGTTGGGAGGTTCCACTCATCGGTGCTTGTGGTCCTGAAACCAACTATTTCATAAGACTCTCTTTTTATGGTTTGTTCCAAAAAGAAATCAATGTTTTCCCCAAGTCAGTCCCATTTGTAATGATTTCCTTGGTTCCTCCTGCTACTGCAGTAAAGCTATAGAAAAGGCATTCATCAGAGAATATGGATCTGGTAGCAGCAACAACTAATCTTAAAATAAAATTAACTTTAACTCCAGTATTTATCTGTTTTATGAAACGCCTACATAAAGCAGAGCAGGGCATTATGCAGCCCGTATAGCTGTTTATATGCTTCTAATGGATACAGACAAACACATGGTTGAGCTTGCAGCCACTTAGACTAGAAAAACCCATATTTAAACACTGGAGACCGACGAGGCGAGCAAATTAGAGGACAAAAGAATTCTAAGAATGTGTCATTATGGTTTTTGAAAGTGCTGAACTGCAGAGCAAATACGAGGGTTTAGTCGGAGGCAGGACGGACCGCACCTTCCACTGAGGAGGATAAAAAAGCTGCAGAGAGGATTTGCTCTCTCAGATTAGATTACCTGCCTTTCCTCATTCTCCTCATCCTTCCCTTTAACCCCCTGGTCTCTTCAGGTGAAAGTGTAAAGAAATGTTACGGCAATATATGGACACCGCACCTTACGGAAAGGAATGCTGATAAAACTAGGAGCAGCGTAGAACACGCCCAGGATTACCACATCAGTTGTTCTGTAAGGATGAAGAGGAGCGGAGGCTAGTTAAGATAGCTGCCCCCTGAATCACAGCATATGTTGGGTTAGATTTATGCAGTGCATTGAAAGTCACCAATGACATGCAGTGTTTAGATGGATCCTTGGCAGCATGGATATCCTTCTGAAAGTCAGGATTCATAAAGAAAAGTGGAAAAAAAGCACATCAACGTTAACACTCAGCTGTTTTTTTAAGCAACCTGGATGAATAAATTCCAAAGAAAATCAATTGTAAAACTAAAAACAGATGAAACCTGATTGGAAATATACCTTTAGGGCAGCCTGTTTTCCATTCAAGCAAAGCTAATGAGAGCGCCGAGGCTATGCAATTAGATATAATTGTGTTAAATTGGCCGTACACACGTTTAATACATCAGATAAAATGCACTGTGTTTCTAATTCTGTTCTGTAAAAGGAAAAACCGAAAAACCAAAGCTACAAGTAACTGCACTTTAATTCCGATTCCTTAATTAGATGCATGCAGATAGATTCAATGACCTATGATGATTTAATAGAAATAATCTATTTGTATTTGTGACATGGGACATGGGAGACATTAAAAATTCATCCAGCTCTAATCACAGGGATGTTTGCCGTAGCTGCTCCATGACACACTGACCACTTATCGCCGACATGAATCTCCGGCCTGACAGCAGACTTCAGACGATGATGTCAAAATTAGGTCTCACAAAGAAGCTGCAAACCCAATTTAACTCAGACTCAACAAGAGTTTGGATTTAGACACGGCAGCTGAGTTTTAAAATAGCTCAGAGCTGAGCTTAGGAGGCCTCGGTGGAAAGCCCCACATCTGGGGGCTGTGGCAGTTAGCAATGTTTAATTTGGATAACTGCAAATGCAACAGGATGATGGAGAAATAGCTGAGAGAGCTGCGCCCGACTGGCACATTATATTTAAAGCAGTATGTGTCGCCCTCTGCAGGTTATTTTAGTCGTGGCACAGTCTAGACTAACTGTCAGTCAAATGAACCAAATATAAGTAAAATGGTTGAGTAACTTAGAATAAATGTGAAGTTTTGTTTAAGGGGTTTACATTATTAAACACCCTAATTAAATATAAAACAACAAAGATATAGGGCTGTATGAATGGTGCTTTTTGACCAGATGACAGTGTTAAAGCTTTAATGTAAAGAGCTACAGCTACATCCTGCCTTGTTTTCTTCACTCTGAAGTGAATAAAACTATAAAGAAACACAATATTGCTGTACTGTTTGCTCACTGCTGTCAAGCTTCAACCACAAAATACATCATAGTCTATATGCAACAGAGAAAACCCCCATACACAAGTTTATAGGTTTTGTTGAACTGAACTGAGGCTGCAAAAATTATTATTTCAAATATTTCTTTGTTATTTGGGTCCAACTGAACCCCAAATATGTTCAGTTTGTTTCATATGGGATAAAGAAAAGCAGAAAATCCAGAGAAATAAGTATGAAACAAATAACTGAGAAACTATAACCTATAATTATAGATGATGTTGGGATTTTTTGTTATACAAATTATTTAAATGAGTCATTGACAATAAAATAACAATTGATTATTAAGCAAATGTTTCTGCTTTAAACTGAACATTGATTATATGGATTATCAGCAAATAAAGTCGAGCAAAATGTTGTTGTTTGTTGGTTTACATAAAAGTTAGTGGCACAAAAGAGGCTCAGCAATAACTATTTCTCCCACCCTTTAGAAGTCACAGATCACATCTTGTTGTGTATAAGACATATTCCAATAAAGAATATCTGCTCCTTATCTTCAGTCTAGATCAAGAACTGAAGCTTAGTCATTTTCCTTGTGATCTATAAATCTGTCATTACAACATGTGCTATTTCCATGTGCTGTCCCACCATCAACACTTTCCAAACAACCACGTAAATCTGGAAAATAAAGGGGAACTTGAGAGATGTTTCCATGGCAACGACCATCAACACACAGCGCCATGTGCTCAAGTGACGGCTGTGACTGACTCTGACTCACGGCTGTATTTTTAGCCACAGAGACAGCGGAGTCTCCGATAACTGACTGATTTGACGGAGAAAGGAAAACACCGTCATCCACACTCCACACTGCTCTAGCCCGGTAGGAGAACACAGTGATGTACTGTGAGCACTAGATGGCACCAGAGAACAACCACACCCAACTGGCTCCCAGGTGCAGTCTGCATCTATAAAGCTATGAACTAGGAAGAGACATTAGAATCCATTTATAATTAAAGAGAGAAACATTAGAAAACAGTTTTCTCACAATGTCATTATAAATATTCTATATACATTTAATTCAAAATTAATTCAAAAGTATTTTTCTATAGGGATTTAATAATTCCATTTATACCATTTCTTTAACTGAAAGCCAGACATGTTAACAATCAATGATCTGACATTGACTTTTTTCCACATCATAATTTAAAAAGTTTTTCAACCACTGACCCATGCTGTTAGCAAAATTAACATGATAACATTAGGAGCAGTGTTAATAGCTTCAGCTGCTTCCTTCTGGATGACACTCAGTTCCTGACCTGTGTTAGCATCTGGAAATCCTAGTTTAGCGTTTGCATGAGCCTCAGTTAGCTACCTAAACTGGACAGCTGCCCGACATCTTTCCTAACCGCCACAGTTAGTAGTTAGACAGCAGGAAGATGCACTCTTGTATTGCAACTTTTACAGGCGGTCAGCAAACACACCTGTAACTCCCTCTCAATAAGCAGTTAAAAGGCTCCACCTGGTGGGAAACCCAGGCTACTACAGCAATCCTACAATACATTTTCTGAAAGTTAAACTGCATGTTTCTCATCTTCTGCCTTATTGGTTAATATATTTTTAACTGGTTAAATTATAAACAGCAGATAATGAATTAACAATCCATAATTAAAATGAGTGAAAAATAAAAATATGCTCAAACTATCAGAAGGAATGTGACTTATTTAACTCCTGAGATAACACCACGGTCATTGGAAGACCTTGCTCAAAAAAAGAACCATGGCCAATAATCATACTTGCATTCTTCTACTCAATGACACAGCATTAATTACACATTTATAGTATCAAAACACTCATGAAGGAGCATGTGCTTTTTGTTTTTTTAGTCCAGTTTGACAGACATTATTACTGCTATCCAGGACATAATGAGATGACAGCAAAACAATAACTTGTTTTAATAGCATAAGGACTATGAGATTGGTACTACTGTAAATAAAATACTAGGTTTATTCCAAAATGAAATACCCAGAAGTGTGTAATTGTTAAGTCATTCATGTTGAGTCATGCTCCGTAGTAATATCATAAAATTATCAAAAGGATAATGAATGTGATAATAAGTAGATTGCTATGATTAATCTGCAATGAGGAACTGCTCTCATTGTCCCACTGTACAAAGACACCTTAGATAAAACCTGACATTCATTGTTGAATTACTGCTTTTAAACCTCACAATAAAGACACTGCAGCCTTAAGCAGATCATAATGACCATTTAATATCTACTGCAGTTACTCATTCACAGTGAGATACTATGATAAGCTTTTGCTTTTAACCATACAGCCTCTATACACATGGAACAGCAGACACTTGCTGTAACCTCAGCCATTCTAAAAGGCTGAGTTTTTTATTTCACTCTCCTTTTCTACTGTCTGTAGACACGTTACTACACCTCAATGTGTAGTAACGTGTTTGTTTCTTTAGAGACATACAGCTTTGGAACCTCCTTCAATCACAAAACATATGTCCCAAAGCACTGACATACCTCTCTGCTCATTTAATTTTATTGTTATTGCAGCAGCAGCTATACATTATTGAATGTTGCAAGGAGGCAGTAATTAAACATGTTTGGAGACGCACAGCTCCTTCCATAATTCTCCTTTCTGGGATGAGTTATTATTGCAGTTTTACTCATAGTAGTAGTACCACAAAATCTATCTTCTAATGTCCTACAACATCTATTCAAAGTTTTAGTTTCTGATAAATTTAGTGAAATATTTGTAATACAAGTAATATTTTAAATCCAAAGGACTTTTCACAAGTGAACAGAAAGCCTACTGTGCTGAATAACTCAGAAGTTCAAAAGGAAACCCAAAGTGCAACGTACAACCTTTAGTCTCTTTGAGCATGACTCTCTAGAAACAACCACGTCGTATCACTGTGCAGGAAACACCGCAGACCAGTGAATGCACTCCTCCCCGCCCAGTTCATAAGTCAACCCTCTCCACTCACCTAGACAACACATCTTACTGTACAGGTATCTGCTTCGTTCTCCATAAGAGCTCATCTCATGCAGATAGCTCCCTCGCTCACACTTCCAAATAGGATCCATCTTGATCCCAGTGGGAACACACCCAACGTGATCCCACCCGGTTAGCCCTCTGTGTTTCAGACAAGTTGCGCCAGGTGGTGTGAGGAGTGGAAACAGGAACTTCTTTCTGACAGCTGGTTCGCGTGCCCTGCCCCTCTCATTTGTAAAACGAAAGATAACCGACAGGTATATCAAGACAATCGATGATAGAGTTTTTGCCCGTTGATTCATCTAGTGTTGAGGCATCATGCTGTCATCTTTGGTTGTACATTTACTCTCAAACAATTGCACTGACTATAATCATCTCATCATTTATTGCACATATATACAATAAAGCAAGAGGTGTGTTGGTTTGTGAGACTGTTACATGTTTCTCAGCAGCTTTAATGTGGCCCTGAAGCAACAGAGATGAGGCTCTTATATTATCAATCAGCATCTTTTCCTGTGTCCTATAACCAATCTGGAAATGTACACGCCGAGCTTATTCTCAGCTCCATGACAAGAGTATAGAATATGTTTGAATACAGAAAAACAGAAGTCGACAGTGTTAAGATCCCCGAGTCTGGTCAAAAGAAACCTTATACTCAGGGCTGACACATGCACCTACTGTCGCCAGTCAACTTTAGGATGTGACAATTTACGACAGGGCACAGCTGAGCTTTTCCTAAGTCACATTTAAAAGGGAAAGTGAGCTAAATATGATGTGTTCTCTTCTTACAACACCTGGCCGCTGACCCAGGGCCACGCACGGGGCTCCCTGAACCCCTCAACCTGTTGCCCTAACCACAGCCACTCAGAGCAGCATTTTAAGGTTGACCTAGTTGTTGTATGTTTACAGCAAATATCACCTTCTTTGACCACAACAAAAAGGAAGGCTTTTTGTGGATAAGTTGTTGATGTAACATGTCATATATAGCAAATTTAACACTATGCAAGCTTGTACTGATAGTATATGGAACTGAATTCAATTGAATTGGCAACTGAGGTGAATTTGACAGGCAGATCTATATTGAAATTTGAGACTGTTTTAAATAACCCACCACAGGTATTGGCAATCTGGGTATAAATTACAAAGAATAATACAATAAAATGTTCTGGTACAGAAATTAGCATATTTTTTATAATCAACAGTTCGCCTGACTGTGTCCTTGGGTGACAAAGGTCCTACCAGCACCTCATAAGGTATGTTCTGTTGTGTTTGTCTGCAAGAGCCATCATGCAAAAAGGCTAAGGCTAACTGTTTCCCCTTGTTTCCAGTCTTTATGCTAAGCTAAGCTAAGCTAAGCAGTTCCTGGCTCCAGCTTCATACATAACACACAAATGTGAAAGTGATTCAGATCTTCTTATCTAATTATCTAGCATGACTTAAAAGTGAATGCACGTGTTTCTCAAATACTCCTGTAAATTAGATAAATGTATTCAACATATTCATCCGAAGTTGTATTGAAGTGATAATCAATCAAACAGGTTGGACCTAGGCACTGCCTGAAAACGTGAGAGGCTTGGGAACTTACAATCTATTAGGGCATGATGAGATTTTGTGTAGAATACAAATGACTACAAGTTCACACAAAAAAACATGAGTCATTTAGTGACAAGACACATTAGCACCTTTAAGCAAGCTGCTGATGTCACCGTGTACTATATAGACCAAGAATCATTGCGACATACTTAATGGGGGTCGCAAGGGGTATAAATAAACTCCCAGTACAGGACCGGATGTGTTTCCAAGGTCCCAGTGCTGCTCAAAAATAAATCAGCTCTACATGAACAGCCTGTAAGAGCTCCTCGGGGTTTGCAAACTATTCCCATAAGACATAAAAACTGTTACCAAATACGTCTTTGGGCTTCCGAGGCCTAAGTTCACTGTTTTTGTTATGACTCATGCCGACTGGTTCACCAGCGGCAACCACAGCGCCGTAGGCCATCAAGGCTTTTTTATGTCCACTCATGAGTCCTGGAAAAAAAAAACAGAAACACACACACACACAGCGGTGCACAGTACAGTAAGAAGTAGCTGGATTGTCTCAGAGTGGGAGTCCAGGCTGTTTCCAGGAAGAATGCTGGCTTTTCCACAAACCACGCCAAAGATACAGCCAAAACTCTTCCACCACAGCCCACACAGCTCCGTGTGAGTCCTGCAGTCACTTACAGACGCATTTTTCTGGCACTGTGCGTGTGATTTAATGGCACTCATGTCCTTAGCATGTCAACCAGGATGTTATAGTTTACTTGCATTGTGAGGAATGTCTCAACACATCCTCAGCTTTCTGCTTCTGTGTCAGAGACCTGCAGTAGGAACCACCTGTTCAACCTGTTAGGCATGAGAATACTGGCTATGTAAATTCTTTCAAGACCAATTATGCAAAGCAATTTAACGTCCCATTAACAGCTTGGTTCTAAAACACCCGTCACTCAATGTCTGACTTTGTCTGAATGCAAAGTCAGACATCATGGCGCTGTAGCATCTTAAGTTCGACTTGAAGAAAACCTGCTACCATATATCCTGCTGGGACCCCCTGGAGTTGACACGCCGATTTTGGCAGCCTGACAGCGGGAAAACAAACAGATGAAAGGTCAGAGCTCAGCGAGAAAATGCAAAGTGATGCACCTTGAGTGTGACACGGGGGTATTTACAGTTTAACTCGGCCCCGCCCCCTTCCTCGTGACCTTTCAGACGACCCCATTCCAACATGGTCAGAGGGGAATGTCAGTATCTGTGTTCCCACCTCTGAACACACAGCCAAGCATAAGCTGCTGCATCTGACTAGAAGCTGAACCAACAGGGCACCGACGTGGATGAAATCCCAGCGGTGCTCTCACTGCTGTAATAAGTGATAGCTTGAGCTGAGGAGCTTGTGAGTGGACAGAGGACAGAGCTGTCATCGTGCAGAATGGGTGCCAGTGAGAAGGGGACAGCTAAGACCAGAAAGCCCCATGAAAGGTCTGGACTGAAGAGCACAGATCACCAGGGACAGCAGCTGCTCAGTATCTGGGACAATGAAACATTATAGGGGACATTATAGACTAAATGTTAGGGTAAAGGACACTAAATTAGCAAAATGGGAAGCCATGCCCATCAAATATTAGTCTTCAGTGATTAAAGCTATTTGTTATTAATATATCTAAGCAAAATATAACATTACGTGCAAAAGAATATATAGGACAATGTATTTTTCATAGATGCCTTATGCACATTTTGGCTAAGTGAAATGACATTAAATCTTTTTTCTTTGGGTTTGTACATCTCAGCCCAGTTTCCTTAAACTTTATTACATTTCACAACAGCAACCCCCTTTTAAAATCTATCTTCGATTTGAGAGACTCACACCAACACTAGGCGTACATGACATCCCTGCTCTTTCCATTTTAAACTATATAATGATAACAACAGCAATGAACTGTCAGTGCTTACAGCATACAATTACCAATTCTGGGGACGCAACTCATCAGAAAAAAATTAAGATTCTGCATCCAAAACCAAAGTGTGCAAAAGCTGTTGAGATATTTCAGCCAAGACCAAGTCAGAGGACCGACCAACAAACAGTTTGCAGTTTGATCCCTCGAGCCATGCTGCCAGTGTGGCTTAAAATTCACAGTTACTGGGGACTTTTGCAAGCAAAGACCAATGTAAAGTCACAGGATCAAACTGATTAACATTTAGTATTAGGCTGCACCATCTGCCGAGAGCTTTGTGTACATATGTGTCATGTTTGTCCAGAGTAAATCCATGATGAACTCATCCAAGTGTTACCACTGAACACAAACATGGACCCATCCCTTTTGTCTGTTGCTTCAAAGGTTCACAGCCAATTTGGGGACTGACAGTAGATCTAACTGAGCAGGTGTACTAAACCACTAACTGAAGAGACACTAGGACAACCGTCAGAAACAACACACACGCTTACACACAGATCTTTGATCCCAAACCAAACATGACTAGACAGGTTTGGGAGCGACCTTAGAAAAGCATTGTTAGAACACCCCTTCCCAGCTGTTCTGCAGTCCAACAACAACAACAAAAGAATCAGTGGAAGTTTAGCAAGGTGGAGCCAGAACTGGATTGGATCTACGCAATGTGACATATCAGACTGACATGTCTCGGGGCATACAAGGCGCTGCAACATGAGCCAAATCGAAGGTCTCTCATGCTGTCTGAGTGTAATGAGGGTTAATCGCTCTACAGCTGCAAGTAAGAACAGACTCTTCAATCAGCAGGCGGCAACACAGCAGCGAGAAACTGTCACGTTAAAGCCTGGTGGTACGACTGGCAGGCTTCAAGGTTGCGCATGACTAATGTAGAGGGTAAACATGTCACACGTGAAGCCGTGGAAGCTCATAGAGTTGGTAATGTGACCTCAGATCAGCAGCAATAAAGCAGAGTATAAACATAACAAATACACGTGACAGAACTGATCAATATGCAAACATAGAATTTGCTACTTGCAGCTCATAACAGTCCATATTAGCATCAAAATCAGTATTTACTGAGTTAAACTCTGGTCACACAGAGAGAGGAAGACATACAGCAACACTACTTTGACATCCAGCTACTTTGCATTGAGATCTTGGCGTTGTCCTTATTTAACCTTTCCAAAAGCACCTTGCTTCTATATCCTGCAACCTGCAGCTCTCTTACCTTGCCTCTTGTGTTTTCTCAAGCGCCAGAATACAATAAGGCTGACTAAGTGCCCCAAAACCACCAGGGCGGGGAAAGTGGGTCCTGGGGGGCTTGCAGGCATTAGTTGGGGCAGAGAGGGAGATAAGGTAGAGGGGATAAAGAGACGAGCTCAGGCTGTCATGACAGGTGGGCCTTCATAAGGAGGGGGGGTGGAAGAGGAGTGGGACAGCGTGGGCGTGGGAGGTCCATTTTAAAAATGGACGCCCAGAGCAGGAATTCCTGCTGTTTTCCCCACCCTGAAGCTATTACTGACAGATCTGCTTCTCCTGATTGTTCAGCTGTTTTCAGACCTTTATGACACAGACCAGAAGGTTAATACGCTCGGCACAGCTACGCTTCACATGAGCAGCTGAGTGTTTACAATGTTTTATGGCACCTCCTGAAACGGCTTGTCAAATTAGAAAATACTGTCTTTCCTAAAACACACAAAAACTAGAAAAACAATCGAGTCACTGTTTTCCAAATCTGTTATCCCTGTTTGACTGATTCAATAATCTGATCTGACTGATCATCTGATGTTCTTTTATGACTCATTCCACCAAATTCCACTTAAACAACTATTTAATGTTATCACTTGGGATGGGCGAGCTACCTGCATTCTTGCCTGATAAGTCATTTCTAAGAAACAAGATCACACACAATAAAGCAATGATTTGCTTAACTTTCTCGTTGTTTGATGCTGAAATTGAAAAGACTTTGGTATAGTTACAACATCCTTCAAAAGTCTTATTACTGAATATACTGAAACAGCAAATAAGAAGCATGTTAAGTTTTGCAACAATGAAATATAAATCTTGTCTTTAGTTTCAGAAACAATAACAACTGCACTTCAGGAGATGAGGAGTTTTGTGCCGGACAATAGCAGCTGGTTGTGTTTTTACAGCAATCTGAAATAGCCGCAACAGACACACTCGGCTGTCTCACTCATACATACACACATGCTAGATTTTTGATAAAACACAACCTTTCTAAGCCACTGCTGATTGTTGACATCTATCAAATGTCACAAGAAGAAAGGAGGGGTGAACAAACCCCCCTCTGACCCTCCACCTCCCACGATCCCTGTCCTCACCTACTCACATCCACATACCATCAAATAAAGGAAAATACAGAAGGCAGCCAAGCGTACTCATGGTTGGAGTCAGTCACATTGTGGACAAGTTTAAATATGGAATGTGTTCTGCTGCAGTAGCTGAAGGTTGCTGCTGGTTAACAGTGACTGTGTGTGTCTCTGTCCTGTTTGTGTGCGCACCAGTTGGGAACACAACAAGACTTCACACAGAGCGTTTGCCAAAAACACACCAACAATGAGCCAGTCAGACAAACAGACACAGACGGACACACGACAACAACTCCACTCTGTTAACCTACCAGGTATGATCTTCATCTAAGAGACGGTACAGAGAGGAAGAGGAGGACGAGGGCGAAGACAGAAGAGAGCTGGACAGAGGGGGAATGAGGAGGACAGGAGAGGCTCCTGTTTGTTTTCTCTGAACTGCCTTGTTTCTCCCTTGTCTTGAATTTTGACAGGCTGCGCCTGCTGCTTGGATCCGTCAGCCTGCTCTCCGGTGGCCAGGGGAGGAGGGACGACACGCCAAGCCTAGGGAAGGGGGCAGGCGTGAGGGGGCTCAGAGGGCTGCGAGGGGTGGGTGGCTAGGGGGAGTGAGGGCTGGAGCTGACTGAGGGTTATAAATATCCACCAGAGCCAGATGATCACACAGTGTCACAGTTAGAAACTGATGGAAGCTCTGTGGCGGGACACTTGGCTACACTCGCCCCCTAGAGACCCCTCCACAAACACAAGCAGAGCCTCCCTCCCTCTCTTCCTGCTCCTCTCTTTGATGATGGTGGTGGCAGGTTCATTCTGTGATATTAAATCACAGCTCTCAGCCAGAAAGACAGATCTTAGCCGAACATAACATATGGCAGAGTGATCATTTGGACGTAATTCTGTCGGTACATGTAAAAGTAGACTCAGCACTGTTCTACCCTAAGAAGCATCAAAGCACTAAACACATGGTTTACTGACTGATGATATGACCTCATTCAATATGTGATGGAGTGGGCTCAGTGTTGGGGTGGTAACTGAAAAAAGGAAAATATTACATTTACTTGTTACTTTGGTTAAAAAATGATGCACTACTTTACTTATTTACTCCATATAGAAGGCAATTCTTTAATTTCTAAATTTTTTCTAACTTTTGCATTACTCCTCTGTGATATAATTGCCAGGTAACAAACATATATATGTAGCTTACATACATCCATGTATGCACAAATCCCTGTCTCAACAGTAAAACAAATGCAAAATGTCTTTCATACTTTTTAATAAACTGTTACAAAAAAGATAACAGCAAAGTTGTTGAAAATTAGCCCAAAGAGCACTTCACTGAAAAAAAGTCATGACGAGAACAAGATAATTGAGGTGGAAATATTAGCTGATCTATAATGCAGTTATCACATACAGGAACAGTAATGCTTTACATTACTGCCTTCAAAACAAATGCAATGTGGAATACATTAACCCCGACACTGAGGGTGATGCAATTATAGAAAACACAACTCTGCAATTCCAGATCTTCCCTTTTCTAAAGCTTTCTAGAGTTGATTTTTGCACTTTTTGGGGATTTATGAATTTCAACGTATTCCACTTGTTATATTTAAGAAAAAATAACTATTACTGAATGTCTAAGTGTAAATGAGATGGGTTAATTGGATATGTTCAGCGTCATTATGGGGAAAAAGCCCTGGCAGTAACAGCAAGTGGACAGAAATAGCAACAAACAACAGTAAATATGAAAACTGAGAGCTGATGATGATGGAATATTTACTAAATCAGATCAGCCTCGCACAGAGTTTAGTGATGGACGCTTCGAGAGCACGGCTCCTCGTTCATCCTCTGTTGCTTTTGGGATCAAAGTAATTCACGACATTCTCTAAATATAGCAAGCTCTAATATATGCATATGGCTTTGTCAGTTCTAGCGTTGACAACTGGTTCCATTTCTCCGTCATGCTAAAAGCAATTCCTGCGCAGCGTCTGGACAGTAGAGTTAGGACCGACTTCTCCTGTGAAACGTGAACACGACGGATGGATGTCATATAGTGCAATGAAAGCGGCTATACCAGGAAGCCATGAAGGAGATTTAGAGAGGATCGCAGGGAATTCCTCCATCAACATCCCTATGTGAGGCATCCTCGAACTCCTGAACTCACCAGGCTCTTCACACACACATCGCTCATGTTAGGACGTATAGCTTGAAAGGTATTCTAAGCTTGCACCGAGCGGAGGGAAATACATCTTGTCTCACTCTTCACCTATATGGTGCAGAAGTCCGGTTTTGTAAACACGGCTCTCCTCTACGTAAGAACCAATCTGGTCTCAGCAGGTGGTGAGGATTCTCTGGAGGAAATACAGTATAGAGAGAGGGTTAAAATACTTGGATGAACTTCAGAATAAGGCTGACTGAATGTCAAACGTGGAGGTTCAGGAAACTGTGCAACTATCCCTTCATTTCTCTCACAGAACTTACATCATGTTAGTCAGCCTCTCTCATAAGACCCAACATGTACTCTGGGAAATGACTAATGTCATAACCATCTTGACCAAACCCTCAATGTATTCCACATGTTATCGATCACTCTGTTCCTGAGGTTTGGCCCGTGGTGACTTAACTGTTACTTTGCTACAACGGATTTCTGACTCTGCTTCACTGTTCAGCCTCTAGTCATGATGTTGCAACAGGCTGACGGTTAAATTTGATATCAAACTGTTGGTACTTGCCAACACGGCAGTTTAAAGTGGCAACTCAAACTTGGATGTTGGAAGACAGCGCGCTGCCGGCTAATGGGAGAGGTATTGGTTGCTCATTAAACGTGGGCATGTTGCATTCTTTGTCCAGGCCTTATAGGATTTCACAAATCCTTCAGTTTTAAGTGTCACACAGATCCAGATTTCTGAGTCTCATTCGTGCCATAATTTTACAAAAATAACGCAAAAACCATGAGGCAATACGGTCGTATTCTCAGGTTTCATTCTGTGTTTTCAGAGGCCCACACCACTTATTCAACGTTGCTTCCTTGTCAAAATGTTTGCTTGGTGTCCTTATGTCCCAGTTTGTAAAATGAAGACCGATATGTTCTGGAGGTGATTTCACAAGCAGAGACAGCAGTAAAACATGCACGGCAGCTAAGATCATTTACTTTGTTTAGATCCAAAACATTACTGTTGGCTAGCAGCAGAAGCAGACGCAGGAGGTCTTGCTTATGCTGCCAAATTACAACTCTATTAGCATGAGTTGGTGTGACAGAATGAGTCGAAACTTTCATTATGTTTCAGCTTCTTTCCCAGAAAGATCAGCCGCATAATTCAAGCCTCTCGATTTGAGAACGGTCCGGGTGAGTCACAACACCGAAATGATGTGCCACCATAATGAAAGGCACAGAGCTGCAGCACACTGTAGCTGTTCATTTAGCCAATCACACAAGTATGCACCGGGCAGGATTTCAGAGATGAAAACATGGAGGACCTCAGTGGCATGTCTGGGATGTGATTCAGTCTAATTGCCCCTGGTGCCATGTGTGGGCAGAAGTTTAAACAGTCTCTCGAGCGTGTCCAGTCCATTCAAAAGTGCTCTACTGCAAAGCTTTTGTTTGAGCACATAATGCAGCTTCCATTCAACAGAGAATCAGAAGTGCCGCATGCAATGTCAAAGGGTTCCCCTGAAGTCTGAACCAGCTCAAAGAGTTTTGAAGGCAGCATATTTGTGGCATAAGTCATAATTTTTTCAAAAACTTTCCTTCTTCCTGGTTTCCACATCACTGTTGCAACCTAGAAACTGAAACTGCAGCGGGACTAAAGTAGACATACCTAACTGCAAACATATCCAGGGGTGTGACTGAGTCTACTGACAGACATTTAATTAGCTAACATACCAGGAATACCACTCTTAAAAGGATAACAGCACTAAAACCAGTATCTCTGGAAACCACTGCTTTATCTAACACTTCACATTATATCTGGGGTCAGATCCAAAGTTGTTGTGAAAACAGCGCACATGTCAGTTTCATTACATGATATGAAGCGTGTGTTTGCTTGGAGCTTTATTAAAAGGCCTCTGACTGTAGCTGTAGCATTTGGTCTGCGTGACAGATGAAGATAGTTGATAATGGACAGCAGATGTCAGCAGTGCACTGCTGTGCCATATCTGAGCACACATCACACAGACCTCCACAATTAGGAGTGAAATTAAAACCTTTGTGAATTCCAATTCTCACTGCTAAGCACAGTTCAAGTCTTTATGGATGTTGAAATTCACTGTGGTGAAATAAGTTCTGCGGTTTTTGTATATGTTGGTTATGCTATGTATGTGAGTCGTAAAGATTTTTATGTAATTGCAAAAGGGGCTTATTTTCCTGATGAGTTCCATAGAATGAATAAAGGAACCAGGCTGCTAATTGAATCCAGATCCGCTGTCACGTGTGGATCCAAACAAACACACCCTTGGAGCTGTGAGCAAGCTATTCCAACTTCCTGACTCTTTGTCCGTAGCTCACACCCATAACAGACAACGCCCATGCAAAGTCCTTATCCTACCCCCTCTCAGGGCTGCACAAATGCACATGGTTTTTTAAAATCACAAGTTACTCTTGTGTTGAAAGTTGTGAAATATCAATCATCATCCAAAAATCTGGAGTCACATGATCATGCTTCAGCATCATGCTTTAATATGAGCAACAGGAGTTTCACTTCAGCAAAACTAACCACAGCATCATATGGCACCTTGTTCTGGACTTTATAAAACTTTCATTTCTAGAATCCAGCAAAGGAGGACAGTATACAACATACTGCTATCACATTGCCTACATACCATCCATATCCCACGCATACCATTGCATTATGCTTTGCAAGGGGCATGCTTATCTCTCACACGAGACAGGCTGAAAAGAGAAGCAAGAAAACAACCACAGAACAGAAACCAGTGCCAAGAACTCGGATTTACTGGCGCAAAGTGGAGAAACGCTCCCAAGAGCACCACACCTCCCTCTCTCCGTCATTCTGGCCTTAACTCGCGCACAACTGTCTCTTCAGGGAGCAGGCGAGGCCACATCTCAACAAACTGCCCCACCTTGTTGGAATGACTACAGGTCTGCATAATACTGCTGGCAATCACTCAGAGATGGCTCCAGAGATTAATGTTTCCACATCAACAGTGTGCAGAGCTTAATTTATTGCCCAGCAAAACTGGAATTTCCTAACAAAAAAGATCTTTTTAGAGATTAAATTGTTCAATAGAATGAGAATTGCCACTGATGCATGAAAGAGTACAGAGCATTCGAGTTTAAGTTTTCATTGACACTTTATGGCGCAATAAAATATATCGTTTTGAAGTGTAATTTTAAACTGTCATAATGTGTGGAACAGGAATCTATGTCATAATGCCTATGTGAAATCTGACAGTGACAATGAAAACAGTACACTACACGGTGTGCTACGACAGTGTTACTGATACCTCATCTATTTTAACACACAGATAATTAAATCACAGCCACATCTCAAAGGTCTCTTCTCACCATCTCACTGAAACTATTCCTAAAGAGAGACCGCCTCTCATCCACATCACAAAACATACACTAGGCTCTGGAACATGTAACTTTAAGCCACAGACTATAATCAAATCACTCCAAATAATACTTTGGAGGAGAAGTCAGAGACAATGACAGAATGCGAGTGTTATTCAGAGTATGAGATACTGTAAGTGCATGAGAATGTGAAGCAACAATGCCCTACCTAAGACCTCCCACACTTCAAAGAAAGGTGGGCACGCAGACACAAGAGCTATTGCATCACATGCAGACAGAGATCAGGACAAGACAGGAAGTAGGTTAAGTGGCACAGATTCAAACAAACCTTCAATGAAGTTAGGCCACGTCTTCTCCTCTGGTTCCTCCAGTGAGTGGTCCCAGTCTGCTTCAGGTGAGGCTCCTTGCACCTTGGCACTCGCCCCCCCTGACAGGAGCGCTCGCTCTATAGCGATTGCCTCCAGAACATCCAGGTCCAGTTCCTCTCCTTCCCCCTCAGCTTGCACAGATGGTTGAGGTGACTGCTCCCCAGCTGCCTCGGGCCGGATAAGCTGCTTCACCTCAACTATCTCCTCCACAACAACTATTTTCCTCTTCATGGCGGCCTCGTCTATGTCAGATTGTTGGGACTCACAGGTGTCGTCCAGGTGAGGCCGGTCAGGCTGGGCTATGGGTGTGGCAGCGGCAGAGGGTGTGTCCTCCTCCAAGTCCCTCTTCTTCGCTCCCTCCTGCTTTAAGGCCTCAGAAACAGAGAGCCTTTCCTCTGTGCTGCACTCTGCTGCTTGAGTGGCCGAATGTTGTGCAACTTTGGGAGGCTCCTCTTGCCTGACGAGGGGGCTGGCCTGTGCCTGAGCTACAGCTGCCTCTGCTGTTACTGCTGGTGCTGCTGACGCTAATTCTCCGGCTGCGGGTGCTTCCCTCGCAGTGGAGGATGTTTCTGGTTTCGGAACCTCCCGCTTGATTTTTTCTGCAGAGAGCAGGGCTGGCTCCACCTCTCCTTTGTCTGCTGGGGCCTCAGAGAGCACAGCTGCTGCCTGCCTGACTTCCTCACTGCACATTCTTTCGGGAGTCATCTTTGGAGAAACATTAGTTTCTGTCAGTGCAGAGGCCGTGACAGGGCTGTCTTTAACTGTGGCCTTGGGCAATGATGTAATGTCAGTGGATGGCGAAAGGACAGGCTTTATGTTTATAGTCTCTGATTCTTTTGCCCTAGCCTGTTTTTTCCCTTTCCCTTTCTTCTTGCCCTTTGAAGGCTCCTCTGCAGCTTTCTCTGTGCTTATTAGGGATTTTGCCTCCAATGTGGGTTTCTGAGGCTCCGACAGCAGCGCAGGGATTTTCTCCTCAGGTTTAGGGCTTGTTTGCAGAAGTTCCACTTGACTTATTTTCTGCACCGTCACTGTTTCCACTTTAGTCACAGTCTTTTTCTCAGATTTCACTGGCTCCCTATGAGGCAACACAGCCTTTAAGTCGCCCTTAGGGGATAATGGTCCCTGTGTGATCTTGCTGGTCCTGCTTCCATCAACCTTGTCTTGTACGTCCACGTCCACTAGGGGCACTGCAGGGATTTGACATACTGGTGGTAATGCTTCTACTGTAACAGTTTTCATCTGTTTGAGGTCCTCCTCTTTTGCCTTCCCTTCTGTCTGTTTCGGGGCTTCTTTTGTTATTTGCTCCCTATCAACATTTAGTTTTGCCTCAGCCTTATTTTTCCCTGCTGCCTTTATGCTGGTAGATACAATTACAGGCTCTGATGTTACAGCTGGTGTGGGCTGGGTGGTAACGTCTGCCACCTCCTCTGGGGATTTGTCTTCAGAGGTTTTTTCCTTTGAATCAGGTGGATTGTCAGCATCTATACTCTTGGATTTCTCACCTGGAGATTTCTTCTTCTTTCTTTTTGATTTTGAGCTTCCCTCGATCACTTGTTTGGTTTCTTTAACCGCCTCTGTGACAACCACATTTTGAGCAGCCAGAGATGAATCGGGGTCTTTTTCTTCTGTTGTAGGGCCCTGCTCTGAATCTCTAGGGGCCTCCTCTGGCAGAACTGTTTCATCTTTCTTGACAAGAGGAATCACTTTCCCATCAGCTTTCCTCTGTTCTGTAATCATCTCTGTTATTGTAGCTTTTCCTGTGACAGGCTGTGCATCTTCAGCACTGGCCAGAGGGGCTGAGAGACTCTTTTCAGCTACTGTATCAATTTTCTGGATTACTTCATCAGGTTTAGGCTTTGCTGAGAGATTTTCTGAGGTTACTTTAGCCTGAATAGGTTTCTGAGTCATTTGAACTTTGGAGATTTCCTCTGCTGCATTAGTGGGCTCCACTGCTTTGATAATGGTGCTGTCCAGTTTGGGTTTGTCAGTGTCCTGAGTAACGGTTACTTCAGCAGTTTTCTTGGGCTTACCATTTTCTTTTTTCGATTCAGCTGCAACATTAGTCTTCATTTCTGTGGGTTTAACTGATTCCTCATTAAGCTTTGCTTTCTTAAGCTTCTTTTCTTCAAGAACTGTACTAACAGGTTTTGTCATGACAGGGCTGACGGTGGAGGAGTCAGTAGGGAGTTTGGAGGTTTCCTGAGGAGGTGCCGCTGTAGTAACTGCTTGAGGCCTAACTTCATGAGATTCCAAGTCAACTGTCGTTTTAACCTCTGAACATTTAAATGGATCCACAATCACCTTTCCTGTTTTCTCTTTCTTGACATCTCTGTCAACTGATTTTGTTCTCACGCTGCTGGTAGTGGTAGTGACAGTAGGAACTTTAGAGGTTTCCTGAGCAGAGTCCATTGTAGTATCTGGTTTGGGCTCCACTTTTTCAGGTACTGTTTTAGCTGTAGCGCTGACCTCTGCAGATTTAATCTGATCCACAATCACCTTTGATGTCTTCTCGTCAATAACTTTTTTGTCAACAGATTTCGTGCTGACAGTGACAGTAGGAACTGTGGAAGTTTCCTGAGCAGATTCCATTGTAGTATCTGGTTTAGGTTTGATTTTTTGAGGTGCTGTTTTAGTTGTAGCAGGGACCTCTGCAGACTTATTGGGATCCACAGTCACCTTTCTTGTTTTCTCTTCCTTGACAACTTTGTCAACAGATTTTGTGATGACAGCGCTGGCAGGGGCAGTGACTGAAGGAACTGCAGAGGTTTCCTGAGTGGATTCTATTGTAATATCTGGTTTGGGCACCACTGTTTCAGGTGCTTTTTTACGTGTAGCATTAACCTCTGCAGACTTGGTGGGATCCACAATCACCGTTTTTGTCTTCTCTTCTTCAACATCTTTATGAACTGGTTTTGTGCTGACAGGAATGGCAGCAGCAGTGACAGTGGGAACTTTTGAGGTTTCCTCAGCAGATTCAATTGTAGTATCTGGTCTGGTCTCCACTTTTTTAGGTGCTGTTTTAGCTGTAGCAGTGACCTCTGCATAACTAATTTTGTCAACAGATTTCGTGCTGACAGTTTTGGACGTGGCAGTGACAGTAGGAACTGTGGAAGTTTCCTGAGCAGATTCCATTGTAGTATCTGGTTTAGGTTTGATTTTTTGAGGTGCTGTTTTAGCTGTTGCAGTGACCTCTGCAGACTTAACTGGATCCACAGTCACCTTTCTTGTTTTCTCTTCCTTGACATCTTCGTCAACAGATTTTGTGATGACAGTGCTGGCAGGGGCAGTGACAGTAGGAACTTTAGAGGTTTCCTGAGTGGATTCCATTGTAATAACTGATTTGGGCATCACTGTTTCAGATGCTGTTTTAGCTGTAGCATTAACCTCTGCAGACTTAATGGGATCCACAGTCACCTTCATTGTCTTCTCTTCCTTGACATCTTTATTAACAGATTTTGTGATGACAGTGCTGGTAGCAGCAGTGACAGTAGGAACTTTGGAGGTTTCCTGAGCAGATTCCATTGTAATAATTGGCTTGGACTTTTCTTTTTCGGGTGCTGTTTTAGCTGTAGCACTGACCTCTGCAGACTTAATGGGATCTACGTTCACCTTTTTTGTCTTCTCGTCAATAACATTTTTGTCAACTGATATTGTGCTGACAGTTTTGGCAGTGACTGTAGGAACTTTAGAGGTTTCCTGAGCAGATTCCACTGTAATGTCTGGTTTGGGCTCCACTGTTTTGGGTGCTGTTTTAGCTGTAACGCTGACCTCTGCAGATTTAATTGGATCTACAATTGCCTGTTCTGTTTTCTCTTCCTTGACATCTTTATTAACAAGTGCTGTGATGACAGTGCTGGCAGCTGCAGAGACAGTGGGAACTTTGGAGGTTTCCTCAACAGATTTTGTTGTAATATCTGGTTTGGCCTTTACTTTTTCAGGTGCTGTTTTAGTTGTAGCAATAGCCTCTTTAGATTTAATTGGATCTGCAGTCACTGTTTTGGTCTTCTCTTCCTTGACATCTTTTTTGTCAACAGATTTTGTGATGACAGTGCTGGTAGCAGCAGTGACAGTAGGAACTTTGGAGGCTTCCTCAACAGAATCCATTGTAATATCTGTTTTGGCCTTTTCTTTTTTGTGTGCTGTTTTAGCTGTAGCTGTAACCTCTGCAGATTTAATCTGATCCACCATCACCTTTGATGTCTTCTCGTCAATAAGATCTTTGTCAACAGATTTTGTGATGACAGTATCGACAGTGACAGTAGGAACTGCAGAGGTTTTCTGAGTGGATTCCATTGTAGTATCTGGTTTGGGCTCCATTTTTCTTGGTGCTTTTTTAGCTGCAGCAGTGACCTCTGCAGTCTTAATTGGATCCACAATCACCTTTGTTGTCTTCTCTTCCTTTACATCTTTGTCAACAGGTTTTGTGATGGCAGTGCTGGCAGGGGCAGTGACAGTAGGAACTTTAGAGGTTTCCTGAGTGGATTCCATTGTAATATCTGGTTTGGGCTCCACTTTTTCAGGTGCTTTTGATACAAGTGTATCATTAACCTCTGCAGATTTAATTGGATCCACAGTCACCTTCGTTGCCTTCTCTTCCTTGACATCTTTACTAACAGGTTTTGTGATGGCAGTGCTGGTAGCAGCAGTGACTGAAGAAACTTTTGAGGGTTCCTGAGTGGATTCCATTGTAATATCTGGTGTGGACTTCACTTTTTTGGGTACTTTTTTCGCTGTTGCACTAACCTCTGCAGACTTAACTGCATCCACAATCACCATTTCGTTCTTCTCTTTCTTGACGTCTTTGTCAACAGATTTTGCGCTGACAGTATCGGCAGTGACAGTAGAAACTGTGGAAGTTTCCTGAGTGGATTCCATTGTAATATGTGGTTTGGGCTCCACTTTTTTGGGTGCTTTTTTAGGTGTAGCATCAACCTCTGCAGACTTTGTGGGACTCACAGTCACCTTTGTTGTCTTCTCTTCCTCGACATCTTTATGAACTGGGTTTGTAATGACAGTGCTGGCAGCAGCAGTGACAGTAGGAACTTTGGAGGTTTCCTCAACAGAATCCATTGTAATAATTGGTTTGGCCTTTACTTTTTCGGGTGCTGCTGTAGCTGTAACCTCTGCAGATTCAGTTGGATCCACAGTCACCTTTGTTGTCTTCTCGTCAATAACATCTTGGTCAATAGATTTTGTGCTGACAGTTTTGGACGTGACAGTGACAGTAGGCACTTTGGAGGTTTTTTGAGCAGATTCTGTTGTAATGTCTTGTTCGGGCTTCACTTTTTTAGGTGCTTCTTTAACTGTAGCGCTCACCTCTGTAGATTTAACTGGTACTGCAGTTACCATTCTTATTTTCTCTTCCTTTACATCTTTGTCAACAGATTTTGTGCTGACAGTTTTGGCAGTGACAGTAGGAGCAGCAGAGGTTTCCTGAGTGGATTCCATTGTAATATCTGCTTTGGGCTCCACTGGTTGAGGTGCCTTTTCAGCTGTAGCATTGACCTCTGCAGATTTAATTGGATCCACAGTCACCTTCGTTGTCTTGTCTTCCTTGACATCTTTATTAACAGGTTGGCCTTTTTTGGGTGCTGTTTTAGTTGTAGCATTGACCTCTGCAGACTTAGTTGGATCCATAATCACCTTTGTTTTCTTCCCTTCATTTACATTTAAATCAACAGATGTTGACTTATCTTCCTTTACATCTTTGTCAACAGATTTTGTGCTGACAGTTTTGGATGTGGCAGTGACAGTAGGAACTGCAGAGGTTTTCTGAGTGGATTTTATTGTAATATCTAATGTGGGCTCGACTTTTTCAGGTGCTTTTTCAGCTGTAGCATTAACCTCTGCAGACTTAATTGGATCCACAGTCACCTTCGTTGTCTTCTCTTCCTTGACATCTTTATTAACAGGTTTTTTGATGGCAGTGCTGGTAGCAGCAGTGACCGTGGGAACTTTGGAGGTTTCCTGAGTGGACTCCATTGAAATATCTTGTTTGGGCTCCACTGTTTCAGATGCTTTTTTAGTTCTAGCAGTGACCTCTGCAGATTTAATTGGATCCACAGTCACCTTCGTTGTCTTCTCTTCCTCAACATCTTTATTAGCAGGTTTTGTAATGACAGTGCTGGTAGCAGCAGTGACAGTAGGAACTGTGGAAATTTCCTTAACAGATTCCACTGTAATATCCAGTTTGGCCTTTACCTTTTTGGGTGCTTTTTCAGCAGTAGCAGTGACCTCTGTAGACATAATTGTATCCACAATCACCTTGTCTGTCTTCTTTTCCTTGACAACTTTTTTGTCAACAGATTTTGTGCTGACAGGAATGGCAGCAGCAGTGACAGTAGGAACTTTGGAGGTTTCCTGAGCAGATTTCATTGTGATATCTGCTTTGGGCTCCACTGTTCCAGGTGCTGTTTTAGCTGTAGCAGTGACCTCTGCAGATTTAATTGGATCCACAGTCACCATTCTTGTATTCTCGTCGTTGACCTCTTTGTCAACAGATTTTGTGATGGCAGTGCTGGCAGGGGCAGTGACTGAAGAAACTTTAGAGGTTTCCTGAGTGGATTCCATTGTAATATCTGATTTGGGCTTCACTTTTTTGAGTGCTGTTTTAGTTGTAGCAGTGACCTCTGCAGACTTAATGGGATCCACAATCACCTTTGTTGACTTATCTTCCTTTACATCTTTGTCAACAGATTTTGTGCTAACAGTTTTGGATGTGGCAGTGACAGTAGGAACTCTAGAGGTTTCCTGCGTGGATTCCATTGTAATATCTGGTTCGTGCTCCACTTTTTCGGGTGCTTTTTTAGGTCTAGCAATAAGCTCTGCAGACTTAATTGGATCCACAGTCACCTTTGTTGTCTTCTCTTCCTTGACATCTTTACTAACAGGTTTTGTAATGACAGTGCTGGCAGAGACAACAGGAACTTTGGAGGTTTCCCGAGCAGATTCTTTTGTAATATCTGGTTTGGCCTTTACTTTATCAAGTACTGTTTTCGTTGTAGCATCGACCTCTGTGGACATAATTGGATCCACAATCACGTTTCTTGTTTTTTCTTCCCTAAACTCACTAGTCATTGAATGCTTTAAGATCATTTCACTAGATTTCATGGAAGCTTTTTCATCAGCAACCTTAGACTTCTCTTTATTCTTTAATTCTTTAATCATTTCGGGTGCAGAGGGTTCAGCTGGAATCTTTGATCTTGCAGCACCTGTAGCCTCAGCGACAGCAGCCACAGTTAATGGTAGGGCGGTTTTGGAGGATGTCAGAGAGGTCTGTGACACATCCTGTTTCACAGCTGCTGTTTGAAGAACAGAACTTGGTACCATCGTATTTTGGACTTCCAACACTCTCCTCTTCTGGGATGATGTTACTGGCTTCTCATCGCTCATATTGAGCTCCTGACGAGCAACTCTTGTCACCCTGCTCTCCTCCATCACTGGTACTTCACTTCTGAAGCTGTGGCCCTTCCTGAAAGCAGACTGAGGCTGGTCTTCTACTTCCCATGATGCTTTTGGCCTGACTGGTTCTGCATTCAGTGGACGACCCCTAAACCTTGGGGTCCTATCAGAGTAACTCTCTCTTTCTCCAGGACCCATCATCCTATGGCGGTAGCTCTGACGCTCGGTCAGTGCCTCTTGGCTCTCTGCTTCTCCCCTGCGTCCTGGCTTGGGAACATAAGACGTAGGACCCTCTACAGATTGAACCCGTGCAGCCCGGTGGGCAATGGCCAGAGTGGCAGTTGGCTTCCTAATCCTCTGCAAAGAGGCAGGTACAATCTCGGCGGGCAGGCGGAGGTAGTCACGCAGGTAAACAATGCCATCATTGGTCAGGTACCAGTAGAAATGTCTCCAAGCAAATGTTTCTTTCACATAGCCCCTGGACTTCAGAGACAACATGGCCCGCATTACTTGTAAGTTGCTCACACCTTGTACTTCAGGGTGCATGATCTGAGGCCTCTTATCCTTCTTAGCCACCATGACACCATCTCGAAACAGGACCTCATAGATGGCCCTTAGGTCCCGCAGGGGCATTAGCATTCCTGCAACCATTGTGCTTTAAGTCTGTAAACTCTCTCAAGTTAAAACTAAAATGCTTAACAGCGAACAGAGAGAAAGCAGAGAGTCTCACGTCTTGTTGTGTGAAAGAATCCAGTGACAAAACCAGCTGTCATGTGGTTCTCAATTCAATTACAAAAGAAAACGAAACAAGTAATCCTTGTAATATTTTTTTTCTTACTGTGTCTTCCTCTTGCTCTTGCCGATCCTTTTGGCTGTTGTGAAGAAAAATTATTATTCCTTTGTGAAATCTGACTTCAAGTCAAACGTGTGCTGTCCCCCCCACATTCAGGGTGGCTGGGAATGAACAGTCTCCGTACTGCCGAGATGGCAATGACAGAATGGAAGAGAGGCAGCGTGTGAGAGTGTGAGAGAGAGAGAGTGAGGCACACTTCTCAGCCCGGCTCCTCCTACCTTCTCTGTCTTTCTCTTAGGAAAAAACTGGTATGGAAAAAAATTCTCACTAAAGTAAATAGTACAGCAGGAAGTATGACGAAAAAAAGGGTGCAATAAAATTACTGAAATAAAGCAAGCGCAAAGTCAAATGAATGAGGCAACACACCTATGAAGTGTGTTTCAGCACATGTTCTGGAGCTCGGTGACTTTTTCAAAGACACCCACCCACACACGATAGCACACGCCTCCTATATAATGTACACACCTCTAAACACACTTTGACAGGCCGGACACACACCCTCTGGCGTGTCTTACATACTGGCCTAATGAATGGGCTGTTCCAAACAGAGATTACTTATAAGAAATGAGAGACAACCAGTTGGCAAACATGCTATCCTGCCCTGGGGTTACTAGCTGAGCATCCATGCAGGTTATCGAGTACAAGTGTCTAGTTTTACACATTTCCTGATCAGGTATCACTGAAAAGCTTTTACACACGCACAAGGCGTGGTATTCAGATCTCATCATATTGGGCAGCCTTTGAATGTAGAGGCTAGTGACATTTGAAGAGAGAATACATAAATCCTCAGAGTGTATTTTGGTGACATTTACCAAAGCTTTATATAGAAAGGATATGAAAAGACAAAACTGTCACTACACTTTAACTCATACGCTGGTAGTCTGATACCACATACGCCTATAAACAAACACAACTAACATTAAGTTTAATTCTATTCATATCTGTGTTTGTTTGGAGGGTCTCCAAGCCACCAAGACAAGGAGGCTGCATAGAGCAATCAGTGTTTCCTATTGCAGCTCATTAAAGTGATGCAACAGGCTGTAAAGCACCCTAAAGTTGTATTGCAGCTTCAGGCAGCTAACATTAGGGCCTGAAGCGAAGAACCAAGAATCCGTCTTGCGCAACTATATAAAGAACTGTGCATTATAGCTAACCTTTCCAGCACTCCCAGGAACATGATATCAGATTTCCATCCCTAGATCACTTCTCTCTTCTGTACATCTGTCTCCTGTTCGTCTCTCAGTGTCAGAGAAAGCGTCTGCTCATGGTCAGTGTCCAGCAGAAGCCACACTGGAGGGAAAACTGACCATTGTCGGTTAGAGCATGTGAGCACACTTTCACTCGTCTCATTGAAGAGATGAGGATATACTGAAGAGCAGAGTAAGCAGAGAGCCCTGCGCTCCAACACAGTGATCTAGCTGTGAAATTATAGTGGCGGTGAATGGACAGTGATGAAATGACGCATTCCCCCTGCTGTTTGGAACCGCACACACTATTACACATCCAAACACTGGCGGACAACTGTTTTCATTTTGTTTGCCATGACAACAGTCAAATGAAGGGAGCCAGTTCTGAGTAAGCCACATATCCGCTTTCAGGGCTGCAGCAGGGAAGCAGGCTGTAAATCTGTTCCCCCGGACAGCTGGACTGTACTGTCATTTATCAGAGCACTATTTGCAAAGACACTGTTATTTGAAACAAACTGTTCGCACATTGTCAACCTTTCATTAGCAATCAAGAAAATCTAAAATTTTTCATTGGAAAATGATAGCGTCAACAGACAGTAAATGCTTAAAACCAGACCAGACAAATATTAAAATAAAACATATTAAAACAGGGCACTTATTCAAATGAATTATTTCCTGGAGAGTTCTTGGCAGTACTGCGGTGATTCAAACTAATACCCTTTCTAATGCTGTCATAAATAATAATTTCTTTTACACGAACAACATAGTTGTCTGACATCTACCCGGTCAGACTAGGAGGCATGCCCCGGGCCATGTATGTACTCCACCCTCAGCAGATATTCTCGAAACATCCCTTGTGATCTTATGTTACCTGTAGTGTGCAGGTAAAGCCAGCAGTTTGGAAGGCTGGGAGGAGCTATCAGTGGATGAACAGGTAAGAAAGTAAATCTCAGGTCCACTGTGCAAGGAAGACATTCCTCTGCATTACAAAACAAACCTTTTATCATTGACATGCTGCAGTTTGCCTGATAGTGAAGCAGATGCAATGTTGGTGCCAGCTTGTAAAAGATGCAGTGTTCATGCATGTGTGATTCAGCCAAAGCTGAGCATAAGTGAGTGTTTAAGTCACATTAGGTTGGTTCCGAAGCATCTCATTACTCAGTCCATTTGGTATTTTGTGGTCCACTGCTGAACGTCTGCTTGGCAGTGAGGGCGCATGTAAAACAACGTGCACAGTACTTATTCAAACTGTTAAAAAGCAAGACAAAAAACTAATAAAATACAAGTTGCACAAATGAATACCAATGATATGCCCGTCATGTTAAATTGCAGCCCTAGAGCTACCTCCTTTGGGGTACTGGGCATCACCATGGTGCCTTCCTCTCTGAGCCGCATATCAGAGTGATTTCATGCACTGTTTATGCACAAAGTGTTCAGTGAACTTCAAACTTCTGACAGTGACCCTTTTTCTGGCTGGAGGCCCAGTTCCTTCAGCCATTGAAATATTAAATATGCCTGCTTCAAAAGAAATACCGTATCACCAGGCCTGACCAGCTGCTGGGTGTGCTGCTGCTCCTGCTGCTACTTTTCACAGTCACTTGGTGATTGCAATAGTTGTGTGCAAGTTTGAGTTGGCATTAGCAACTCCATTAATGATCTCAAGCAGACTATCAGGAGGGAATGAGATATACGCCCACTATAGAACTATTACAATCTAATTTTATTTAGACTATAAGCAGATAGCAGCACTAGGCCAGCCACAAATAGAACCATGATATGATTGACTGAAACAGATAAAGGAGCGACACAACTTTGGGGAAGAGTATCTGAATAGTTTCCTGGTTAGAAGTCTGCTTCTGCTACCATGTTTCAGACCTCCACAAGTCCCAGAATAGACTTGTCACCACCAGGTGATGGTGTCTGGCAACTTGCCCAATGTGAAGGCCCGTCGCTTGGAGGTCTGCACACGTGCCCTCCATTCTGATATCAGATCCAAGCCACTCCAACTACTTCCAGGGAAAGCAAAGGTTAGCAGGGCCCCTCTGACACACAAAATGCATGTGCATACATTAAAAGAAGCTAGTGGAGTCATACAGGTGTCAAAATTACCAAAGAACAAATGTCCAAGCTTTTTAAAATGATGAGTCCTCTTGATAAGCTATTGCATACAATGGTAACCTAGGTGTAAAAAGTGACACAAAACTATCACGGTATCAAGAAATACGGTAAAGTTATATTTTTTTGCGAGGAAAGAAAAACCAAAATACTGTTAGTCTATGGCTGTTAATGAAGACGCACTGAAGCAATCCAGCTGACCACAAAAAGTTTATGGCTTGCGCTTCTGTAGTTGTGACAAATCATTCTGCAATGCGCCAGAGCTTCGTTTTTATCCGGACGATAAGCCTATTTATATTTAAGGGGCAGGTCTCCTGGCTGGGTATGGCAAGGCAAGTGACCCCACAGTCGGACAGCTGCGCACCCTGACAAAGCTGATGCATGTACGAAAACAAACACCTGACTCAGGAATCTGCTAAAGTTAGAGATTGTTATAAACAGCTTTATATGGAGGTAAACGCTGTCACAATTGCTGTGCAATGACGAATGGGTTGATCATTTACCAAATTCTGAAGTACTTCATTTAATTCAACGGGTGCAGTAACAATCATACTGCAGATTATAGGAAAAGTTCAGATTTAAACTGAAGAAGTGACAACATCTGGTCCAAACTGAAACATCTCAGTAACAGTTGGGTGACTTTTATACAGACATTCATGGTCCTTAGAGGATGAACCCAACTGACTTTTATTCTAGTGTCACCGTGGCTCTAAAGTAATTTCAAGACAAAGACTTTTGATGCAAGAATGACTGTCTCTACAACTTTTAATTGCCATGCATGAAATTCCCAAAAAAGACCATTCAAAGTGTCCTGAGGATGAACTCTAATTAGTTTGCTGATTCACTGAATCTTCTTCTAGTGTCACTACGATGTTGGCATTTTAGATTTTAAGTTAATTATTACAGACGGACATTCCTGCACCCCGGAGGAGAAACTAATAATGTAGTTGACCCGTCATGTAGCACTATCATCTGGTCAAAAAAGTGTTTTAGTTAATGGCTGACCACTTGCAAAACCAATAACTTTCACATCAGCCTCTAGGGGATTTTGTGTGTAGCTCTAATTAGTAAATGTTAACCCACTAAATGGTGAAACAGCAGACATTATATCTGCTGTGGTAGCATTGTGATTGTGAGGACATGAACATACTTGTGCATTTTGCACAGTATAAGAACAACATAAAAGAGCTGCTCGCATGGAGGTAGTTAAAGGGTCATATCTACAAGATTTATGATTTTGTTTCTAACTTTTTTCATATTCTCTCATAAAATTCCTGCCTGGTGCCTGAAGCTAGAGGGTGCGGTGAACTGTGCAGTTAGCAATGCCCCTTGGGAAAAGTTTGCTATTTGGAGCTATATATAAACTTGATTATTGTAACACACTGACTGACTGCATTTGAAGCCTTAATCTCATCCTCATATAACCGGCACAACAACCTTGACTGATATCTGTGTGGGTCAGCATTAACAACAGTGTCAATTAGCGCTGCAACAGGCAGAGAATGCAGCCTTTGAAATGTAAGACGGGTAAAGATTGAAGGATTAACCCCTGGTGGTGACCAGTCCCCGGCAACTTGGAGAGTAATTGGGAAGATCTCGGAAGGTTAACTGTAGTTGACTTGAAGAGAACTGTGTGTCCCGTGCACAACAAGAGAGACTAGAAGGCTAGCTGCAGGAAAAACCACAAACTCTGGATGTGTTGTAAACTGTGCTACTAAACATAAACCCACAGAAGTACGTAAACCACAGGAAGGTTCCAAACAAAGAGACACTCTGTTAGGAGCTGGTGAGCACGGAGATAGAGAGAGAGAGGTGTCTTTGGCATTCCTCACTCTGCTGCAAAAATAAATAATCAACTGTTCTTGGATAACCGAGATAAAAAAAAGAGGCAAACTATAGTAGAAAGAGGAAAAACCTTTGCTCTGCTCAGAGCTGAGTGGCAAGAACAATAGACAAAGTAATGTTCTGAAATCAATCAAGGCACTATGAGAACTGTTCTTTTGGCTTTGCCAGCCTAAACCTTTCTTGTCTCATAAATATCTTTGGAGTTACATAAGGCTTGTTAAATGCAACTGTGGAGTAAAACAACCTTTCTCTCCTAAAATAAAGTTTGTGTAACTTTGTGTAAAAATTCAGCAAACACTCATTTTCAGGGAGGGAATAAGCTTCAGCAATATAAAACCGTGCTGACGTCACAAGTAGAATAGACTACTGTGTGAGTAGAGGAAGAAACGCCAGCTCTTGGCTTTTGTGTCACCAATATGCACATGGAAAGTCCATAAACTGATGTGTGCCTGAGGTAGAAAAATGGCAAGCCTTGCATGGGTTCTCGGCTCCACAAGTCACGGATCACACTGACTTCTCCTTTTCCAGAGTGGAAAGAAAATGAAGTCACAGATTATGTCTCCCTTCCACCTCCGTACCAACCAAAAATAAGCAGGAGCGCCTAAAAGGTTTGCCAAATCCTTTTGTTTCTCGCTTACTGACTCCCTAACAAGCTGCCTGTCATGTGTTCATGCAGGGGTCCAGACGTGTCCAACCTTACACCGCCCCCTGCAGCCTCTCAGACTTGGACAGCAGCCCACCCATGAGGAGGTAAATGGGGGCGTACTGAAAGCAGACAGTGACAGACTGTGCTGTTCCCCACATACAAAACTTTAACATTTTGTATTTGTTATCTTTATGAAAGGGGTGGTATAATATTGCACACAATGGAGAATATGTTTCCTGCCATAATGACATAAAAGCATTAACAAACAGCCTTCGGTGGTGAATTCAGCAAGGAGCCAACGACTACAAAAACGCTTTGTGCTGTAAACAAGTTCCAGCAGTGAGATCTGGACAGAAAATTTGAACCAGCTCTCTTCTCTCTTGTTTTCTTTTTTCTCCTGCATGAGCTGCATGCCAGCTCAGCTAAACAGCAGCCAGGGATCAGACTCAGCATGCAGGAGATGTATTGCACCATTTAGTGGCACGGAGGGTTTAAGTGTTGTTGCACAAGACGAGTCGATGATATATTTAAGTCCCTATTAAACTAGTCACATTCCAAGAAGTCAAAAATGACATGTTGCCTGCATATGGCCACACCTCTTTGTGACATAAGCTTTAATCCGACCAATGCCGAGAATCATTTACCTTCTGCCCCCATCTTCAGTTTCCAGCACTGTAGTATAACCACTTACCTTTCTTAGGGCTGAGCCAGAAGCGATCTCCAAGAGGGTCTCCTGTCTCCATGCTGCTTTGATCTGACATTTTATACAAAGGTCTCGCACCAAGAAAACACAACACCTTCTTTCTGCTTTCGCCACACAGTCACCACCACACTGCTACTCCTTGTTTTCACCCTTGTGAGACCGGCTGCCCGTCCGGCGGATCAACGTGGCACGCAAGAAGGGGCTAAAAAACAGAAGGAATGGGAGTGGAGGGGTACTTTTCAGGGTAGGGAGGGTGTTTGTGAGCAAAAAAAGAACAAGGGAATCTTTTCATCTCTGTCCCCATAAATGCAGTGGAACATCTACACCATAAATCTGAAGGCCTTGCCAAACTGGACACATCCTCTCTGCTGCCCCGGATACCCTGCCCCACGTCCCATACATCTGAAGGCGCCCACACTTTATTCCAGCATCAGCCTGCTCGGAGACACACACTGGACGCCTTGTTCAAGACACCGAGGAAATTACAGCTCCAGAGATTAAGATGAAGGGTGGACAGAGGAAAAAAGAAAGGACAGAAAACAAAGAACCCAAACCTAGTCTGCAAAAGACACCACCAAGGCACCCAAAATACGCCCAACAGCAACTCTGGCTTTGTCTCTTGCATACTTATTCTTTGGTTTAAGGGGAGCAATTAAGCCTTTTGTAAGTCGTTAAAAAAGCAGTGAGTTAATCTTGCAACTGGAATCAGAGCGAGCCAAAAAGACAAACCGTCCAACCATGTGGACCTTCAGTGCAAATTACCGGTTGATTATGCAAATACCCGAATGGTGTATCCACATTTCAAGAGGTGGGTGATGACAGGCAGCAGAGGAACATGCTAGTTCTGGCACGTCTCCAATGATTGTTAACCCTGAAGGGTGCAACAAATAGATAAAAGCTGATACAATCTGAGTGGGAATACACTGCAGCACTTTGCTCACACCAATCTGTGGGGCGCCTTGCCTGTCACAACACAATCCTCCTCTCAATCACTTTTGACGGTTACGCTGAAATTACTCCGACTCCTCATTTCATTCCTGAAGGAGGTTTGACATGCATGACAAGATGATTGAGTGAGGACTTTTAACAAATCAGTTCACATTCTCAGACACCTCAAATTAGAAATCTGTTCTTGATACAGTTCTTGCGGAACTATATTAAAAGTAATCATTCCTTCTGCCCACAGCGGCTGTGAAATGATCATTTTCATGTGACTCCAGTCTACGAAATAAGGGTCAAAAGTCACATAGAAGCTATTAAGAAACTAAAAGGATGTTTCAAAAGTCGCAGTCAGATGAATCAAGAAGGTATTTCCCAGAGTTGGACTTTTTTTAGTACAAGTATCCATATGAACTGTGTATCCAACTCATTTGGAAGGACACATCACTGTTATCATCTGGCTTCTTGGCCCTAAGTAAGCCTAAAGAGATGGAAACATTGGTATATTTATATTTGTGAAGCAAAACCTGACAAACTCGGTTCTTTCTTGTGCAATCTTTCCACTCAACTAAATGGCAGCTCTTACAGGGGGCCCAGGATTAGCTCTGAGCTTAGTAAAATGGCCTTCTCCTATTTTGCAATTCAAAGCTCTGATCAAAAGACGTGTAACTGAAGAGTGCAACTGCTACTCCTAAACTGGACTGCGTGCTGTTTTATTGTGCTTTACCTTTGTCCGGCTGGATGTTATAACTTTTTGTGACTTAATGATGGTGTGCCTTCTTGGCTAGGTCTCCCTTGGAAGAGGTCTGACCTTCCGAGCCCTACATGGTCAGGCTCCTGCTTACATCGCTGACTTAATCAAGCCGTACAGCTCAGCTCGAAGCCTGAGGTCATCTGGGCAGAACCTGCTGATGGTTCCTCGAACTTGTTTTAAAACTCGGGGAGACCGATCTTCCAAAGCCGCCGCGCCCCGCCTTTGGAAGGAACTTCCTTTAGGCCTGCGCTCTCTGGGCTCAGTGGATGCTTTCAAAAAGCACCTGAAAACATATTTGTTTTAGCAAGCATTCTAGTCCAAACCGACCTATTTTTGTGCTTGGTTGTATTTTATTCCACATATTTGTTTACATGACCTTTTATATGTTTTTTTTTTTACTGTGACTGCTGTCTGCGAAAAGTGCTATACAAATAAAGTTTACTTAAACCTCTTGGAACTTCCTGGCTAAATAAAGGTGAAAAAATAAATATATAAATATATCATTAATAAAAGAAATATTCTCCACCAAGGTTTTGCAGAGAAAATATAAGGAAATTTGAAAAATGTATCACTATTGGCTCGTTTAGATTTAGATAATTTAAAACCTGTCATGAGCTTTAGTTCAACTTTAAATTGCATTTTCGTGTACAACAAAACATTTGAATTAGAAACTTCTTTCAAAGTATGTGTGGTCATGTGAGTATTGAATGAAGATACGAATAAAATGTAATGAAGTAAGTCATTTAGGCATCAGTATTAATAAGTAATGCTTAAATGTAAGTTGACCCTAACAAAATGGAGCTCCAGTCTGGTATAAAATGGCCGTAGGGAGCGTCAGGTCTGGCAGTGCCAACCAGCAGGGACCAGCCACTCTGTGCCACAAACACACAAACACACAGACTAACTGTGGGCAGACAGGCTCATTCATGAAATGATTCAGCAACCAAAGAAGAAACATGTGTGTGAATATTCAAAAAAAGAAAAAAAAAACATGCCCCAAACAATGCAACTAAGTCTTATTTTTGAAATCAAAGGAAGAAGAAAAAAAACTCCTGAATATTTGTTCCATGAGTCAGCGTCTGCACACCACATACAGGAGTGGCCACGCAGGGCTTCGGTTGCTGTAGCAACGCAGCCCACAGGTTAGGCAAATACCATGTGCCGTCCACGGTTGAGGTCGCGAGGAACATGGGCTTGTTACTGCTGCCACTGCTGCCACGGGCAACCAGCTATCAAACAACAACACCTGACACAGGATCCGGACTCTGGCCTTCCTGACTGACTGCCACAATGTGCAGATTTGCATTGTAACCTGAAGAGGCCGAGCTGTATTTTTAGAGAGGCATCCCGGCCATCAGCATTTAATAAAAATACAACCCAACACAATGCAGGTGCCTCCTCATGCACACGCACAAACACAGAAAGGTGATTTATTATCCTCAGTCCCATAAACCCACCCCACCCCTCCCCATCTGGGGAGAATGAATCAGTTGCATTCTTTCTTTCCTCAGAGTGCAGAAAAAAGAAAAAAAAATGACTGCATGAGCTGCTCCTTTCACAAAAGACAGACTTGCAGTAAACTTCCTTAGTGTGAGAGCACAGAAAAGCCCTATTCTGTCACAGCCTTAGAGTCCAGTTACAGACGGCGGTGACTCACAGGCATTATCATCTCTGCAGCTTTCATAGACTGCCTTTCACTGTGCTGAACCACCCACAAGAGGGCTCTTATAACTCTTCAATGTAGGAAAGAATGACAACTTCAGTGACAGTAGGTGTCAGTGTGGCATTATATCTTATTTGTGAGAAAGTATCAAAATTCAAAGCGACTTTGTGAAGTCTGAATTTTCAGGTTATCTAAAAGGGAAAGTGAGATTTCACTTCACTTCCTGAAATCCTGTCATTCCAGCACTGGGAGGTGAAGACGGAGCGCTGCTGAAGCAACACAAAACACATAACAGACAGGCATGAAGTCAAGCAGGCATTCTCAGGTGAAAGGAATTATTGTGAGCTCATCTCCAGAACTAACACTTAAAACAGGATAAACATTTAAGTGCTATCATATAAGTGGTTTTCTTGCTTTTCAAAAAAATAAAAAAAAGTCTTTCCACTCCATCAACTTCAGGAATGCTCTGGTTGTCAGGATTCACTGCGGCTGAGTATAATTTCTGGAGTAAAAATGTGGCCCGCATGTCCTCTCATGCAGCGGTGTGAAGACAAAGAAGAACTCACAGCCTGGCGCTTATATCACAACAATCTATACGGCATGATACTAACGCCGCACCTGTGGTAGCACTACAATAAAAACAAGAGATGATTTAAGGTGCAGGTACGGCGCTTCGCCTTGAGGTTTGACTGAGATATGCAAAGTGAAGCTCGGCTATAATTATGCCCTCGGGGTTCTTGCGTTTTCACACAGCGCTCTCTATGAGGCAAGCCAGGAGGGAAGACATAATGCAAGGGAAATAATACGCCACACCCCGAGCTGCACCGCTGATGGATTAATAACATATCGAGTGATCGGTGTAAAGACGCACGCTCAAAGTAAAACACACGAGAAGCAATAATAAACACCCGCACTAAGTCTTAATATTCAGTTTCACTATGGCTCAGATGATTCTAAACATCCAGTCATCAGTGTGTCTCCTTCTCGTGTGCTCATTCCTGCAGGAGATGCATTTTGCTTTCCTTTTTGCTTGTTCTTATCAGCAGGGCCCCGATTGGCTCCGCATCCTGTTTTCCACTGTGACACCTCCAGCTAAAACCCCTGGCTTTAAAGACAGAATAACAGTCCAAACAATGGGCAAGCTTCCCTTCTCCAAACTGTAATAAAAGCCAGCGAGGAGGAGCTGCTCCAACACTGAACAATGCAGCTGTTTTACCACCGCTGGCACAAAAAAAGGCTACAAACTGCGATTTAAAAGTCCACAGAGTTGGAGAAAAGCGCATGGTAACAGTTTGTCCTTGAGGGTGTGTGGCCCATGTGGGGACCAAACAGCACAGCGACTGCAGCCAAATGGATATCAGGTTACTCCCACGACAACTGTGAGAGTTGCTTAATGTTTTTTTGCTACATCCGTTCATGGTGCAGCAGCAAAACCAAAAGACAGGCTGTGAAAGGGTTTACTATAGGTAATCAGTCAATTAATGTACTGCTAAAAGCCGTGGGACCATTTATGTAGCTGTTGTATTGTATTAAATATGCAGTTCTGTGGTAAAAATGAAGCTTTCCAGTAAATGCTGACTAATTGCACTGCAGGGGAGTTAGGTACACTATAGAATCAAATAAGCTCCATACCGGCATGCTCTCTAGAGAGAAACACGAACCAGTTGGATCACCTTTAACAATCACCGCCTCGCTTTGTAAAATTTCAGGTGAGGTGTGACCAGAGTAACTCCTCACCCTCAGGCAAAGAAATGTGACCCAGTCCTCAATGGAGGCCTCTTATGACCTACAAAAGAGACGTGCTTGTATGATTTCAGGGTTATCCCTTATCTAAACTTCACCCAAATAAGAATCCGATGTGTGGAAGCACAAGTTTGCTTTTGTCTTGACATTGGGAAATCAAACACACACACACACGTTCTTGGCATTTTTGCTCCGTGAGTAAAGTTCAGAGTAACTGAACAAGCATTGTTTGCCCCCACCCAAGCCTCGGATCACACATCCACGCACTGATTTGAGCAACGTTTGATGACTGGGTCTTATCTCACTTAGATTTACTGTGTGAAACATCTCCAGAAGCGTGCTGACGCAGGAAGGGAGCTTTCACTGAACGTTCTTTGGAGCCTGCAAACAGCTCTTCCTTTCCATGACACACCTTTGGCTGCGACTACAAAGCAGTAAAGAAAAGTGGTAAGGTGACCTACTCCGTCATGGGGGCCAGGCTACACCCAGGTGTTACAGCCCCTCCTTAGCTTTATCATACTCAGAGTAAAACATTCCAGATGTACTTCAGAGAAGAGTGATGGGCTGAGAGGGCAGACCTTGACCCGACCTTGTGGATTCGTTACGACTCGTTTAAGGCAGCATAAAACCTGTCCTAAACTGTGTTTGTATGCGCTATAGAACAAATCATGACCTATGTGATTCCATCTATCTAAACATAAACCTTTTATCAGGCAAACACAGTAGAAAACACTTGCAAAGGAGCAAACACCACAGTCATTCTAATCAACTCTGTGTATTCTGTATGTTATCACACTCCATAATGCTGCTGTTGGATAAATGTAATCAGTACTTATAGGTTGAGAGCCTCAGAC
This sequence comes from Dascyllus trimaculatus, assembly GCA_024666655.1. NCBI lineage: Eukaryota > Metazoa > Chordata > Actinopteri > Pomacentridae > Dascyllus > Dascyllus trimaculatus. Next base: position 29,424,802 of record CM045451.1, read on the forward strand.
GTTCCTCCGTCAACAATGGAACAACAGAAGAAGAAGAAGAAGCGGGGGCACTCACCTGAAAGACAAGGAGAGAGACACAGTTGTGGTGAATTTAAATGTAAGCTACATTACACAGCATGCCAGTGCACTAATGTAGATTTATGCTCTGCTACATTTCTAATGGACACCTCAGTTAAAACTTAATCAGCACAAGAGAAATTGGTTTGTCATGTGTAAGACATTAACAGCGCCTGTCAAGAGAGAATATGGCCTCTGACACCAGCAAAGACTTCAAACAAACGGATGAATATTTCCCCACATGCTGGAACTTTTTGGGTTTAATAGTCAGTCAGTCAGACGGACAAAGACTTCAATCAGATTATCGTGCTTCAACTTTCAGAAAGGAGCATCTCCTTCAAGGTGATTTTTTTCTCGATCTCGCGAATCCTGTTGTGAGGAGAAATGAGGAAGGGCTGGAAATGAGCAGCGACATCAGGAGGGGAGCTCAGGTTAACTGGCTAATATCACCATCTACTGGAGAGACGGAAGAAAAGCAGGTAGTGAAAGGGCTGAGGACTGCTGCCAGGAAACACAAGATCTTTAGATGTAATTTAAAAAACATGTTACAGGTGGAATGATCCTGTATCTAAAGCTGTGGCTCCATTTCAACTATGAGTTACAACAGTAACATGATTTGTAAATTGTGTATATACCACTATTAATTATATGAATATTATTAATTATAACAATAATGATATACTACTTTAATACTACTAATAGTATAATATATAATTAAATAATATAGTTTAATAAGAGTAAAGTAAGATCATATAGAGTCATTTAATGTAATGCATTTGTTTTAGTTTTAATATTTTACTATACTGTGCTGGTAATACATGAATCCATTTTTTAGAGGACTTTTACTGTGTAGTACTTTAGCTTTTTCTTCAGTACTGGATCAAAGTACTTCATTCACAACTGCAGAAAGCTTCCCAGATACCTTCAACCTACTCATCACTGTCATAAAATCGAGCAGGAATGTGTTTTTAAATATACTCTACTAGGAATATATCACAGTAAACCTCTCGCCTCTTTGTGTTTAAATGTCCCAGACCTCCTTTGCAATGCCACTATATCAGACGAAAGCCTCAGGCCATACAGCTGTCCTTCATGCTGGGGTCAGTCCACTCTGCCCCCAGTATATACCACCCACATCGTCCGGCTACCGTGCAGGACGTTCCCTTCAGGAGCACCGGCGCAGTTTTCGATGTATACGAGTGACATAAAGCAGCAGCTACCAACCGTCAGCCCTGCTTATGTTTCTCATCTGCAACCAACACTGTGTTAAATCATCACCTTATGACACTGGTGAATATCGTGCTCTAAAATAGGACCTGTCTGGCTTTTGGTACGGTCTTCAGCAGCTGCCTTTAACTGCCCAAGTGTTTATGGAGAATATTTATAGCAAATACTTAACATAATGGGAATTATCATGTTGTGGAGAGGATAGTAACCTTTTAGTAGGCAGGTTTGAAGATTTAATGGATTTTACATTCTGCTGCTCATTTTAAATGCTTACGTCTTTCTTTCGGGGCTTTACTCCATACAAAACAAAATTGGAAGAGTTTACTGGAGATATGTGATCAAGAAGTCTCACTTAAGCAAATTATTGGATCATTAACTTGCTTATTTGAAATATTTGGTCTAAAAATGTTTAAAAATGTGGAAAAAATGTCCATCACTAATTCTCACAGACCAAGGTGACATCATTAGACCACTTATCTGGCTGTTTCACAGTTTAAAACATATAGATGTTTACGTTTTGGCAAAGATGACAAGGAAAACTCCAGATTTTCATATTGGAGAAGAGGATGCTGAAGATGTAACCACTGATTTTTGGCATTTTAACAGACTGTTAAGGTGAAAAACGACATACTCCAATGAGCCACAACCATAAACCCAACTGCCTAATATCCTGTAGGACCTCCTCATGCTGCCAGAACAGCTCTGACCCATCACAGCATGGAGATGGGACCTCTGGGGTGCCTTTGGTGTCCTGCCGTAGGACATTGGCAGCTGTGGGCTGCAGGGCGGGATCTCTGTGGATTTGGCTCATTATAGTATGCTTAATCAGACTGGGATCTGGGGAGTCTGGAGGGCAGGTCAACACCTTGAGATCTTTGCCATGTTCGTTAAGCCATTCATGAGTGGTTTTTGCAGTGTGGGAAGGGGTATTTAATGCTGTTGGGGAGTTTCTTTGCCACTGGGCGGTGTGCTCGGGCTGCAATAATACTTAGATGGGTGATAGATGTCAAAGTAACATCCACATGAATGCCAGGACCCAGCAGAACCACACACCGCAAAAAAGATCACTGTTTTTTACATCCCCTGTCTGTGGCTTTAATATTGTGGTTGATCGGTGCATGCAAGGCATTCAGATCTGTCAGTTCATGGCAGGACATTGACATAGGAGAAGTGGCAAACCACAAAGTGAAGAGATACAAATCCGGGTGAACATCATCAAACACAGCACAACAGGATGTGAGAGGAAGCATCCTGAAAGAGCAGTCAGACTGTCCTCTGGAGCATCTCATGGTCACATTTCCTGGATGGACAGTCTGCTGCCAAACTGTGACACATACAACAATAATGTCTCAAGGACAAGGAGGCATTACTGGATTAAGAGGAATACTGTGTTTGCATTCCTTGGATCTCTTCCAGTCAGTGTCAAGGGGAAAATGACTATCTTTTATGGTAATAAACATTGTGTTTTAAGGTCACTCGTCACTTTTCATTGGGTTTGACAAACAACAATAAATGTTGAAGGGCTCATGACAATTAGGAGGACAGTGCATGTGAAAAACCCAGAGACTACTACTCCCCAAATCTGTCTAAATAGGCAAAAGTTGTGGTGGTCCACTTTTGACCTAAAAGAGTAGTTTGTCCATCATTTTTATTGATTCTATTTTATACTCAAGAATATCATGGCAGAGGAGAATACTAGCATTTGGACCATGAAGTTAAAAGTAAAGATAAACCAGGAGATGAGCAGTCAGAGCAAGACGCAAGAAGACTTAAAGTATTAGTTATAATCAAATATCGATCAAGACAACAATTCATCATCAAGTCATCTCTATAAATGTCACTGCTGTTTATAAATTAGGTGTTCTGCTAATTTCACCGTCTGCCTTTGTTTTGTTTGACTAATCTAGAGATGAGATTAACACCAGTCTGACTGATCAGACCACCGTTTACAGGCACTGGACCTTTGTTCGGAGATGTCACCGTGTCCCCACAGCTCAGTGATTACTGCAGTATGAGTACAATGTTATCACAATTGGAATTATGACCTGATCTGGTACAACAAAACAAAAAGTTGAGAACAAAAGTTTGGTCTCGCCCTCGGAAATAGCGCAAATAGCAAATGTCCACCCGCTGGCTTTTTATGGAGCGTTAAACTGTGTCTTATACCAGCGGGTGTGGTTTGATGAGAACTTCTGTTTACTAAGCAAGGTCTGCTCACTAATGAGGAGGGAAATATGGTTAAATAAAGTTGGAAGAAACACATTCAAAAGCAAAAACTGACAAATTTTAACAAGCAAAGGCCAAAATATAACAACTTTCTATCTCTAATATGAGTTAAGTTCCAAAAACCAGGCCTTTTCTTCATTGTTAATTCTGCCATTTCAACTTAATAACCAGATTTTCGCCAAAAATCAAGACAACCTGAATGACATGACAGCAACATGTAAAGATAGCAACCATAATGACTTTATCAGTGTTATGTAATCAGACTCAGGACATTCCACGATACAGATTACTGAACTGCTATAACAGGCTGACTAAAGCTAACAATGACAAACCCTTATCACTATGGTGGTAATTAGAGGTCATTTTATCAGGCAAATGGAATCATACTGTAATCCTCCCTAATGACATTAGTGAACAGACTCAAAGCAACAAATACAATTACATGATTCTCTTTTTTCCCAGTTACAGTGAGATTTACTGGTGATAGGAACCCTTGAGGGCCCATAGCTCCTGTTTTCTCCAACAGTCTGCCACCGCCCACTAGATGGTGTTGGCTGCAACCCGCCCCCCGTCCTGCAACAACAACATCCCAACACACTTTTCCACCAGTGAATGCGCCCTCAGAAAGCTGCACTTAGCTTTTACTCTATTCTGCAGATTTGGGAACACCGTCCGCTGCCAGACAGACAGACCTCCGCCAGCCAGACCCTCAGACACACACATACAGTGCAGCACTTCTTCTCACTCTGTGGGAGGTCTTTGAATCGTGCTGCGGCCTGATGGAAGCTCACTGGGAACTTTTTTTCATCCGTAATCCCAGAGAGTGTGACAGCAAAAGGCCTTTGAGTGTGAGAAAAATCCCTCCTCTGTGGGCTGCTGGACCGAGCATCAGCATCGCGCTCAGCAGAGACACACGAGGGAAATTTACTGCTCCGGCTGCTGAAGCAGGGACATAAAGTGGCAAATTAGGGAGCTGCTAGTGAAGACGGGGTAGTAAATCTGTCCGGGACCACACGGCCACAGTCAGCATCCATTCACTACTGAGTTACACCTCAAAAGGTTTAATACATCTTTGATAAACCACACTGAGATTAGAGGTTAAAATGTGGTGATGTCTGTGCTATTTTAGCGATTTATTCACAAAAGACCACTTGTCAGTCACACACTGACTTTTGTGGGTGATTTTTGATTTCTTAGTAGCTCAAAAGGCATGGTTTAGTATATCGTCCTGGTAAAATGTCACCTTTTCCCTGGAAAGAATGAGACAAACAAACCCCTCAACATTCTATTGAAATAACATGTTGCTTTAAGGAATAGAGAGAGGACAATAAAAATAGTCTCCTCTATGCTACACACTTATTACCAGCTTTAAGGCATGTTGTCCTGTGTCCCCTGCAAGCACAGACAGGAAAAGCAAACAGGCTACAAAATATGGACAACACACTGATCCGGTGGCAAACAGACGACAGAACATGTTCTCACGGACTAAAGGCAAAATGCTTCAATATGCCAAATAGTTCCAGCTTCACAGGGTGTTCCACATTATCGAAGGCACTCGGAAGCATTTTACTGAGCATTGCCTGGTTACCATTCTACCCCAGACTCTGTTCAACCAACGTTCCAAAACTAAAAGATATTCAAATTCGACCAAAATAAAACAGAGAAAAGCAGCAAATCCACCCATCTGAGTAGCCCGAAGCAGAGAAGCAGTCAGTGTTTAGAACATTTTGGGAAGTGACTTAGAAATTGATCAATTAGTACATTAAAAAATAAAGGACTACCTAAAGTCCCAGCTGGGGAAGTGCTGCTATAACCTAACGCTATAGTCCTCCAGCTATACAAATACTCAGCTGTAATGGAATACTTTTACTGTTGCATCACGTCGAATTCCAATCCCCTCTCATTTGATGATGTCAGCAGGTACACTAACGGATTACACCCCTTGTATTCTGACAATGTTCCAAAACACATGCAGGCATACACACTGGAATTATCTAAATGTGCAGTAAAGCAACATTTACAGATCAGTCTGATCAGTTTATTCTTATTACAAGCAATGGTAAAATGGTCTTCTTAGGTTTTCCTCCTCTTACAATGCATATATACAAATATTATTATGTCATAGTAATACATATCCTGCTATCCAGTGCATCTATTAATATGCATTGTGTTATCATTTCTGGATCTGTACTTGTTGCACATTTTGTCATGATATTGCTATACTGTAAATCACTGCATATATAGTATATCTTTCTGAAAATCCAATTAAAAAGAAATAAAATAATCACTTATCCATCAATGATTTGTCTGTTTCAAGCTAATCCCATACTGTAAACACTTGACAATTTAACATGCAACACCATGTGGACGCAAAAATTCTGTAAATCCAGTTCAATAAAAATGTCGAGCTTATTCATTTGTAATGATCTGCAGTGGCTCAGTGTAACTCGAAATACTGAAAGTTTAGACAACCGTCAGAAGCAAGTACAAACATCAGTGGAGTGTTTTAATTCCAAAGAAATGACTGTTGGGAGGGAAATCTGGTAATATGAGTCTAATGAACTCTCAGCAGTGCGTTCATTCAACTCATTATGACAAAACCTGAAGCTGAAGTAATTTGAAATCACTAAAGCCTAGATTTATTTAAGTTAATGTCAAAGATTTGTTGATTCCATTAAATTCTTGCCTGATGATCCTGAGACCCGTAGATCCAGACAGACACCTGTTATATGTTTGCTGCAGTATTATAATGGGACACATGTGCAGTCCCTCCCACAGAAATTCTCGGTCCATCTGCTCTCCACCTGTATCACTTTACCTCTTGGCTTTGTTACCTGTCTCCTTTCTCTCCTTTCAGCTGCATATTTGTACATTTCCTTGGCTTACCTTTGCTCGAGTAGAAGGACTCCATGCTGGAGATTTACAGTCCAAGGAACTTTGGAACCTCAAGAACTACCACGGCGACTTTCCCCCGATGGCTTCCGTCAACAGCTAACTCTCCTTTTTTGATCTGGGTGCTGTCATGCCGGATCTTTGACTTTCTTTCCCTATCTTTGTTCTTTCTGCGCTCTCTCTGTCAAACACGTCACGCTGTGTAGATCAACAGAATGGGAGTCTCCCCCCCCTCGTCCTCCTCCTTCACAGGTCAGAGCCGCCCTCCATAATAATACCTCCGTTGGTGTGTGTGTGTGTGTGCGGAGCTGAAGTGTTTGAGAAAGAGCTAAAATTTCAGAGCAGCAACAAAGGCGCACAAGGGCGTAAAAGTTGAAAGGCAACATGACTGAAAGGACGAAATTAAATCGGGCACAAGTGCTCCACGTCCTCCGCTGGATTGACAGACTAAATGTTTGATTCAATAATTACTGTCATATTACCATATTCACGAGGCCAAACGTAATGTTTTCCTGCAGCTTTGAATTGGATAAAAGGCATTTTCACAATCTAATGCATCGTGTTAAGGTGTCAAAATACGCTACGACGCGGCAGAGACAAAAATACTGGGTGACAATCACGTAAAATTGTCGAGATTACAGCTTAACACCCGAGAGCTGCACAGAGGCAAGGGGCTGGGGCATTTGAATGTACTAGACCAGTGCCACATGCTATAGCCTTCGGGGTATAAGGCCATTTGAAGCAAAGAGGAACACGCATATATCCATTGTGTAATATGCTGCAAAGGGCGGGGATGCATGTCAGGGAGGTGAAAGAGTGTTAAAGTTATATATAGCATATGCATGCATCTGGGCCATTTAACTAGGTCTGCTAAAATTCATCAGGCTTGTAATGATGAAGGCGATGCAGGTGGATGCATTAGAGCTACTAGAAGACTAACATGCACAATGAGTTATATCCTGCACGCAGTGTAAACAGCAGCTGCACACTGCGGCGTGGTGCACAATCTGCAGTGCAAGGCAGGTGCTCCGAGCAAAGGGTTAATGATTAACGCGTATTCTTAAATTGCAGCACAGACTCACACAGATTAACCCAAGCTGAAGATATCAAGCGGACCCAAGGGAGAGGAACTGTATGAAGACAGGGCTTCAGCTACAAGTGACAACAATGGCTCTTTGTTGTTAGCGTGACTTTATTGAAGACGATGAATGGCACACTTTGTGACAACTGGATATTGGTGACCTTGATTCAAATAGCAGTTAATTGGATATAAGTTGAGTCTTAAGATCAAGAAGCCTTTTGTTGAGTCTCATAGCTACAACTGTCAATAACACACTAAAACATAGGCATCATATCTGATTCTTTCCTCAGTTAGGAAACATTTCAACAGCAGCTAATTTTATTATCTGCTGCAATATGGCACTGCAATGTACAGGTCCAGAGTACATTTTACAACTCTTGTATCCAAGTTTTCAATTATTCATGGACGTCCCTAGAGGCAGGCATGAATACACAATTTTTAACTGGTGTTTATGCTATTTTATCATATACTGGTCTTGGTTAAATATGATGTTTTTATGCCCGTTACTATCCTGTCTGTGTGCTCAGGGTTCAAATTATTTTCCATCTTCTTTAAATGCTACTTCATCTAATGCTGAAGTACTTATTTTTCAATTCACTTCACCTAATATATGCTTCACTTCTACCTCTGCACTGTATCTCTCAGTGCACTGATGCTTCGTACAGAAGCAGACGGCTGATACATTTTCCTGAGGCCTGTTTTGCACAATCTTAAGGATGACTTCAGCTTCAGCCTGGGAAACAAGTTTTACTGAAAACTGTAAACTGTAACACTACTGTCTCAAGTAAGAACTAATTTTCATGCATATCTAGTCACAGAAAACTGCTTCCTTTAGTCAGTGCAGCATTACAAGTTTTTTTTTTTTTATAGATACAGTACGCCATAGACAGTTAGATACTCACTTTACTCATTGGAAATGGGATAGCAGTGAGTACTCGCAATCAGCCGTAATGCTAATATTATGTATTTAAAGTGGCAGTAATGATTATTTTTATAAAAACAGCCTGACTGCTACTTGAAGCAATAGAGACTGAAACACAATAAGAGAGAGAAAACTGAATCCATCACTTGGCCAGAAGCACAACAACAAATGAATGTCAACCACCCTGGTTGTGCTATTAGACATATGTTACGAATGTGTTTGCCATATGAACTTCATAAGGTGACAGTGTTTCAATGCTGCGATTACAGCTTGTTGTGCTAAGCCAAACTAATAAATAAACTAATTAATTTTCAGATGTAAAAAAACTCAATAGCACTGTGCCTCCTTCAATTGCATATGGCTCAGTGATTCTGTGTTTGAACCATAAACAATTATTCCTCACCGCTGGTTTCACTTTACCCACTCAGAACCCAAATCCACACACAAACATGGACACAGCAGCTTATCCAGATACAGTCAATATGACTAATGCGGGGAGTGCTGATCTCTCCTCTGGCTTCTATATGCTCATGTTTACCATGAGGGAGACACTAAGTCAGATCACAGCTGTGGCTCGGCCCCCAGGTCTTTCCCCTGGGTCTCACCAACACCAAAAATAGCTAATCAACAGAGGGGGGAAACCACCCTTGACACATTTCCTCGCAGGGATGCAGGAATAACTATGTCAGAGGAATGTCCTGAATTGTGTACAAATTGCTGTGAGGCATTGTGGAGGAGGGTGTGAAACCAGATCCATGGAGCCTCTCTGACAAACAGTGCTGAAGCTCCAGATTACACAAGAAAGAAAGCGCAAGTTGTGCACACAATAAGAAGTGTCTGATGATTACTTCCTGGAACAAGTGATTCTACTCTGTTGTGTGGCAGCTGCAACATGCTACACAGAGCCTTACGCACAATAAACAGTCGAGGAATTTGATCATTCCCATGGGCTGGAATACAAGGGAAAATAGGAGGAAAGGATGGACGGGCCACAAGTCAAGTATAACAAGAGTCACCCCATCTATTGTCCTGACATGCCTTCTCCAATAGACCACACAGAAAAGACCACACACAAGTCAACATCAACACAGTTTGATTTGAGTCTCACTATTCTCTCCTGTCAAGTTCAATTTTGTGTCTATGATTGAAACATTACAAACCACTGATTCCTCCCATGACAGTAAGGAGGAGGTGGCGACGATGCACTCGGTCTGTTTACACATTTTTGTGGCTCGCCCTTAATGTCTGGTGGGTGTGGAGAAGTGGAAAGAGTCTAACAATGGTTAATGAACCAATCTTGGAGAGTGATTTATTAACCAGTTTTAATGTGACATTGACTGTGTACTCAGAAGATTTGCAACAAGCAGCTACTCCTGATTTACAGCAGAGCAAATATGGTCTCACGAGATGATTTGTTTAGCTTGGGTTTGTTAAAATGACAAAGAGGCTATTGTGTCTTTGAAGGACCATTCCAGCAAACTGCATTTTGGCAGTTGATTTCCAAATTGTCACCATAGTTGCAATACATTCATTCAATACTCCATATAGTACTTCACTGTAAAGGTGGAAACTTTCAGTTTAGATCAGCAGTTCTCTGAATGAGTCACTTTTGTCTGATACAGCATCTAATAAGTCAAGTAATAATCAAAGAAACTAAACTTATATGCCATATATTGTCTTGTCGTGTGTCTCATGCTGCTAATTTGTACAAACAAAGAGCTGCTAAACTGCCTTTCATTGTTTTAGACAATGACAATAAAAATCCATCCATCCATCCATCCATCCATCCATCCATCCATCCATCCATCCATCCATCCATCCATCCATCCATCCATCCATCCATCCATCCATCCATCCATCCATCCATCCATCCATCCATCCATCCATCCATCCATCGTATCTTCTTTATCTTAAGTTTCAGTGCATTATAACTTATGCATACTATTTGAGTTCTCTCTACGTCTAGCCATGGTTGTGCTGTCTCCATAATGTTATAGAACTTCATATTGAACATAAAACACTGAGTAAAAACCGGACAGGAGTAATAATAAAAACACCCAGAACCTACTTGGACTTCAGAGGGTTAAAAAGGAGCTGTTTAGTTGTCTGTCTCTTTGCCGTACTAAACACTGGTTTGGTTTTTCCATGCATGGATGGACTGGATAAATAAACACACATGAGTTGTACAATGACTTATCTCCACACTTCAAGTTCAAGAGGCCTGCTGCTGATCATTCCTCCAGGCTCAGAGGCCAAAAGCAGCATTTCTTTGCCAAACTGCAAGAAATCTTAAACTGCTCTCCCAAATTTTTTATCTCATTCTCATCAAAGCTTCAATTAACCCTTAGTCTCATTCCATTCCTCTGACACATAGCTGTTCTCAAACAGCTTGTTGCCTTTTTTGGCATTTTTGGCAGCTTGCTGTCTCTAATGAAAGATTAAGTGTTTGTGGTAGCATCGGACCCGACTTTAGACCTGCAGCCAAGATGGATTACATTGATTTTATCCAGGCTACTGTAATAGTGAACAAGTAAACATATCAATTTCAACACAAAGGGCTATGGCTGCACAGGAGGGCAACAGTAACAGGCTGAAAAGCATGTTTTATGTTACATCAACAGGCTCCATTAAAGCAGCTACACCTTCCTGAAACTTCAAGGACCTGCTAGCAATCTTTCCTTCCCGTCTTTGTGCTCTTGTTTTCTTCAGGGATGTGAAACGTGGATCCAATGCAGACGCACTCGTAAAAAACAGTTGCTACTATACAGAGTAAACCACACGACGGTGCCTGGGAAATGTCAATTAAAGAGTAGGTAAAGGGGTACGTAAAAACTTCCAACAGACTTAAACAAATTATGTATACCTTTAGCTTACTAATGTTAAAATGCAGCAAATTTATGAGCCAACTGGCAGCATCTACAGTCCTCTAACCTGCAGTCTTGCACCAACGATTGAGATTCAGAGGATTGCTGTATAGTGCCATGTACGAAGACGCTGTTCTGCCAACATATAATAAACCACTATGCCCATCACTGTCTAATAGTCTGTTTTGTGTGCTGCCAGGAAGCTTCGATCTGCCAAGGCATGAACTCTACAAGACCTCTGAAGGTGCCCTGTCAGATCTGTTACTGAGACATTAATAACAGATTCTTTAAGTCCTGTAAGTTGCCAGTTGGAGCAACTACTATCACATGTTCCAGTGCATCAGTCCATCATGCTGTCAATAGATATCCACCACTGCTGAGAATGTGCATCCAACAAGCCTTGCTCTTTCAGAGATGATCCTACCCTTAAGGTCCTTGAGAAAGTCACTTAACTTTTTACAATTACAATCTTTCTTACATGCATCACTATGACAGCTGACTTTGCAGAAGGTTAAGGTGTTGGATTCTGAGTGGTGCTGGTGGTAGCGATGGTTGGGAGCCTTGAAATTATTTTTACACTGGTGTTCCTTTCATTCTGATCTGTCACCTAAATGCCGTCAGCAAAAACACTTTGGTGCTGCATCTCAGCCTCTTTATAGGAGGGAAAATACTGCATTCACCTCTCAGCTGTGTGATAATAAAACTTACACCGATCAGCCACAACATTATGACCTCTGACAGGTGAAGTGAATAACATTGATCATATTGGTACTATGTGGTGTTCTAATGGAAAACCTTGGATTTTAGACACCCAAATAAACATCGTCCCAGAACAAACACACTCCCTCATGCTAATGGAAACCCCAAATGTCACTGGTCTACCCCTGCAGAAAGATGCACCCCACCACATGGCAACATCATCAAACAATCAGGAACATGTTGAGGAACATGACAATGGCCCAACATGTTGATGTGACTTCCAAACTTCCTACACCCCATTGTGATCAAGGATCAACAGGATGCAGTGGAACAAGTTTGATTGACAGAGGCCCCACTGTACAAGCCAGAGTACCCAAAGGATCCACTGCTAACGTCCTGGTTCCAGACCCCATAGGACACCCTGAGAGGTCCTCTGGTCCATGTCCAATGGTTCAGAGCATTTTGACCACATAAGGGGGACCAACACAATATTAGGCAGGTGTTCATAATGTTATGCCTGATTGGTGTATATGACATACTAGTCTTTAAGATCTCAACCTAAAGGTTTGCATGAGGCTAAAACCAGAATCAGAAGCCACTGCTGACTATATGGAAAGTAACACTGCAGGGTTCACATGATAAACATGCATACGAGCACATAGGTGTGTATGCATCAGATAGACACAATCATTGTGCACACCTTCCTCCTTCGCACATACACGCATTTTTCATGCCACCATAAAGTGCGGCATTGCAAGGTAAGCAAACTCCGAGGATGTACTACCTCTCACTCTGTTGTCAAATGAGAGTGCATTCATCATTACCCCATGCCATGGCGCCTCCTCATGTCTGGCAGCAAACGCAGGCCTGAAACTATCCTGAATGCAAACAGTGTTCTCTGTAATCAGCAAACTACTCACAATGCAACCAGCCAGTTTGTTACTGCTGCTGCTCGTCATTCATGTGAAGCTCAGAGAGGCTCTTCAAAGAATGTTCAGACCTGTAAACGCTGACACTACAACATGTGATTACGGGAAAATGATATCCCCAAACACCACTGATGACACCCTGTACACAGCATTCCCTCCAAAATGTTCCACATCTTTCCTATTTGTACTGCAAAGTGGGGCATCAGATCCAAAGAAACATCAGTGGAAATGTCAGGAAGGTGTGACAAATCCAGAGGAACAAAGGCAGCCTCTCATCTCAGAGGTTTGATGTCAACAACAAAAGGAAAGCTGCAGAATCTCCCAATGCAATGCTGTTCCATCCATTACACGATAAAGCGGAAGCCTACTTGAACCTACTTGCATCTCTGTTGACCTTACCTCACGCCAGACATGACAAACTGTGCAGAATGTCACCTTTGCCATCGGCTTTTCTGGTCAGGAAACAGAGGTACGGCCAAGTATGACACACGGAAACCGAGTCTACGTTAGAGGGGATGTGGTCCATCAGTGGCAGAAATTCTTTAGCAGTGGCACGGAAGCAAGGAAATGAAGGCAGGGGTCTTTCTGAGTCGTAATTCCCAGAATAAATACAAACAGGTCAGGGAATTCCCTCTGACTCTGTTTCTATGACTGTGTGTTTGTGGTGTACGTGCCTGAGTGCCAGGACTTCACACCATAAAGATTATATTTCCTTTTCCAATGAACTGAAGAGAAGAGAAGGGGATCTTTTGAAACCCTCCAGAAGCTTACTATTATTTTCAGTCTGTCACTTGAGACAATAACATAGTCAAATGAGTACTTCTTCTCTCTGTCATTAGCCTATACTGTGCAGGTCTAAAGGTTTAGAAACAAAAGTGGCCGAATTTTCTGTTTTCCCAAACATGCTGGGATGAAATACACATTTAGAAGAACATTTCCTGGGTAATAAACGTTTCTTTCAGACAATAGAGGTGAAGGCATTAGGAGAGCACTTAAGGACCTCACCCTGTTTCTCACTTTACTGTGTCACCCTTCCCAACTGACCAATGGACAATAAATGTTTAGGTTTCTGACCATGGCTTCTCTTATTGATCAGCAATAATCAAAAGTAAGAAAGGCCTGAATAAGACAGTATGTGTCTATGGATGTATGAGTGGCTATTTAACTGCATTTTGCTGTCACACACTGAGCATAACAGGTATTATTAAAGGAATGTGTTTTTTAAGTCCATTGTGGACCATTTTAATTCAAACAAGTGTCATAATGATTTACCTAAAAAATGATCATATGAAAGCTTGTTTTATTGCATCATTTTTGTAAAATTAGCTGAATAAATATAGCTTTGCAATTCATATAACTGTACAGATTTCTACAAATAAGTAAGTATGTAAGTAGGTTCTTCATAGAGGTTATGTTAGTTCCTCTAGACTTAAAAAAAATAAACCCAAGTGCTTTCAATCTTTGTTGGCATGAATGTGGACAAGTGGGAAATTTGATTCATATGTTATGGCTCTGCCCTGTAGTCAAGTTATTTTGGACAGAAGTCTGTAAGTTCATTTCAGAGATCATTAAGGTAAACATTGCTCCATGTCCATCTGTGTGTCTGTTGGGTCACAGGGCTGTACAACTAAAAACAAGACGAGAGAAGAAGACGGTTGGTTTAGCCTTCTTGGCTGCCAAAAGAATGATTTTGTCAAACTGGAAAATACAAAAACCAAAATGTTTCTCTATAGAAACATGGATATTTGAGTTTTTTAATCTTTTAGGTAAAGAGGGAATAACAGATACATTAAATGACACTAAGCTTAGGTCTGAAACCATCTGGAAGCATGTGTGGGGGCACATATCATCATCGCCGTCAATATTGATTGAATTTGATTTGATTGGCTGTTAAATCTGGTCAATATGAGAAATGTTGTGCCTGTTTTTTGTCTTGTTTTTGAAACCAGATCTACCTTTGTATAGGACAATTTGAACCTTTTGACAAGCACTGATTTCCCTTCTATGCGGTGTTGTTGTGAACATGTTAATGTCGTCTGTATTTGTCAAGGTCTGGACCTGTGTCTATTGTTGTCGTGTGTAAATAGTAATAAAAAAGTACATAAATAGGTAAATAAATAATAAATAAAATGAAGTTATGTTTGCGTTTCAAAGCCTTCTATGTGCTCGGTTCAGCCTGGAAAACCATATTCAATACAAACTGAGCAGTTGTTGATTTACAGTTCAGCATCAGATTTTGAACCATGGCAACATTGAAAAAATGAAAGCAATAAGGTCATAATATGCTTTAATTAGATCTCCTACTAACCTTTGATAAAGTACAGCAGTGGGCTGCACATGAGTTGCACCCAGGTAGCTTGTAATTTGTCTTGGCTCATTACTGCACAATAGGCTGTTGCTATGCAGTTGCCTTGCTTGAGATCTTTTTGTGATAGAGAGCAGCAATCCCAGTAAGCAGAGGGTTTATAGTGCAGATTAATTATGCTATTGTGTGCCTCTCAGCCTTTGCTCAATTTGCTTAATGTCGTCTTCACCATCAGTAATCTCCTCTGACACTGGAGACTTGTAGGAGAATAGACAAGTAGCTCTTTTAGTCTCCAGTTTGTATCCAAAGCTATGATGTAACCCCTTAATGCAGAACTATAAATCTGCTCTTCACACTGGGATTAAATGAGGTCTTTAAATACAGAGTTCCCCTAAACTTTGGAGGTCATATAATCACATATATTATGGAATTTAATTAATCAGAAGTTTTCAGAAACAAATAAACGCCCACAACAGAGAGATGACAAGGTGCTGATCTATATTTGTCACAGTGCAGGTGCAGGGTGACAGCAGGATGCACTGGCTCTCATACTAATGCACACACTGGCTGTCTGTGGTGATCTGTCATGAGGTAAAACAGGGGATTTTATAGGACAGCAGATCTCCCCTCAGGAAGTGCAACCGAGACTGAAATCGATCCAGGGATGAGATGGTGAGACGGAGGGAGACAGAGAGAGAGAGACTTCAGGAGAGATCACATCAATTACACCCCCCGAACATCTGACAGCTTTCCTGGAATCACAGCCTCATTTTGCCCTCTGATACCGAACATGAACAGGCCTGTTCTTCAGCATGACCTCACTGAGTATCTCAATGCTGCAGATTAAAAACTCTGATGAATAGATTTCACACACCGAGGTGCTCTCTACATCAGTCTCTAGGAGTCCCTGTCCAACTTTTGCACTGTAGTGAGATCCAATAAACGGTTTCCTATTAGTGTGGCTGTGTGAAGACTCACACACACCGTCTACAGAAAGAACCAGACAGTGACACAACTGTAATTACATAAAGATTTATCCTGGGACACTGATGAAATCGAGAGCTCAGAAGTTTGCTTAATCCAATCTCTCCCATCTCAGATGTCTTGATCATATGTACTGTCTGTAAAGCCATGCTTGAACGCAAAAACCAACAAGTGCCTGACTGCTTTCAGGGGTCAGTTTTCTTTTTTTTTTAGCATGCATGACACTCATTTATCAGCAGAAAATCAATGTTACCACCTCAGTCCACCACCGTTATTCAACTCTGACAGCTAGCACCCCGACCACCACCCCTACTCCACCCCACAGAGCTGGGGAGTGGCATCACAGCTCCATCAGATCACATTTCCCTCTTGCTTTGGACCTTTCTTTTGATTAAACTGAAAGTATACAGGGATGCAATCACAGATTTTGGATGAATGCAGATCTAACCCTCAATAACAATCATTTTTGTCACACCAACAGTCCTTAAACCAAAAATATTCAAATGACTGTAATGCAATAAAGAGAAACAGCCAATTTTCATATAATAATATTATAATAATAACATTGTATCATAAAGTCCGGGGCATTTCTGAATTATAATCCAAATGCTACAGTGCTGCATTTGTATTCAATCTGAATGCTAAACGTGTTTGTGCATTTTTTCTATTTGCCACCTATGGCTCCTACTGCACACCATTACTTTTTGTTTGCATTGCTTCTGATGAAAATGCATTCTAGTGTTGTTTTGCCTTAGAGCCTGAGGGTTTTTAAGAAATATTTTCATATTTCCTTAGGCTGTCTTGTAAATTGTTGCTCTAAAACCTATAAAGAATTCTATTAGTACAAATAAACAGGACATGACTTGCTTTCTCCATTTCACTGGTGCTTCTCTGCTTACGTAATCTAGACATTCATATACATACTTGTTTAAAGACAGATAAGAATTACGCCTATATGTCAGGTTACACTTCTGACATTCAACTTAAACAGTGCTTATTAGCAAATTTATCTTATATTGTTTCCGGTCTTCCTCACAGGTGCTGTTATTATTATTATTATCAGGGCAAGAGAGCAAACTGTCATAGTTTACAATACAACCCCATTCTTAACATTCTCCTGTTAGAACTATGTCACTCAGCAAAGACTGACAACAGAAACTAGAAGCAGCACGTGAGCATAACTAGTTCTGAGAGGTGAAACCTGGCGGATCGCTAGATGAAAAGACCACAGGAACATTTAGTGTGATTAAAGGATGAGAAAATGTATCCAAAAAGATGTGCATGTGGCAAAACTACACATCATTGTTGTAACTTGTGTGTGGTAATCAAGTGACTTTGTGCAGCATCTGACTTCACCTTCTGATACACAGCTACAGATCAGTAAAATTACAGGCTGCACATTCATGAAGCACATTTTCCCCACCAATTTAGGAGGTGGTAAAAAGGAGAAGGTGACGGTCTGACTTTGCGTTGCTGGTTTGCATTGCAAATGCAAAGTCCTTGTTTACACTAACCAAATTACCAACATGCTTTACTCCTTCATTATTTGTCTATTTACACTGGTAGACAGAAATCTAGAATGTCAGTTCAACACAAGCAAGGGGAGCTCAACCTCAGCTTTTATCCCAGTAAATTTTACTTTCATATATATTTGTGAGCGCCTAGTTAAAGCTGTCTGAGCTGGGGGATATTCTGAGCTTCCACTGCTTTTCAAACAATGCCTGTGCCGGACACCCCTCCCTTCCTACAGAGACACAATAACACAATAAAATGTCCCCCTCATTCTTTGCTGTTTGGCCTGATAACTTCCATAGAAAGCTGAATAAAAAATACCTTTTAGAGAAGTAATCTCATTTTGGATAGACCTGGGGCTGTCCATTGGCACTTCTTGGCTTCCGATGATAATAAATGCTGCAAATGTTGATGAAGATTCTAAAGTTCGGCCTCCTCCCCCTCAAACGATGACAGAACTGATGTCTTGTCTGAATAGGTTCCTGTGTCAGAAGCTTTAGCAGTGCTGAGTCTTTTTGCCTCTCTTTGGTCACTTTCCTCCTCTGTCTGCCACTGCAGGTCGGCTGACTGGGACTCTCCTCTGTTTTGGTTCCTGTGATACACCATGTGCACACACACACACTCGTTTACAGTCCCACACACACACAGACAAACATTCGGTGTGTGCAGGCATCTGTGCGCACAGTGCAAAGCTCCTCCCACGGACCCGCCTCTTCTTCCTCCACCTCCTGCTTCACCTAAAACTGGCTTTTCAGTCAGTCACTGCTCTGCAAAGTGAGCCAATCACCGAGTCAAGTAATTGCTTCGCCACAAAACGGCCAATCGGGATGCAGAGTAGATTATTTATCAATCACCTTACTCTGAGAAGGTGACATTAGAAGGGAGTTTGTAGATGATACACACAAACAGAGAGCAGGAAGTGGAATTAAGTTCAAGAAAAAGGATGATGTTGAGTCTGTGTCGTTGAGGGTTAAGGTAAGAGGCTCAGGAAAGCATTATGTCGATAACTGCCCTCACAAATGGTGCGCATGTATATGTGTGTGTGTGCCAGAGCAGAGAAACAGAATCCCAGCACCACACCCAGGTCCCTGCAGTAATTCCCAGGATGAGCCTCCTCCTTACAAACCAACTACAAACTCTGTCTAATTCTAAAACAAACTAGCCTGACACTATTTGCACATCTACCTGTGACCAAAACCAGTATTGCAGCAACAGACGGTGTTGCAGCTGGACACTAAAGATATAAGAAACTGTGTTAAAAATGAGAAAATTGTCAAACACATCTCTCAGCAGGACCAGCAACTTAAACATATGGAGTTTCTTGCTCAATAAGGAGCAAATAAAATCCTGAAGTGGCTATCTGCTTCAGGATTAGATACGTAAGTGAAGTTGTTTGCCCACCGTGACACAACACACTGAAGGAAACACAACTGGTTGTACAATTTCATATCTGCAGGCATGCCAAAAATGCAATAAAGTGGGCAACGTTTCCTCTTTCTGTGTTCACAGGGAATACGTGATATATCTCAGGCTAATAGTAACGTCATTCACAGCTTCTAGTCTGCCAAATACCTGGTCCTGGGTGATAAAATGTAGAATCGCATGGAGCAACAAAAGATATTCTCAGAAGAAAGTCTCTGTAGAATAAAACATGTTTAATCTGTGTTCCAAATTGCATATCTAGTGCAGCTACTAGAGCCAAATGTACAAGACATTAATTATCTCCTAGAGTCTGCTGAAAAGCTTCTGATGTCCTTAAACAACCTGTGCTTCATGTGAATAAATTCAGAACTACTAGTGTTCTTTGTCATCGCTATCTGGGCTGACCAGCATTGTAAGCTTTCACATCATCCTCACAAAGGAAGCCCGGTCGCAACAAGAAGCACAAGCTGCAGTTAAAGCCACAGGAAAAGGATGAGAGTGCTCCAAATTAAGACCAAACACAATAAATGACGGCAAATCAATCCCATCCACTAATAATCAGTTTGCCTCCGTCTCAGCTCAGACAGCAGGCTGCCTTGTTGCAGAGCTATTATTTGATTCAGCTCTCGTACGGCCTCTTGTACGTAATAAGGGGACGTCTGGAGGAAATGACTGACACATTTTTGGCAGCGAGGGAAAATGGAAGTCTCGCTGTTCTGCTCTGTCAAGGAGAATTCAATCATGTGTGTGTGTATGAATGAGTGTGTGTGTGTTTTGAAGTGTAAAGCTCTTGGAAGTGGTCGTGGCAGCCATGTCTGATTACTTCTTCGTTGTTTGTTTTTGTACAAGCCTTGCAACAAAAAAAAAGAGACACACACACAATCAGTGTGTATGAATATACAGATGGATCCAGCTGTGGGCTTTTTGTGCGTTAAGTGTTGTGACTGCTTGCTTTGGCTGACATCAGTAGCCCTCTGGACCTGTGCCCGTCTAAGTCTTTCCGTGCCCGACTCTTGTCACTGTGACATGTTCCATTAACACCAGCCAGACAACGCAACAAAAGGATGTTCACAGGGAAGTAGTTATTAACAAGAGACCCTAAAAGTGCTTCATTTAGACGTAGACTCAGCGAAGTAAATTAGCTGGTTTTTCCTTCTTTTGTCTCTCAGATGAGCAGAAAACTGTTAAATTATGCATTATGTGGAGACTGTTTTTCACCACCAACAACAAGTCATTTTAATTATTGATTTGAAAGAAAATGATTGACAACGAGAAATTAAAAGGAATGGACAAATGGTGTTTATCACTGTACTGCAGGCTTCTGTGGAATCACATGTAGACTGTTCCTCACGGGATCAACTGTTACTTGTTGCACTAATTAGCAAGTTATCTAGGGTCTAAATGGATCTACATTTGAATTCAAAATTAAACAAGACGTAGCTCCAAAACAGCGAAGGAAAATTCAGAAATCATGCAGCACAGCACACTGGCATTTATAGAGAGGTAAACTAATGTTTGCAAATATTATCAAGGCCTGTTAGTTGAAAACTAATCTAGATGTCTTCAGTTTCTGCTGACTAAATCTAAACTACAACAAGCAGAATAATTAGATGACTAAAGCTAAAGAAGTTAAACACACTGAATAGAATTTCTGCCACTAGGGGTCTCTCAATTTAAACACAAATAAAAGATTTATATATCGTAAAGTAGCATGTGGTCATGGGAATTTGATGTTATTCCCTTTGAAAATCTCTCTGTCATGGCTCTTTTAGACGTCTTAACGCAAAAAAATGTTATGTAATTATACATTAAATACTGTTCGGAGAGCGAAATAAAAAAATGCAAAATTTATAACAGTTAGATGCAATTGCAAAAAACAAAAAAATAGTTTAACCTTCTGTAAAATTACCTTGTTCACTTTCTTGCCAAGAGTTAGATTTAAATTAATACCACTCACTTATATCCATCCATCAACATACAGCTAGCAGCTAGTTAGCTTAGCTTAGCATGAACGGTCACACACACACACACACACACAATAAGACATTGCATTTTATTTATTAAACAATATAAAACCACAGCATAAAGTGACAGACTGTGGTTGTATGGAGGTGAATGGGTCGGGGCCAGACTACTTCTTGGTCACGTGTCGTCACTGTGAGGTTGGCAGTCAATCAGCAGACAGAGCCAAGGTAGCTCTTTACAGCGTTCGTGCTAAGGTAATCTAAGTGGATGCTAGGGATGGCTGTGCATTTTTCCTACAAAGCGAGACAAGAAGCAGTCTTTTATTCTCTCAACACAAAAGCAAATAAGCAAACTCTCCCTTAAAGTGTATGACACACATCTACCGTGATTCTCCACGTTAGGCCTTTTGCTTTTATGCTTAACTACTGCAAGTGTTTAGTCAGACTATACGTCTTGGTAAGCATCTGAGCCTGGTGAAATTACCCTCTTATCAAATCAGGAAATGAGCAATATGTGCTTGTGTGTGTTTTAGTTCTCAGCATGACTTATGTTTATTTGCGTAGCAATTAGCTGATTTTGTTGTGCTGCAACAGATTTGCTGCACAATAACACATGGCCTGCAGCTGGAGAGTCCATCACAGATAATGGTTCTAATTGCAAGAGTGCATTTTGCAGCTGGAGTGAAGAATGGAAGCCTAACACCAGGCTGTGAGTAAGCTGCATCAAGACAAAGGTTTGTTTGCAGCTATTGGTTTGGAAATACTATAATTGTCTACAGAAATGCACGGCTTTGGCTTAAACTAAACAAGCGTTCTTTACAACTAACATGACCACATATCGTTAAATGTTTAACATATTTCACTTCTATCCTTGCATGACTTTTGCTTTGCGCCTGGCATTTGAATAGTGCAGACACTTTGCTCTGGTATCCTTTTTAAATGTTTTACAGAGATGTAAAACAAACCAAAAGGCCTGCAGCTGCTCATATGGTTACATACTGCAACAAACACAGCCTCCAAAGTCAAACACCAACTCTTCAGCCGGCCAAGGTCACGGGGATGAATCTTTCAGCCACTAGCACTGTTTCATAACTGGGTCTTGGGAGGAATGAGAGTTATGAGGAGGAGGGCTTTTGTCATGCTAGCTCTGTCTGAGCTGGAGGTATTTGCTTCTGAACAGTTTGTAAGTCCGGCCCAGACTTATAGCAGGATCCTGCCAATCTACACAAGGGTTTATTAGTCGACGGGCAGCCTGTAAATTGCTGGGGTTTATTTGTTAAGGCCTGCTAAGGGAATCTTTTCTCATCCTCCCACTAACAGTCCAAGTCTGTGATGAGTTTATCATTGCCAGGCATGCCAGGTAGATTACGTCTCCTGCTCAAAACCTGCCTGTCCTTCATTTTATTGCCTTTTTCAGCAGTCAGAGAAGTAAATGTGTGTTATCTGATATGATGTTCTGTATGTATTAGGAAAAGGTTTAACCATATTAAGGAAATCACAGTACTGGTAGTGCTAGTTAAAAAACAAGTCAAACCTCATTACACATACTGGTCATTGCAGGTTTACTTATTTTCTCTGTGACATTATTTTTGCTGGCTTTAAATCTGGCATTAAGATCCCTATGGTCACACCATGAGTGGTCCCAGCAGGTACAAAAATGTATATAACTGCTTTAAATTGCCATCAGTGTCTTCCATGATCTTTCCAGGACACGGTGCAGAGTTCTGCAAAATTTTCCCCCAAAACATTCATGGTGTTTCTCAGAGATCTACAGAGAAAAAAAACTGCTGGAAGCGGTTGTGGGAAGACTGAAAAAAAAGAGAACTAATGGGTAAAAGTTCAAATCCAGCACACACACTTTACACCACTGGACACCTGTCCAATCAAAATTCCAAAAGGTGTCATGTTCCCGTTCTGCTGTCAGAAATGTGGTTTTAGACGCTGTTAAATGATCTGAAAAGCACTTGCTACAGTGATGCCAAGGCTTAGATATTAATAGGAGTTTTCCTGGATGTGTGTTTATCTATGCTATGGCAACAGGCACTGGAAAAAGTAGCTACACCTTGAAGAATAAACCACCATAAACTGACACACAGAAATAACCTGCCGTTTTCGCTGCCCTGCAGTGATGCAGTTGGACATTCTCCACTGATGAGAATAAACAAACACTTGCATGGCTTGTGTTTCTTGGCAACAAAAGATGGAGTGACTGTGTTGGATACAAAGCAGCAAATGGACAACTTGTTGATGGGTGAGAAACAAGCAATGTCACATTTCAAATTGGGTAATTGTGGCAGTTTCTTTCACTGTGGCCTGTTATAGCTGTGCACAAAACCGCCGTACGAAACCTAATTGTTGATACTCTTCACCTCGGAGTGTTTCATAGTAATGCTGGCTCTCAGTTCGGTAGCTCACGGCCTCTCTGCTCCATCTACATCAGACTGGTAGCCCTGCTGTGGACATCCAGACAAAACATTCCTTCTGTCTGAGGTCACCCAGCCACTCAAATCTCCGGCCCAATGTACCGGCTTAGAGCCCCGGGCAGCAGTCAGCAGGAGACCAGCCTCCCCATGAAGAGAGACAGTCTGTGTGTTAGTCTGTGATAAAATAGTTAAGCCATCAGAGTGAAAATGGCAAATCAGAGTCTTTCATTCAGGGATGTTGTGTTCTGTGAAGGGAAATCTGTCGGCAGAGAAACCATGTCAGTGTGATTTATTTACCTCAGCTTGCATTGCATTTATTTAAAACCATCTTATAGTTTACATAATTATCATTTCTATGTTGGATTTTGTAGTTCCATGTGTTGTGTGTGTATATACAAGGCTGGATAATAAAGACTGAGTACGACAAGTAGAGGAGAGTTTTTCAGAGGAGAGTGTTGACAGGCAAACAACCTGCAGCTGTTAAAATCTCTACAGGGAGGCTGATTTTTCCGACCGTACTGCTACACGCAAGACTGCTGAGGAATTCTGTGAATTGAGACAGAAGGGAAACAAGGCACAGAACAAATGACCCCTGCTGGTTTCCTCCCGTCTCCACCCTAAAAAGACCAGAGATCATGTCTCCCGTGGGCCTTCAAGTGGCGAGGTTTTCTCTCCCTAATAAAGTGTCTCCAGTTTTGAGATTCAGATAAATGACAAGTGAGAGGCGAACACTGTAAAGGTTCTGCTCCGAGTCACATCCTATTTGTAGAAGGGAGGAAAAGAGGGCATGGTTTAAATGAAAAACTTCAGGGCAGTGGACATGGAGCAGAATGGGGCTTCCCAGAGGTCCCCCACCCACGCCGCTCTGACTCACTGGCTTCCACTCAGACCCAGTTTGCTGCTGCTGGACCGAGACCATCACTGGAGAGATGCTGTCATTCCAGCTTTATTTAGACTCCACCATCAGCTACCGTAGAGAGCGGAGGCTAATCCATGCTTTGATTAAAAGATCGTCCTGGAATCTGCACACTGACCTCAAATATGGGGAACACAGTCGTCATCTGTTTCAGCCTGAGGTCCTGGAAATCACCTCAAAGCTTTTCTTATGCTTTTGGGATTTCCTTAAAAGTCCATTTGCCTGCTTTTTTTTTAACACAGTCAGGTCTGTTGTTATGAGGACAATGATCCACTAGGGGCTGTGCTTACCCTGTGAAGTCCAAATAAAGTCAGCCGGCATAAGGAGAAGTAAGAACAGTTGAGCAAACAAAATATTATGATTCTTGAGGCACCAGAACATACAGTGAAAAAGGATCAGTCTATGAAAACTAAATATTATTGAAGCTGCTGTACTCTCTGGAGCACTGGTATGTGTTAGCAATATACAGAGGATAATTCATAAATGGTAGACAGTATATTCATATTTAATAAGTGGAACACATTTCCTTTTATCAGATACTCACTAAGCCTCTGCTGTTTCAGCTGGGAGAGGCGGAAACCTCCAGAGAGCCATAAGCTAGATGCTCACATTAAATAGCGATAACATTGGCATGCAAGAACAATGTCACTTTAAGATGAAGTTAAATCTTTCCACACAAAGTTGTACCTTAATATTACTTCTCAACTGAAAGTTTGGTCTATAGAGTGTCACTGAATGCCCAAAAAATACACCAGCTGAGAGCCTATTTTGTTTATCCAATGCTTCAAAGTGATCAAAGATATTCAGTTTAGAGCTGCAATGATCAATTGATTAGTAGAATGGAAGACAGTTCATTCAGTTAGCTACCCTGAAAGTTGATTAAATGCAATTTTTCATGTAAAAATGCCAAACATTTGCTAATCATGTATGACGAGGTTGTGCTTCTTTTGTCATATGCACAGTACAGCCACATTGTGTAGGTGCCTGTTGTCAGGGCACCTTTGGGTGTATCATATGGTGTTAACCTGGCATGGGGACACTGGCAGTGGGTGTCCTGTGGGTTGGAGCCTCCCATTGTTGAGTTGTTGGGATTTAAGAAGGCTGGTTAACACCTTTGGCATTTTGTCGTGCTCCTCAAGCCGTTCCACAGCAGCTGTTGCCATTGAGGGGGTCTGGAACGATGTTTAGGTGGGAGGTACGGGTCAAAGTAACATCCACATGAATGCCAGGACCCAGGGTGTGCCAGCAGAACGTTGCATTGTCACAAGATGATCCATTCTATTCACTTCACCTGTCAGTGGTTTTAATGTTGCAGCTGATTGGTGTAAAGTGTGAGGGTAATTCAAATGTTTGAATTCTGCAAGATTGTGATGCTCATTGTGTCATTTTTTAATAAAAAATCTGGCAGATATTAACAACAATTACATATTTGCCTGCTTTATTTTACTATAGTGGGGCGGCTTAGCTTGTTTTTGCACTAATCAATGAATTGTTTAAGCTCTTTTCAATACATGTCGTAGCATGTATGCTTTTCTCTGGTCAGTATGAGAACAAATTGGTTGCTATTGTGTTTAAGTATCATGTCACTGAGTTGGCAGAAACAGCAGCTTTGAAGGCCAAACACTAAACCTCTCCATCAGGACTTGTGAGGCCCACCGTGACATCAGGCTGCCGTCTCACCTTACACATGTCGCTCCATCGAAACAAACCGCTGCGGAGCGTGAAATCAGCCACAGCTCTAATCAATGCTAAGTGAGACTTCACCCCTCGTCTTAGTTTCTGTTTACAATCTCCTATCTGCCTCGCTTTCATTTCAGCGTTCTGTCTCTCGGCTTCCTCCTCTCCCACACTCTGTGAGAGCCTCATCATCTTTTTCTGCCTTCACTATGCATGACAGGGAGTTTCTGCCTGAGGCGCCACGGTGGCTACTGGTCGAAATGCTCCGCTCCCAGGCTGGGTGGTGGGACTTGCCCTGCGTGTCTGACAGATTTATATCGATTCTTCCAGAGACCTTTTCAGCCTTCCAAAAACTGACACCAATGAGCCTGTCTCTGTTCTACTATTGACCCTAGCAGCCTCCTGCAAGTCTCAGGGAATCCATGTAGCTTGGGAACTAACTTTAAGATTAAAGAGCCCTGAGGAAATAACAATTGGATTTCCGACTCATGACTAGTGGAGGAGGTAGCACCTCCCCTTGTCCCTTGGCCTGGATTCAACAGAACAGTCAGGCATTATTCAAAATTTTAATTCAGATGTTTCAATTAAATAATATGTGTGTAAGAACAAGTGGTTGTGTGTTCTTCAGTCCACTGTTCATCTGACGAAAGACCCCAGGTAAGAAGCTCGGCTGTGAAGCTATTTGGTGTAGAGGCTGCACTCGTTATTGCAAATCCCTGCAGTGTCACCTGATGCAAACCGGCCCATATATAACAAGCTAGAAAACACAGCCTGTTAAACTGTGAATAAGAATTTCCAAGCCTTAAAACTCCCCTAGAATAACCCTTTGTAGTATTGCAACGTTATCCGTTTGGACAGTCTAGAAAAGCCCTATGATCAAACCATTTTTTTTTCCTTTCATCAGAGTCAAGCCAGCATCTCCTCTGAGCTTGAGAGAGACTCAAGTGTACAATCTCCATGGGCCCAGACACAAATACTGTAAGCCTGTTATCACGTCTTTTATCAGCATATGCAGACAGTGTGCATTTTTGATAGAAATAAATGGGGTGTCATTAATGACCACGCTATCCTGACCCATGCTTGTGCCTGACAGATATTAAAGACACCTAACTGAGAGAAACGATGTAAGAGAGAAAGAATCTGGGATTCAAACCCATAAATGGAAAAACTGGATGGAGGTAAAGCTGTTAGAAGACAGTGTAAAATGCTACTGTTCTCAGCAGTTATTTCTACAACATATTTAGGATTAGGCTTTGCTGGCTGGGTTTAAATTGTTTGAATAAATCACATGTTAGTTTGTATTTGCGACTGCTATGTGGTGATACAGGACATTTGATCTGATTGCGCGATGACTCATTTGGATCGGCCTCATCTGTGTACCGCTGGTGAAAATACCCTGAGTACTTGTGTTTATTTCTTGCTTTCTTCCCAGCCTTCAAAGCCATCTGAGGTAATTAGTAACTCCCAACTGCCAAAATGTGATGCAAATCAGTTTACCAGCAGCAGCAGCAACTTCAAGTATAGTTTCCATGTCAGCTTGCGAGGTAAATGTACTGTCATATCATTGTCATGACCATCTCTCCTGGCCTTCAGCTATGAATTTATGGTATGACTGTAAAGGCCAAAGATAAATAATGTAAACTGGAGGTCATGGCATTCCCCCCTCCCTCCCTCCCTCCCTCCCCCCTTGTGAACTTCCACAGCTCTGCTATACATCAACCACAGTCCTTCCTTAACTATGATAACAGCTGTAACAACTTAGTGAGAGGGAGGTAAAATATTACGCACACAGGTTATTCCACTAAATGCACTTTTCCAATCATTCAAACACAACCCTGACCAGACCGTCAGGGCAACTAGAGTCCTACAACCGAGCGAAGCCGTGTCAAAGTGCAGCTCCAGCACCACAGGAAGGCCAGAATTACCAGGGATTTCAACTCTGAGATAAGAAAACAAACAACAGGCAGTTTTTTTCCAGGGTTGCAGTTTGACCTG
Organism: Dascyllus trimaculatus; assembly: GCA_024666655.1. Lineage (NCBI taxonomy): Eukaryota > Metazoa > Chordata > Actinopteri > Pomacentridae > Dascyllus > Dascyllus trimaculatus. The sequence goes on from CM045451.1 coordinate 29,452,897, forward strand.
CAGTCCAAAGGGGAGCGGGCACACCCCTCAGGGACCCGGTGGTCAACACAGAACCACAGGCCTTGTTTAGTTTTACGTCATCTGAGAAGCACCTTCATCTATGAAACTATCTATGAAATCATTCCTTTTATGCAGCACTGGTTTGTCTAACCCCTTTGGATGAAACGGCGGCGTGGTGCTTAGCCATTTAGGGTAGTTTTTAACTGCATCTCCCGTCAAAGCTGAAGCGAATAAGACTGTGGAAGGCATTTGGTGCTGCTAACAAGCTTCATTCCCCCATCTTTGGTATCTTAAACCAAAAGAGATTAAGTGATCTGCTGCTAACAGAGTAGAATGTAACAAGTTATTCCTTGTGGCATGTTTGTGGACCTCGAGGGAGAGCGTGTTCGTGTGGAAGGAGCAGTGAGAAACTTAACGTGCAGTGTAAGAGAGCGTGCACGTGGGGTGAATTCCCCCCCTACTGTCAGCTGTGTGGGGTGACCTGCTATGACATTCCTGGCCCGTGTGGTGGCTGTCATACCGGCCGGCTCCAGTTGCTCTGAATGTCACCGGCCGGCAATAAACTTGTTGCCTTTCAGTGTCAGGAAATGACAGGGTTGACTAAGAAATAGACGGTCACACTCATGAAAGCCTGCTCACACACATCATTACCTGCAAATACACATTACCACGCGTCGGATCGAGTGTGAAGAGGTATTTCTATTATTACTCCCTTTGAACGTAATGACCTCGAAGACTATTTGGCAATAAAGCGGAATATTTCCACTCACTCGGGCTTCCAGTAGAATCTGGACAGTGTTCAATGTGAATAAAATTACTCGGGCCATCAAAAAGTTCTTGTCTTCCGTCAACAGAGCGGTCCTTCACAGGGGACACACAGATTTCTATTAATCCAGACACAGTGAAACAGATGGTAGTTAAATTACTACACAAGTACGTCGAACAGCAAGTGTACTGTCGGATTTCACTTCAATTTGTCCTTTCTTGTCTGCTTCATTTCAGTCTGTCTATGGAAATTGGTCAGTGTTTACAGTGACAAGATGTAAAAATAATGAGACTGCTTGACTCCGCGTCACCATTTCCAAAATAATGACACACAATAGAATTAAGTTCAAGGTCAATCTGAACACTTTGAGAAAGAAAAAAAAAAGTTGCCAAAACAGCTTTGGTTTAGGATCAAATATGAAACTTCAACTCCCAGATTTTACTGCAGCACTCGCAGGAAAACTCCAAAGAAATCAATACTTGAATTCAGAAAGACACCTGGAAAAGGCTTTTCTAAACTCAATGCAAGTAGAGACACAATGGATTTATGTTAAAAAGTGAGCTTAAAGATGCTGGTTGGCAGTTTTTCTTTAACTGACAGAGCCAGGCAAGCCGTTTCTCCCTGCTGCTAAACTGTGCTGATCACCTGCTAGCACTGGTCTCATTCTTAGTATAAATAAAGCACAAAAGATACAAACTGCCAAGAGCACAGTGTCCTTTATATATATAAATATCTGTCTCTCTCACACATACACATCATTGATGTGTCTATGCACATGAGTTTTACAGATGATATCAGAGGGGAAGGCTGGGAAAGGTGGGGGAGTGATAGTTCTCCCTGCTCTGGAGGTGGCGACTGTGCTTTTGCAAACACCGTTCTATCTACAGGAGTGTGTTGCAGCAAGGTGCGCATGTGTGTCAGCTGTAGAACTGTACATCAGGATGCTTTTGTTTCACCCCGTTAACTTTTTCACAGCTCACTGAAGCCTTGAAGCTACAATCCCAGACTAATACTGGACTTAATAAAGCATCGCAGCCTGGCACAGCAGTACAAAGCAGTGGAAACACAGGGAGTCTCTGTGTCAGACACAACCCAGGTGTAGGAACCTCAATATTTTCCACACAAATGTGTTTACCACACTCCTTTTTTCCCTCTCAAGCCACAAAGCCATGTGTTTCAGCCCTTGTAAAAATCAGGGAGTAACTATAAACGCTGAAATACCACAAGGCTCCCTTTTTGTGTAAAAAAGAGCAGCAGTAAAGCTGCTGTACTGTCCAACCCTTGGCAAGCTGTGGACTGAAGGTACAATGAGCCGACAGCTGCCACTCAACCGGCTGGTTAAGCAGAACCCCTGCTGTTTAAAAAGCAAACAAGATGACGGATTAAGTAGGATCATCTGTACAGTTAGAAGCAAACATTACCGTCTATTAGCAAGGAGGAGATACACATCTGTCTGACTCAGAAGAAACATCAGAAGAATTCAATTTTATAAAGGAGGAAACAAAAGCAATGAAGGTGCATAGTGTGCACATCTAACTGGGGATGGACCCAGATGCAGAACAAAAAACTGCATACAAAGGAAAAAAAGACCAGGTTGTCAAGAATGCTGACATTTTCAAGTTCCCAAAATGTTTTATTGATGCAACGTTTCAGCCTACAAGGTCACACCACTGCTTTGCCACGCCTCCCTTTCCTTTTCCAAGAAACACAAGCGTTAAAATGATTAAACGGTGTGACTATCTGGACCATTTCAGAAGGTTAAACCAAAGATCAACACTTCAGAAATGTGGGTAAGAAACTCTGATCGCACAGAAAACTGTTGATGATGAGCTGCAGCAAGTTCAGTGGGCTGAAGATGATCCAGGATATACGTCTGTAAGCTGGGACGGATGATTTCAAGAGACAGTTATGGTAATAATGTTCGTGTAATTCTTCTTTCTCACTTCCTGTTAAGTTTGGCTAACCAAGGGGGTTTTACAAATGTTGTGTGATTGTCTAAGTACTCAAGTTAATTCCTCATCTGACTTTGTTTTCCAGATTTTGTTGTGTTTCCAGATCTCACTCAGTTGGTGAGTGGGGTTTGAAAGCTGTCGGTAAGCACAAGCCCAGAGAGCCCAGTTCTCCAATGACTAAATTTGGTAATTAAAATCAAATGGAAATCAGGTTTAGTGACTTTGCATTTCTGTTTACACTGTATACTTGTTTCAGTATGCTCACATCCAGTAGTGTACACCTCAGCATCCAACCTCACTGCCTCTGTCTCTTGAAAACATTCTTTCCTTTTATTCACCTCCTTTTTGTCGCTCTCTCTCTCATACAAACACGTTTCTCCACTCACACACACAACAGTCATAAAACACCAGAGATTCAGGCATTAAAGAACAGCAGCTTCTGTTCTGCAGAATCGTTGGGTGTTTGACAGGAAGGCCGACAGATTGGGGGAACATCCCTCCGGAGCTTCTTTCTCTCCCATAAAAGGCCCTAAAGGATTCCCAATCCCAGAGTCTCTGCTTATCAAGCCCTGCCTCAGAGTAACCTCTGACCTGAGCTGTGTGTCACTGCTGATCTGTCCCAGGCAGCAGGATGCTGACACACATGAAAACAATAAAATAACCAAAAAAGAACAGGAACTGTCTTTTTGGCAACACAAATCTAGCAGCTCATAGAGTGCAGCAGCCAAACTAAAGGAACATTCACCCACATACTGCACAGAGACACACCCTGCATGAGCTGAATGTGGTGCTTCATTTCAGCGTATCTGACGGAAATACAGTAACAGAAAAGTTCCATTACCTAGACTTTCCTTTCGGGTTTGCATGGCGGGTAACTGGCAGCTTTAAAAGCTCTGAAAGGGCACCACTTGGCTGCACTGCAGTTAGGAGAAAAGTCCTAAAATATCATGCAACTGTATATAAACACACTCACACACACTCATTATTATGCCAGATCCACAGATTTTCTACCAACGGCCTATTTTCCATGAGCGTTCCACCTGGCACTGGCATCTGCGTATGGCTGACCTCAATATGAATTCCACACTTTGTGTTTGTAGTAGTAGTGGCCAGAGGTGGTTCCAACAAAAGGACAGTTTTCTGCAGTGGGAGACGGAAAATAAAACACACGTAGTGTAATGATTTTACTGGCAGTAATGAAGACCAAGTATAACCGTTTCTTAAAACTGTGTCATGTACAGCTTTTTAAACATTATTAATAATTAACAAATGGGAGGACAATATCTCACTAAAGTGGTGGTCAAGGTAAATACTATACCTGGTAAGCATTAGCACGCTAACAATAGGGCTATCACTATTTATTCTGTCAACTACCTTACTGATTAGTCCAATACTGTTTACATAACTAAAGGTTCACAACAAAACTGTAGCTTTACACTATTAACTCCAACATGATGAAAAAAATAATTGAAAAAAGAGGGCTTATTTTATAAGTCAGTAGAGAAACTCCAAAAGGACTACAAGTTTCTATCAAACTCCTTATCAAAGTGAAAAAAATATGTCTGTATATTACGCAACATGTAAGATGGACATAGTGGATACTGTACAAGCCCAGAGCAGCTAAAGCAACTCCTTTTCTCCTTATTACGGCACAGCAGCTTAGAAGTGACTGCTGGTTAACGTCTACTTAATGAGCTGCACCGCAATCACTATGTCATACTTCTTACATTGTTTGACAACAGTAAATGCGTAAAATTAAACAGCTCTACTGGGAATTCAAGCTGTATTAATATCCAGTTGTTGTGAGCACAGAGAGTAGGAGAGAAGCAAACGGATGTAAAGGGCCTCTGTGTTAAATAACACCTGAGTGTTTTCTGTTCAGGTGATTGTGCTGTGCTGCTGTGTTTAGCTACCAAAGCCACTTGGTAATAGCTTGAAGTACTCCCAATACTTCAAAAGCTGGGTTTTTGTAAACTTTTACACTAAATGCGACTCTGATGCCGCCACGATTGTCTAAAACTGTAGGTCTGGCTGTAGCTGACTAATGACTGGAGCCACAAACCATTAATATCATGACACAACAGTTATGTACTGATACGCAGGAATATTTGTTGCAATGAATTTTAGAAGAAAGTTTCAAAAGCGACTTGCTAGTCTAAAATAGTGATGTCAATGCATTTTCAGCATTGACATCATTGATTAAGCAAACTAACTGACCTTTAGCATGCTGTCAGGACGGCGTCTCTTGCACACACATGTTCATGTTAAATTGCAATTACAAGTTTCTACCTTGTAAACACAGTTTATATTGGAGTTTACATTAATATACATTATGTCAGATTTAGCACATGATACAAAAGTGCCTTAATACCAAATATCTGCTGCAAAACAATTCTGATGCAGGCATTTCCTTATAGTGTCACGCAATCATACAACTGCTTTGATGACATGAACACTTGCAAGTCATGAATATATACATCTTTTCCATCTTTCTCATCCATCCAGCTTGACATAAACGTAGCATTAGTAGAGCCTCACAGCAGCTAGTGTGGCTGTAGCCTCTTTAGAGATAAAACCTGACAGTTAGAGAAGATGCAAATCCACCGCACAAGAGGCAGAGATAGACTATCTACTCTTGAGGCGGAGAGCAACGAATAAAATGCTGGGCAGTGAGGAGATGACTCACCTTCTCCTATTCTTTCTTGGTGTAATGTTCATTACTCTTAGAGAATTAACTAGTCTGACAACCGCTTAATGGGTTTGAGTATTCCAGCTTCTGAAAATTAAAAATTTTCTCCTCTTTTCTCGCTAACATATTTTGGATTGCGGACAAACAGGATATATGAGGAAGTAATTTGGGGCTTTGGGAAACACTGATTGATTTGGCAAAAAAATAAACTAGAAATTAATAAAATATGAAATAGAAATAAGCAAAAAATGTAATAATCATAACACAGGTAAGGTAAATGTTGAGCTGAAGTTCTTTCACTTTTTTGTGAGTGGTAAAAGTCTATATGTACAAGAAAAGCACATGACAAGTACTGTCTTATGTTTGACAACAGGCTGAAAAAGAAAGAGGGCAAGACATTACATTAAGAACTGAGTTTTGACCTCACACATTGACACAAAGTGAGCACATCCACATGTAGCCGTTGCAAGCTTGGGCCTTTTCTCAAGGGCACTCCAGCACCTATTGTTCTCTCTGACATCCTAACACTTCTCAGCCTGTGGCAGCCAGTCAACACAAGACAAGAAATCCACGGGGAAAAAAAGATGTAAATTCTTAGAGATGTCTGTCACCACTTACAAAAGCTTACAAAACTTTTCTAAATTATATCATTTTTCATAACAGCAGCACAAGAAACAAAAAAAAAACCTCACTGTCATCAAGTTCTGACCACTCACAAGTCAGCGTGGGAAAAAGAAACCCCAACAAATACCCAGCGGCTTTAAATCACTTCCAGTACTCAGTTTTAAAATTGCTACCCTAATATACATGCCTATACACAAACACACACTCACACACACTTATAGCACTTGGCTTTTTAAAGAGTTCATTCATCACAAATGTATGTGACAAACCACTTCCCACACTACTTCTCACCTCACACAGTAACACATGCTGGAAATAGAATCCACTGCAGTCATTCATAAAGATAGCTGTGTCTGTACTGGTCTGTGAGGTATGCTGCTGAGTAGTTATTTAGTATGATTTTTATAGAAAAAAATAAAGATTGATCCTCGTGGTTTCTGTTTTTGTCAGACACGGCGGTTTCTCCACTGCACATCAAAGCTACCCTTTGCTTAATAATTCACAAATGTTTAATTTTTTTTTCAGCCAAGCCAAGAAGAAACTGGAATTTAAATTACCCTTAGCAGACAATCAAGCCTGCCAAAAATAACCATTTAATTGGCCGACTGAACATCGCCGCAGCTATATTTAGGGGTTATTTTAAGCCCTGCGGGGCACAGGACAGGGCCCTGCAGGACACACACTCACACTGGGGCAAAGTATGGATGCCAGCCGTAGCTGCTCACCCTCAGCGGTCGGCCCGACATGAACAGGGCAATCCCCCACTCAGGCGGCCCAGTAACATCGGCATCAGCTGCTAGCACAAATTGCATTAGAGGACAGTGGGAAGACGGCCAAGCCTTTACCGTCCAGCCGGCTACAATTTAGAGTAGGCAATGAGACAGCAGTGAGTAACATTAGAAAGAGCAGACTGACTGATTGGCTATAATCGTATTTTAACCCATCTGGAAAATATTCCTAATATCAAAACCAGCATGATATTCATGTTCTATTTTTCTTATTACCATTAGTAAATTAGCACCACTTTATTATGGAAACACTTATTAGTATAGTATGAGCATCAAATTAGAGCAGATTGGTAGCTTCTGGCCTTTGCCCTGCTTTTGTCTGCTACCGGTTAAAAACGGGCAAAGAATCTGCAAAAAAACAGAGTAAAAGCCTTCAGAACACACTTTTAAAGAGATGCAACCCATTCCAGCAAATACAGGCCCACGTGTAAAGACAGCAGAAACACAACCTCTGGATCCAATGGGCCACATGAACCAGTTAGAATGGCAGCCGATCGTCTCCAGTAGCTGAGACAGTGATGTAGCAGCTTACTGTGAACATTGTACCGCTAAACAGTAACATAAGATGCTGACATGCTCACAGTGACAAAGCTAACATCATGATGTTTAGCAGATATAATGTACAGTATGCTTACTGTCTTAGCCAAGGACCAAATTTAAAAAATAACATTTATCATTTCACTATATAAAAGAGAGAACTACATAAACAGTGAGACCACAGACAGTGAAGCTGAACTAAAACGGCATTCAAAGCATCAATTAAGCCAATGAGGGAACCAGTCTTTTAACCCAGAACAAAGAACAGTCCGACAGCACCCAGGTACGCACACATCTAACCTGGAAGCTGTGTGCTGTATCTACAAGGCATCAGCGATTACACAGGCAAATTATTTCTTTGCATGGCGGCATGTAGAAGATACCATGAGACGGCTTTCTAACAAAGTTTTTACATAATATCAACTCATAGTTGTAACTTGTAGAGTCTGTAGCCATCCAAACGCTTTGGCACCAGCTACTGGAGGGATCATTTTATAATAGATGACTCCAGTTCTCACAGTGTAAGAAGCAACCACCCTAAGATGTCTTTTTGATGCACTATGTTGGTCTTGCCAGATGTTATTCTGCCAACCCTCTGGACCCAAAACCCACCAGCGAGGTTGAAAGGTTTGTTGTCTTTAAAAAGTCACCAAAATGACATCATTTATCACAGCCAGGAAATGTAAAAACAGAGAGGACTGATGGATAATGAACTTTCCACTGGTGCTTGAATGGCCTCAGTTTGAGTTACAAGGTAAAACCGGGTCAGTGTGTGGAGAACATGGATAAGAAGAGGCATTTAGAACAGTGTGGTTGTATCCACAAGGATAAAGATGATTATCAGAGCATCACAGAGATGCTTATACCGCTGCGTATCTTGAGAATGTTTACAAATCAAATAATTTTCATTATCAAGTTTCAGTCGGCGTATTCACACACATAACCCCTGCAGCAACACTACATATACATCATACTTCAGAACAAGGTTAATGCATTTGCAAGCCTCCTAAAGGTTTGCATATACAAAGAGGCATCGAACGTTACTTGAGCAAGCAGAGATATGCATACTAAACATATTCTGGAAAAAAAATGGGAAGAAGAATCTGACAAAGCCAGACTGCCCTCTCATTGGCTGTGTCATCAGTGTGCCTTAATAAGGAGAGCAGGACCTCAGTGGATCACAGACGTTGTCGAGGAAGGAACACAGAGGAACGTCTGGAACATAAACACCTGCCACAGAAACGGTTCCTGCAACTCATTACCCCTGAAGACGGACACAACACTACAAACACAGACATACGACACACACACACAAACAGAAGCATGCATTCTTGTCGTGCGTGCATTCTGATGTTGCTGCTATCAAATTTAATTGTTGATAAGACCAGCTGTTACCCTTCTCCCATTCTGTGGCATGCACGCTGTATTTTGAATGCATGTTGTTATCAGTCTTTCACTCTTTCAACAACACTGCTGCCAAAGCACCTAAAAACTCCACCAACACTGACTTGATAACAGCATGCACCACCAGTTTTGTGTCACCAAGCAGCCTCCCTGTGTCCTGTGAACTTCCTGCTGAATAAAACCCAGAGATATCCCATGAAAATGCCAGAAGGAGGTGCCAACGCCAAGTTCTGTTTGTTTACAGCAATTATACAGACATCTATCCAAATGGGGATCGTTTATAGATATGAAAAATGCAAGACAAGGCAGCCTTTTTTTAAAAAGGGTATGGAAAAAAGACCTACCGATGGAAAAAAAAACAAACATGCAAACATGCTGATACACAGAAAATAAGCATTGGTGATTCAGCACAAGCCCAGCCGCCAGATTCTAGCAACAAGACAGAGAGAGAAGGAGGAAAAAACAGAAAAGTGGGGCAATATTTATAGAGAAGCTCTCCCTCTTCCTGATGATCTGGTGGAACGGGGCAGATGAAACATGCAGCGGGAAAAACATCCAGTGGAAGGAAATGCGAAAGACTACAAACATATGAGGCAGTGACAGGAATGAGACCGAAATGAAAGTACCGGGGAGAGGGGGGGGAGGGAGGGGGGGTGATGCTGCTGACATTAAGAAAATGAAATGTGAAAGTGAGTGCGGAGATGTGTTGTTGTGATAGAGGACTCCTCTGTGGACGTGTGTTTTCTTCTCCCCTACTAAAACTAACTCGGCTTCCTCCCTCCAATCTCCATCTTTCTCTGACTCACTTCTGTGCCACAAGAAGATTTCCAAAAAAAGGAAAGTATGTAAGATAATCCAGGGACGGCATGCCGCGCTGCACACTTGAGGGGAGATAAAGGGATAAAACGGGATGAAAAATTTGAGGGGAAAAGCACGAGCTCCCCGGTGGGTATTAATGAATTTCACCGTTGTCTCAGCAGCACCTGTTAACGTCCTCTGTTGTGGCTGGATACGGGATAACAATCAGCAGAGCGGTCAGACTTAAACTAAAGCCCCCCAGTCTAATCAAGGTCAGAGGTCAGCAGAGCGGGCTGGCTGTTACGGTCACATATCAAAGTGAACCACTCCTGTAAATCCACGGGACTCTTGCGACACACAGTCAGGGAGGCAGCGTGGAAGACTGACAGCCGACATGTGCGCCAATCAATAAAACACCCAGCAGTCAAGTGATGCAGCAAACATGACTGCTGCTCTCTTAGACAAACGCACACACACAGGAGCCGGTCAAAAGCAAAGCAAGGTGCATATGCAAACAGTCACGTGTTTGCACCTGTGCAGAGTCAGTAACACCAAAAATAGACAAATGACTCGGACCCTCCCGCCCCGCACATGCAAACACATCTCTTCCATCATCTCGTGTAGTCGTGTGCTAGCTGTCATCACTCTAATGTCAGCGCTTGCTCCCACCTTTATACTTCTCTCTGACGTTTTCATAAGCCTGAATGAAGTCCTGCTCCTCGGCGTTGGGAGGCAGGTAGGCAGGTTCGTACATTGCCATGCCGGCACTCTCGCCCTCCTCTTCTTCTTCTTCTTCTTCTTCCTTTTAGGTCAGCTTTTGTTCCTCTGTGTGTTTGGATGTGTGTGAGGCAGCCCGTGCTGTCCTCTGTCTGCTCTCTCAGCTGTGTGTGAACCCTCCACAGCTCTCAACTTCATTCCACAGCCCGGCGCCACACCTCCTCCTCCCCCCACCACACTCCCACCCCTCTTCTCTTCCATACCCTCCCATAGCCTGGCTCAGAAATACTAATATAAATGTCAGGCCCCTCCTCTTAAAGACACACGGACTGGAGCAGCAGCCGCACACACTCCCAGTGTCCTGCTTGGCAAGCACAAGCACAGCAGCAAGGAAAAGCAGAGCAGCAGCATGAGGCTCTCTGGTAACGCTTCAACTAATCAGACTGTAATGGATGGCAAGCAGACTGTAGCAGCACAGATACGGGATTTTAAACTCAGTTCTCTTATGTGTAGCCTCATGAAATAGTCACGATGTAAATCATTCGTCATCATAAATTCAGAGTTTAGAAAATAAGAGATCATCTTGGAAGTGTTGATGACAGCTGTGCAAGATCCACAACATAAGCAGGTCATAGACAGGTTTCTATGGGTAGGAAATCAAGCTAGAATGACAGCTTATAGAGAGATCAGCATGAAAAGCTGCACAAGACAGTGATCAATGTCTCCAGAGTGAAACCTCTATGTCAGCTCAGAGTATATAATTAGATGTCAGCATCTAGTGGTGACAAGTTTTGTGTCTGTGTAGAGAAAATTCAGACATTCAAAACACATGAAACATGTCAGAGAAGAATTTCTGAATACATGTGAAAGGACTGAATGGCGTAGAGCTGAATTGTGGAGTTTCCATCATGTTCCTCCTTTGGGTGGACCAGAGATCACGGCTCAATGACACACTGGGAGTCATGTGCCCAATGACGCATCTCCCCAAATACACACTAACATGATGAAAACTAGAGCGTACTACACCTACTTCAGCCTGCAGTTTTCTTGCCAACGTTGACTTTGGAGAGCAAAATCATCTTTCCTGTGTGCCAGAATTTGCACAACAGCTTGTTCTTCCAATTTCAATTTCCCAATGATGAAGAGCATAAGAGGAAACTGGATTAACTTTGTAAAGAGCCTCATTGATGGAGATCTCAGGATCCCCACCAACAAAAACTTCCATCTGAAGTTCCATCCATCCATCATCTATACAACGCTTAATCCTCTGTAGAGTCGCGGGAGGCTGGGGCCTATCCCAGCCAACACAGGCGAAGCCTTCACATAGAGATAGACAACCAAGTACGCTCAAATTCACACCTACAGACAATTTAGAATAATCAATTAACCTCAGCTTGTTTTTAGACTGTGGGAGGAAGCTGGAGTGCCCGGAGAAAACCCACACTGCACAGGAAGAAGATCCAAACTCCACACAGAAAGACCCCAGGTGTCCTAAGCGGGACACGAACCAGGGATGTTCTAGCTGTGAGGCGACGTTACTAACTACCGAGCCACCATGTAGTCCCCATCTGAAGTTGAAACTGCTGTTACTGGAGAATGGGGCCAAACAGACTCCCTTCCAAGCATTCATCCTCCTATCCCATCGTCATCTCGTGCCATCAGCAGTAATACATGCCTACAAATGAGTGTAAGTTGCCTTGTGTGACTAGTTATTTACAATACACCACACTCATCTCAGGTGCACATTTGCGACTTTACTTGCAACCCGTTTGGTTCTTGGTAAAACAAACTCTTTTCTGGTAGAAAAGAGATGAGTAAGGAAAAGGTCAAGAGATGTTTCTTAAGGCTGTAATGTCGTATTAACTTAATATTATGCTTAATTTGTTGGGTTTTCATGTACAATATGTTCAGTAAATGCCTCTTCAAAATAATTCATTTAATTTCTTTATTCCACGTGCATAGGATATTACATTTCACTTATTTTTACACTTTTAATACTGATCAAAATGTGGCGAAACCAACTTTTTGTAAAATCAATACAGGCAAATTTACCTCTGAGCAGTAATTTTACAGGTTTCCAGTTTACAAGTTGCTTTGCTTCCATAAAATATCCATATTGTATGATGTAAGCCGTCACAGCAATGTGGCAATGATTTCTGCTCCACATGCATCATCGGATGTTTGTAAATGGAACCCTGTCTATTAATGAATCAACATTAAGAACCACATTGAGTCTCTTCAGAAGCTTTGCAGATTTCTTTAAGTGAAACCAGGGAGAATTCTCCATCATTCCTTATTAATTAAAGATGCTGAGGGGTTATGTCTTAATGTTCAAGGATGCCTTAGTTTAATCACATCTGAAAAGGAAGCAGCTAACTGCTACAGGACATAATCCCATAACAAAGAAGACGTCCGCCCTGTTTGTGCCTCAGTAACACGCTCCAGCTGGTAGCTGTTGTGTTTTGGCCAGTGTCTGAGAAAGTTGAAGCCTGCAGCGCGATGAATACATTCAAAGGGAGTTGCAGTGCAGATATGCCCTTGACATCCACCGCTGGGGCAACTACTGAATATTCAACGAATGCCGTGACCAGCCGAGCAGATGGCAGTCTGCTGTACACACCTTCACTTCACTGGTCACTTTAATTAAATCTCACTGGTTGATTGTTGTGTCAATACATAATAACGTCACAAGGTGCATGGATTAATATCAGAGCAGGCTGTGGCATTAAAGATGATTAATAACAGTGACGTTGGCAAACACTGATAGGATGATGTCCACTAACAGAGACAAGCTGTGCAAAGATAATGGATTAAGGTGCTGGAATCTAAGAATAATGTCTTGTTGAGCGGTTTTATGATGGTACAGCTCATAAAAAGGAAGAGGAAAGTGAAGACTATATCATCCCTGCACTAATTCCACGCTCGCTTGCGTAGGAGTCCGTTGTAGAAAAATAGTAGAGAGCTGATGTAGGAAAAGGAAAATCTCTGCAGCTCAGCCTGACTATCAGACGTTTCTTTGGCCAAGGCCAAACTGACATCAGCCAGGACACTTTCCTGAGAGGAAACACGATAAGTCCAGTCCAAACTCCCTGTTTTTGTTGCTGCTGCTGCTGCTGCTGCTGCTGCAGAAGTGTGTCTGTATCTTTATGTTCACTCCAACTGGAAATTTTACTAGCAGAGACAAACAGTCTCTCAGATACTGTATGTTACTGTATGATACCATTATGTTTTCTTTTCGTTAAGACACATTTCACTGCAGCATGTTTTCAGATCTCACCATCTTAACCAGATTACAACATTAAAGGGCTTATTTAGAAGTTAACTTGCCAACATTCATTTATTGTTTGATTAATTTTATTATTTTTGTCTATTAAAATATGACTTATGAAACAGAAGTCACTTCAGGTCATAACAGAATTTATTAAGCTTAAGTGCAACTTTGCATCACCACTACATTATGTACATTATGTCCAAGAAGCCTTCCAAATAGGCCAAATAAAGCGTGGGTGACTGCACTCACAAGCACGCTTTAAAAGCCCAAAGTCCACAGACGGATTAATGTGTAGTCAACCTGACCTCCTCCAAACACAGAAGTAAACGTCTAAATGGTTACGTATAACACGAAATAGGGAGAGGCACAACACAAGGATGACATCAGTCTGTTGACTCTGGATTCTTACAGATACAATTGCACAGAGCAGTAAGTCAAGTCAAGTGAAGTCACTGTTATTTATACAGCACATATATAACAGCAGACCCAAAGAGCTGTTCAAATGAGAAATAACATTTAAAGATTATAAACAAAAGGAAATCAATATTAGACAAAATGAACTACTGTATTACATGAGTCCCACCTTCTCCCTCTGCAAAAGCGAGACCCAATGCAGAGGTTTGTTTTCAGTGCCGCTTCTCAGTTCGCTTGTCTGTCTGTCAGTAAGATGGCACAGAAACCATTTCTTGGAGAGGAAGGAAAGCATGAGCAAAGGAAAATCCCATAAAATTTGGATGCGGATCTGGATCAGAAAGTGTTTTTTTTTCTTTAACATTTTGAGATAACGCATTTTTTGTCCGTCAGCAAGAAAAAAACTTCAGGTCTAAATTTCAGGCAGAAAATGAAAAACCCTTTAAATTATGGTGTGAATCTGAATCACTTTCCGAATAATAATCAAAACTGAGACATTAGGCATTGGCTTTGGTGGAGGATATGCACTTCAAATGCCAGTCTGGTTAAGTCTGGATGTTTATACAGCTATGACAGTGTTCACCGATCAGGCATTACATTATGACCACCTGCCTAATATCGTGTTGGTCCCCCTTATGTGGTCAAAATGCTCTGAACCATTGGATATGGACAGGAGGACCTCTCAGGGTGTCCTATGGGGTCTGGAACCAGGACGTTGGCAGTGGATCCTTTGGTACTCTGGCTTGAGCAGTGGGGCCTCTGTCAATCAAACTTGTTCCACTGCATCCTGTTGATGCTTGATCACAACGAGGTGTAGGAAGTTTGGAGGTCAGATCAACATGTTGGGCCATTGTCATGTTCCTCAACATGTTCCTGATTGTTTGATGATGTTTCCATGTGGTGGGGTGCATTTTCCTGCAGGGGTAGGCCAGTGACATTCGGGATTCCCATTGGCACGAGGGAGTGTGTTTGTGGGACAATGTTTATTTGGGTGTCTAAGTCTCATCAACATGGATGTTAAAATCCAAGGTTTTCCATCAGAACACCACATAGTACCAATATGACCAATGTTATTCACTTCACCTGTCAGTGGTCATAATGTTGTGGCTGATTGGTGTATATACAGTATAGTGTCACTATTGAGATATTTTCTGTCACAGTACAAATTAGAAACCAGACTCACTCTTACTAAACACTACTGTGACAGTATTTTATATCTGGGAAGTAGATAGTAAGTGATAACAACTAAAATGAAACCTTTAGCACATCACAAACTATTAACAGTCACTGACACTGGATCATATAACCTCATTTCCACACACACACACGTAAGTGGTGACACTTAGAACGTACTTGAATGTCTCACTGGGTATTTGCTGGATCATTCGAGCTTTCCGTTCCACTCCTAAACAGCTGGACAACCATATCTGGCTTCATGACATCTGTTTGTTTACTTAGGCGGCAACTTTAAACAGCGCGTGATCTGGTGATCTGAATGAGTCAGACGAAAGTATGTGAACTTGTGTGTGTGTCCATGTGGGTGTGTGAGGAGCTCAGGGTTTGTCTCACAGACCTCATTCAACAATACTCAACAGGTGCATGCAGGGGGTTCGAGGCTGCTGCATGTGTTTGTTTGCTTCCACACCCAGGCTTTCCACATTAGAGGATCTAAAAGTGGGGTTGCATGTGTGTGTGAACCACCTGAGATGTGCAAATTGGTGTCATGTCTACTTCTGTGTATGTGTGTGCATGTGAGCTTCAGGTGATAATCTGCCTAGGATGGGTCCTCTGCATCCCCTATAACACATATGTAAAACTGAAGATGTACAAACCACAGACTAGCTCTTTTTAAGGTTGTTAAATAGACTCATCTGGGTAATACTCCACAATTTAAAGGCAAATATACATTTGTAGTATATAAACAGGTACATTTGGCAACACTGACACAATTTACTGCATTCCTCAGTGGTTAAAGAAGCTACACAGCTGTCCAGTAAACACCTCGCGCTTTTCCCAGGTATGTTTCCTTCTGTTTGGTATTCTAGTGGGGCCGACTCACGACGCAGGCTGTATCGTTAACATTATTAATGTTTTTCACACCGCTCGTTTCAGAAAATGAGTCGCCAGTCTTCACAAATGACAGCACATCTTTCATACAAAAGCATCCAGGGGATTACTGAAGAGCAGCTCACCGCTGATGGAAAAAAGTCATGGGGGAACCAAACAAAACCCGCCGTATACACACACACTAGACTGTGCACACACACATTAGCTGGCAGGAGTTTAACACTGGACAACAGCTTGACGGATAGTGTGGCTGTGGAAGATGACAAAAGTCTCAAAAACACTGCGGCGGCTGCTGTTAAGGGAGGATTTATAACCTGTAAAACAAAGCTTATCTTCTGCTAGATTTGGAAGCTACTTTGTCAGTAGAGACGTGGTTTGAAAGTTAAAGAAGTGATAGTGCTTTTTGCCTCGCATGTACTTTCATTTGACGCAGCCTTTGCAAAAATTTAGGTCTGTACATGATAATGCAAGTCCAGAAATGCCTTCCTGAAAGCCCACGTATGGTAAAACACATGTTAAAGAATGCAAAGTCTACATGAACACATTTCCTATTACACAAGTCAGGAGCATTTGATCTTCTGCTGCATCTACTGCCGTGTGTTTCTGCATAAAAACGGAGCCAGTGACCTCTGTTCTCTCTTTCATTTCTAAGTAACACTATGTCTGTCAGTTAAACAGCTGATCATCATCAGTACAGAGCCCTCACACATTTCTGTGTCAATTAGCCAAGTCTGACGGATTGCTCTCTCAGTATGGTGCAATCAGGTTGCAATGTCGCTGTAATACCAGTACAACTATGGCAGACAAGCAGTCACAGTAAAAGGCCTGGCTCCCTCTTCTGGATATTCACTACAGAAGCAAATGCAATGCACAGCAGCGGCCAGCTATTCTGCTGTTCAGGTCTGGTCAGTCCCCCGTCATGTTTCGTTCTGGCTCATTTACGGAATTTGAAAATAATGGTGAGGGTCAGCATTCCTTCCCTGACACGGCGTGTAATGGCGAAGGGCACAAATGTCAAATCTGTGACGAAGAGAAGAAAGAAGGCAAGAAAGCTGAAGAAATAAAGCTGTTCTGTCTGAAAGGCTCCCTCGATGAGCATAAAATTTATTGTCTCCTGAAATAAGGCAGAGCTCTGTAACATCAGGGACACAACCAACACTCTATGTAGGCAATGCTATTTGAGACGGGTGTGGGAAATGAGACACATTTTCCAGAAGCAGGGATGACTTTCCAGGACGAGCACAACCAGCCTATTTAATAGAAAGTGCCACCTGCTGGTTGAATTAGTTATTGCTGTCTGAAGGAGGGCCAGCATGGAGCTATATAAATGTATGACAAGATGATATTCAGTAAATTATTGTAGCGCTTCTTAAATTGCCGCTGACATCCAAGAACAGGTTGTGACCGGCGGTTTTAAAAGAAATCTCACATCACAATTATACTTCTCAAATCTGAAGAATATGATTAAAAACGCTTCCATAAGTGAATCAGCTCAACAGTACGAAGCAGCAAATGATAAAATGTGAATGTGTTCAGCTCTAAAGCTTCCATTAAATGTGTTTTATTGCACTACGATTAAAGCTGCTCCAGGGCAGGAGTCTTAAGCAACTGTCAGTGGTTCTATAGCTGCATTAGTGTAGATGGCGATTTACACTTTTAAAAGGTCATCCATTCTCTGGTGCTGTCACGATGGGGACGGACACCATGAGCAACACAAAGTGGATGACTCGGATAATTCCCCTTACTGCCTGTTATGTAGTAAGCTGCGTAGTACGGGTTGGATATTCACGGCTCTGTTCGCCAGTACTGATCATTTCCACGGTAAATCTCTATCTCAGACCGTAATGTGTTTGTGTGTGTGTGAGAGAGAGAGAAGGAGAGTCTGTGTGTAGCATCATCTCACTATCAGATCATAGCCTCTCCATAATGAATAATTGAGCAGTACTCTGCAGGGATGTTTGCCATTTAAATAAAGCTAAGGCTCTCAATGCCAACACTTTTATATACTAGTCATTTAGCAAATGCAGCTCAACTGCTGGCAACAAACTTTACCTGCTTAAATTGACCCCAAGGCGTATAAAGATTTTCACAACCTACTGTGATACATTGCATTGAGGTTGATGTAGTTTTTGCACCGTACCTTTGGTTCTGCTGCATTGATCTAGATCCACTGTTCATCATAAGTGCATGGTTTATAAGTCTAATGGTAAATTGGTGCAGCATCCTTTTAAACACATCAAACTTTTGTCACAGTTGCCTGATGAAAGAATCACATGCTTTTTTTTTTAGGTAACATTACCATACCAGCATCTTCTACTTTAACACTATTGCCATTCATAATATTTCACATGCTCAGTTTAAGCACAGCAAATCTTAAAAAGACACCAACTATCAATATATATTTACATTTTTTTTTCTGATTTAAGTTATGCTAACATTTAAGATCAAGCCACGCAGCAGGAGTGCAACTGAAAATTTTAATACATTTTACTGCCAACACCATTGATTCGATGGTGTTTGGTATTTGTATGAGTCCACTATAAATTCCTACATCCTATATGCAGTTATCATTGGGAGGAGGCATGAGTGAACGTTTTTTGGTTTTACACCTGCTGTAAATACCATGTGTCTTCATCTGTTCTTGCCAAAAAGGTGATGCCGATTCAAATAATATTACAGAATAAACTAATAAAACATACTATTAACTGACCAAAGAACCACTTCACAAATGCAAGGTTACTCAAACAACATTTCCTTTCCTATAAAAAGCAAGAGGTAGAACTGTTCTCACCCTGAGTTTTGGATTTATTTGCTGTGTGATGGTGAATTTGGATTCTATTTATCTGTATAGTGGTGATGACAAAAGTTTCCAAACGTGCAAAATGCTGTAACCTTCTATATGTTGATTGTATCGCTACAGGATTATGGAAAAATGCTTCAGTAAAATAGATGACTCTAGTTTGTCACATTGATTGTACTGTGTCCCTAAAGTGGACGTGAAATAGCAAGTCACCCACCAGGTGGCAGGTCTGACCTGTTAGGAATCAGAGCATGGATCAGGCCTTGAGTCTCATGCGTGCACAAAAGATTCTATACATTCTTCTGCCCAGCATCAAAGATGACATTTGACCCTTTCCTGTCCTCATGTACTGACCCCAAAGACATACTGTGGACAGTAAATCCTCACTACAGTCAGTCTGGCAGCTGACTTACTGGACTTACAACCAAGTCATTCAGCATCAAATATTACCTGTAAAACTGAACCTACACTACAAGACAACGATGTGGAAATCAGGGCATTTCAACATAATAAAAATGACCAATGTTGCTGCACAAAGAGAGAAGGAAAACTATGAATTGCTGCAGCAGTGCCATGAGAATTAAAAAAAAAAACACTCATAATGCTCTTCAGATAGGAACATCTTAAAACAGGTGTGCTGAGTTAAGTGCATAAGTGCATATCTCATTCCCAAAGGAGTTTCCCCACTCTTTTACGCAACATCCTAAAGCCGCCACTTGGTATTAAGATCCAGTGATATTTAATTGAAGCTCTGACTTAACACCAGGTTGTAACAGGCTCTCAATCTCATTTTGCAGGGCCAATTCCCACAGGTGATTACAAAAGTGTCTAAGCTTGTCTAATACATAATTAGAAAGATAAAGTAATTTAAAAGCTCATTTAGAGATCTGAAAAGCTGAGTGTATTTTACAGACAGCTGACAGGACACGAAATAGAACGCCAGTCCCATAGCGGGAGAAGCCTCAGCTGCACATCCACAACCACCACATAGGCTACACCTCAGCCAGGAGTTATACAGTGACTTAGTGAAATATTTGTGTGATACATACGTATAAATTCTCACTGATGCTATGTTTTAACACCAATAATAAAAACATGGTCTTAGCTACTGAGACTTACGAGTCAACAGCCAAACTAGCTTAGCATAGAGGTGTTTTTAGCTAAATGGAACTGTCTGATTTCCAGTTTGTGTCCCTAATGTTTTTGCATATTCAGTTTACTGAGGTATCATCAAAGCGTTTGTATCTGGATGAAAACATGATTTGTCCTCTGAATTTTTCTGTATTTCCCAAGTTGCATCTCTGTTTTTGAACTAAAACAAAGATGGCAGCCTGCTAGTTACCTGGATAGAAAACAGAGACACAACCAACAAAAGAAGCTCAAAAAAAATTTTTAAAAATGAGTCTTTAGGAACTCTAAATATAACTACAACACTGTTAGTTCTTAAAAACCTTTGGTTCTTAATACCCACATTTTAAAATTTAGATACTTGGCAGGTATGCTATGCTATGCTACTATATCTCCAATGCTAGAATGTCCTTTGCCTACAGATAAGACGGTTTTACATCTGCTTGAATTAGATTATTTTACATCCACATGAAGCTAACATGAGCCACGTTGGCTGCTCTTTTCCTATTATCAGGATGGTAACATTACCAGTCACTGCTAACATACACATTAGCAGGTACAAAACTGACACCTTGCTGACATTTGGTAACTGAGGAGGTAGTGGACAAATTAAACTTCTGACATGACAATGGTGCCGGATTCAATGTTAAGGATCACTGAATTAATTCAAATGAACTTGGTAAGAAACAGAGATGTCAGTACTAAATTTCCTGGCAATCCACACAAGATTATTTCTGTGTTTTAATAGTCTTGCATAGACAGGCCTGTCTCCAAACCTTAGACCTATTATTATTCTTCTACATGGAGAAAATTAGAATTATTGACTCATGTTTGTATGCCTCTGCCAATCAGTCAAGTTACAGTTTACATTTGTGTCTGTCCAGCCTTGACCTTGGACCTTTCAGATGTAACATTTCATAAGGAACTAATTGTCATAATTAGCAATGACTTTTTAAGTTATGTCTAAAAACGTGATTTGTGAGGTAAGAGTGGCCTTGACCTTGGACCACCACAATCTAATTAATTCATCCTCAATTCCAAATCAATGTCCTCCTCGGTTTTCTAGAAATGTCACTGAAATGGGACGGACAGGTGGACGCACTGTCGGATGGATAAACCAAAAAATGGCTGTGACTGCCACCACCAGTGGGCAAACATGCAAGGAAATCTCTGTTAAACACCAAATGCTGTAAACATTATCTTTGCAGATCCTTTTCAAATGCCATAAGCAAACCTGACTTATTGCCTGATTGAAATCCAATTCATCCATTATCTATACACCGCTTATTCCTCACTAGGGTCGCGGGGGGGCTGGAGCCTATCCCAGCCAACTCGGGCGAAGGCAGGGGACACCCTGGACAGGTCGCCAGCCTATCACAGGGCTACATATAGAGACAAACAAGCACGCTCTCATTCACACCTATGGACAATTTAGAATAATCAATTAACCTCAGCATGTTTTTGGACTGTGGGAAGAAGCCGGAGTACCCGGTGAGAACCCACGCATGCACAGGGAGAACATGCAAACTCCACACAGAAAGATTCCGGGCGTCCTAACCGGGATGCGAACCAGGGATCTTCTAGCTGTGAGGCAACGCTGCTAACCACGCGCCACTGTGCAGCCCCTGATTGAAATCTTTGTCTAAATTTTCTATTTTCAGCATGTATGTCAATAGCTCAGAGAGTATCACTGTTGTTAATAAAATAATGAAGTGGATTTTGGAAATTTTAGCATATAGATAGCACAAAGGAAGGAGAATGCCACATGAAATGCAATGGTTTATACGCTCAGTCTTCATCAAGTGACTCAAACTAGCCTTTTCATGATGACTTTATGTGCATGAGTGTGTAATCCTTCTACTGGATCCAGCCAGAGAACAGTGCAGATCTCCTTCAGCCACACAGCAGGTCATCACTCATAAGAACTGTCCATAGTCCACTTCTGATGCCCCTCCGGCACGAGCTCATCTGTATACAGTCAGGGATTCAGTAGCAGCCAGTTAGTCAGTCAGCAGAGCCTACAACAAAAGCTCAGCCTCACTCGCGGGTGCTGACACAGCCTGACCTGGCCTTCTGATGGACAGAGGAAGAGAAGTACAGGATGTGGAGGCCGGCCTATTGTAGGTGCTAAAGTTATCAAAACTTCCTCCTCGCCAGGAGCACGGCATTCCAAAACAAACTCCATCAAAGACGTATTGTGTTGAAACGGGCAAACTGAGAACTAGCAAGCTGCCAACATGACAGCGGAGTACTGTACATCACAGTTCATTTCTGCAATATACACATGAGGCCTGTTCGCTGTCTGTCTCACTAAATGATGCACTTTATGTCCATCATTATGTCTTCATCATTTCAGAGGAGATGTGAGGTCGCATTGCTTTTCTACACTGAATGTTGAGTCGGTAATGGTGGCAGCATTAAAAAATATTTGAGTTGGGCTTCACTGTGTTACAGTCATTCCACAGACCTGGGTTAATAGCAGTGACACTATAATAAGATTTATATCACTCAAGAGTGCATTTAGATACCAAATGAGTAGTATATTATTGATACAAGTTATGCCATCTCATAGAGGTACTTCAGGTAATTACATATAATGAGGAATGATTATGGCTTGCCGTTTTTAATACACCTATGTCTTTCGATTTATTCGGTCAGTCGTACATGAGGCCTTCTCTGACCATCAGCTGTATAAATGGATCTAACACTTGGCCTCAGGCTATCAACACATCCCAGCGATGGCCCCGCTAGCCCGTAGTGTAAATAAGTAATGTGTTTCCAGCATCCCTACAGAAGATCTGGACCTGATCCCAGCCTATTGTCTGAGCAAAAAGAACCACACCTCATACCAGGAAAACTACCGTCTCGTGCCATTTTCCTTGCCGACATGTATGATGTCTATATCCTGTAGAGCTGAGAAATAAAAATCAGTCTGGAGGAAAATCATTGCATATGTACCGTATGTACAAAACGGCACTGCCTGGTTTCCTTTTAACTTACAGTATCACTTACAAGGTTAATTGTTCCTCAGTGAGCTGACATTTAAAGCTGGCAGCTTGGAAACACAGTAGAAGTGAGCATCACATCCTACTGTACAAGAACAATGACTGGAGCTCTTCTCCTCCTCCTCAGCTGCCACAGAATACAAGGTCATGACTAAAGAGCATAGAAATGTTGGTTTTATGTGATTCCACGGCGCTGACACTTCGACAGAGCTATTTCTCACAGCTACATGTGCATTTAGGAAGGCAGCGGAGACAAAATGAAACTCTATGCTGCTTGTTATTATGTCATGAGCAAACAAGGGCAT